>JAOYRR010000107.1:600000-1022247 GCA_038994665.1 Podotricha telesiphe | reverse complement strand
GGGCAGTGTGATGAACGTAAAACCTATACCTAATAGATTTGTATAGAAATCTATTGTTATACCTATTATAATAAGCTACAAAACACTTAGAATTTAATCGGTAGAATTTAAATTTAAAATATTCCGTTCTCCAATTCTCGACCTTTTGTATCTATTTTAAGCCCGACGTTTTGAACACTTTACAGTAGTCCGTGGTCACCGGTGGTTTTCTAAAATTTATTTTCTAATACTAATAATATTTGCGATTGATCCGGTTTAATTTTAAAATACATATTATTTTATATATGAGACACATATTATATACAAAAACACATGTTATATTAACTCTAAAAAAACAATCAAAATCAATAAACCTACAATGCAAATGACAAATTAATTAAAATACTTCAGCCATATACCAAGAGTCTATCTCGTATTCCCATGATTATGAACTCAGAATATGACGTTAGATAAAGTTTTTTTTATATTATAAACCTTATATCGAAGTAAAAAGAACTTTTCATATGAGTTGAGATGTAAAGGCGTTTTTGTTCACATACCAGCAGGTACTCGTGTGTATAAACATAGCTGTGTCAGCCGTCATCATTTATTACTCAACGTTACTAACAAAGTCCCTAGAGATGTATGACAGTTTTGTGTTTTTCCGTATGAATGGAAGCTTTAGATATTTTTACTCATATGTATATAATAGTAGGGTAGCCAGAGAAAAGCTAGTTCCAAGATACTCCGTCCTTTTCAGTCAAGACATTGCGTGCTAATTGCATCTTGTTTCAGAGCGGAGAATTTAAAATATTTGAACTATGACCATTAAAAACTGGGAATTGAACCCCCAACCAATCGCGATTATAGTGACACACTGCCCTTAACTTTTCATTTTTTTTCATTTGACTCTGGTAAGTTGAATTTCAACACATTACGTGTTGAATTCTAGTAGAAATGGAGAACGGAGTGTCGTGACACTAGGTTATGTATGCCTAAACAGATATATGGGAAAAAACGCGAGTGTGTGTGAGATAGTTAGGTAATATACAAATTTTCTTTTATTGTATTATGATTAGGGTCTAATTTCTTTTCTTGGTATAAATTAGGTCTAATTACAGATCTTTTTTGTTATAATTGTATAGATTGTGCCCAACACATATATAAATATTGGTCGTTATAAAATTGCGTAACTTTTTGCTATTTAAATACGAAATCACAGCTTTCATTGATAACAGTACTTTGAAATTCTATTCATACATATTTATATTTAAAAATAATTTATAAATAGCATGAAGTAGTACAATAAAGCAAAGGACACTTAATATGAGTGCCAAAAGTGACTATATACTTTATATTCGAGCAGCGTTCAGTAACGGTGCTTCACTTCAACAGAGTCCGTAAGTGTGAACCAACAATAATATTTTTGTATTTTAGTTATATGGTGTTTTAGAACTAAGCCCCTGAACTAGTTAATTTCAAAACATTAACGATATATCCTTTCGCGTTATAAGTGATTACAGTTTTCAAGGCCGTCATGTTCTTGACAAGAGTGACTGTCGCTGTATTTCATATAAAAAATACAATTTCCGGGACTAGAATTTCCAATATACACTGCTACCGACCGTCTAAATTAATCAAGTTATGAATTCTAGATAGACTTATTCTTTAGATACCTTAAGGTATATCTATTCTATATATTTTTCACTTTTACCAGTATAAATTATCTTGTTTACGAAAAAGTCTTTACGCCCATTCACAATTACAAAAGGCAATTACAACAATGTAAGCTCACCTATATACCTTTCTCTTTCGCTCATACGACTTCATTTGTAGGATAGAGAGGGATTTCTTAACCATCTAACAATTAATTTGCGTCTAATGATTGGATATAAGGCTAACACTTGAAATTTTTATGTTAATAACATTGCGATGCACAATGTTCTAATTATTTTGCTAGTCAAGAGTGGCCGGGGGCTGTGAGTGGTCGTGTGGTGCTTAATTGTTTCAAATATGGATTTACGCAAGCACAAGTTGTTCAGGCTACGGAATAAGACGAACCTATCAAGGTCCACGTCGATATCTACACCGAGGTACGTCTAGTTTGAGAGAAAGTTAGGTTTTTTGCGATTGCGTTCACGCTTCATGAACTTTTGTATAGCCTTTTAGTGTGTGCTTCGGATATCTGTTATAAACAATTTAATATTATACTAAGAAGAAAATTACAATTGAATCCTAATGAAATATCCTTATAACAACAAAAACCAACAAATAATTTCTTTGTTCCGAAAAGTATGAGAGGTAGAAGAAAAAATGTGAGCCTATTTCTAGATTTCATTCCCTACGCCACCAGAATCGCACACTAAAATATGAAACTTAAAAATAGCCTGATATTGTATTTTGCATTGTACTCTTACCATCCATCTAAGTGATATGTCTTGCCAGCCGTCTGCGTCTCCTATAAATAAATACACACTTTAGACTAACAATGGAGTTGGCTGCTCTACATTTTGTTGTCAATGTCTATCAACGTAACAATTGGGACGTCTATAAAAGATTTATACATTTGAAACTATTTTTAATACTTATAAATATATATGAAGTTGTTTTATATTCTTGTCCTTATATAGTTGGGGGGGGAAACAATATAGGCTTCTGTCAGTCGCATGGTTAAGTACAGAAGCATATTAAGACTTCATTAAATTTTGATGATTCGAATAGGATACTTTTATTGATTGTCAAAGGAAAAGTATCAATTGACATTTGTACGTGAAAACTTTGATATGAAATTTAGGCGATAGCGAAATATATGGATTTAGAAGTGTGAGAAATGAGGAAATCAGTTTTTTTTAATAATACCATATAAAATAATTTTCTTTAAAAAATATATTACACTACCATATATTCGACGTACATATTTAGAATTTGAACGCAGCGGGATTTGAACCTGCTGCGTTCAAACTTTTCTAAATATGTCTTTGTCAATTTCCTTAGTGTGCGAATAACACTTTAAAAAATGTTAAAAAAAACGTTGAACGCAGATTTGAACCCGCTGCGTTCAAATTTTTATACGTTTTCTAAATATATATTTTTCAATATTGAGCATTTTTTCCCTAATTATACCCACAGAATTGAATTTCATAACATAACTGACATGCCCCATCTGCCCCTCGAAACCGTATTTAAGTAATACTATTTTATTATGTGTTGGGGTTATTTCGTAGCGTTTCACAAGAGATTTCGTAGTTTTATGTTTTTAAGTTCAGAAACAATTTTGATCGTTATCAGCATTTATTAGGTGCGATTGCAAACAAGATGCTTTTTTTTAATTGTTAATAACAACAAGTTGCAATGATAAATGTTATTACGTTTATATCGTATTTATACCGTAGAAAATGTTAAACAGCAAACCTAAGCAACCAAAAAAATATAAAAAAGAATTGAAAAATTTACTTTAAGAGAAGTTATGTCCAACACTGGAAAAGTTGTGTATATCTTAAGACGTCGATGTATCAACCACAAGAAAACGCCTCAAACCTTTGGGATTGATCCAAAAACAAAGAAAAATTACTGCTCCAACGGTAGATAAGTAATAGTCTTTTTACATGGAATTGTTACTAATGATGAACAATTGGTATATTAAGACAATCTTAAACATAGAAAAGCATGGCTTAAGCCTGGACAATCATCAATATTAGTGGAAACATGAAATATTTAGGAATCCAAGCTCCTCTTTTGAATTTGGCCAGATCAAAGGTGTGGTTATGAACTTTTAAAACCAAATTCAATCATCACTGGGGATTGCTACCGACTGCAACTGATGCGCTTAAATTGTGCATTGAAGGAGAAACGGCCTGACGGAGCGGAAGGTATGATAAGACTATTTTTATATATGACAATGCTGGACCTCAAGTTGCAAAACCAGTGAAAAATATATGGAAACTTTGATATGGGTAGTCCCAACCCATCCGCCACTGTTCTCCAGATATTGCTTCTCAAAAATAACACCTGTTCCGATCAATATCCCACGGTTATTACGGGAGAATTTTACATCTTATGAAAATTGAAAAAATTGGATTGATTCATGGATTGCCTTCAAGGCCGCATCGTTCTTTCGACACTAATCGACTACTGTCCTGAAAGTGGTAGAAATGGGTGGGCAACGTTTTATTTAAGATAAAAATATAATTTTACTCTCAAATAACGCTATGAATTAATTCCAATGCCTAAATAAAATAAAAAAAAAAGTTTATTATTGTATACCGTATTTTTTATTGTAATTAGGATCGTATTTAATAGCATAAAATCATTATTTCATAACTTATTAAGATTTTTTTATATCTAATAAAATATGAATCTTATCATATTTTATTAGATATATAAAAATTTCATATAACGAAAGTACAGAAGCACTGAACAAGTGTAAATAATTAAATATTTTAAGAACAAGAGTAACTTTCAAGACAACGTGTCATCGTTGTTTTGCGCTTACGCAAGTTGAACATAGCGGAATTAATAGACTTGCGTTTATACATAGTTTAGGTGAAAGTTTGTGACCGGTATTATACTAGAATATATTGAATTCTATTTCTATATATATATACTTAAATTGTATGACAGCGTCTGACTGTATAGGCGACGGTTGTAAGTTTGAATCCTACTCGGGGAATGATTTTCATTTCTCCGCTCTGGTGACAAGTAAAGTGTTGAATTGCGCTGCTCAAAGCTTAATGTCTCAGGCTCAGGCTGAAAGAGGGGAACGGACTGTTTTGGCACTAGGTTCCCTCTGCCTGCTATGCGCGAAAAAGCGTGAAGATGGAAAGAAAAAGTTATAGAATCGTTAATGACGCATAATTTTTGCACTTCAGTCGAAACTAATTTGTATATTCTATCAATATTTTATGGCATTTCCATAAAATGCTTATTTATTTTTTAAAGAAAACCCTTTTTGTTTTATTTATTAACAAATAGAAAGTATTCTTTGAACATACATTACATATATATATATATATATTGTTAAGTATATAATAACATGTGCCAAAAGCCCAAAAATCTACTTACCTCATATATATATATGTGAGATAAAAACTACAATGGGCAACTAACTTAGCTTAAATCGCACCTAGGTATCTAACCTTGCGTACAAATCATGTTTTCTCACGTCCATACACTCTTAGCATTTTTGTACTGCACTAAGCCTTTTTTGGCTAAAGCTACTATGAGATAAACTTAAGAGCTTTATTGCTGTATGAATTATAGCTATAATATTAAAAAAATAACATACAATTAGTATGAGATAATATAGTGGCTGATTCGCATATTTATACAAATAAATAAAATTGAAGTGTCTGTTTTAATATGGAAATAATCGCTTTTTACGAAATGCGTATTTATGAATACACGGTATATATACCAAGATAACAATTTTACAATGTTTGTCTGTCGGTTTATTGCGGCTCATTCGATTATGGACTTTATTTGGCAGATAGCTGATGTAATAAGAAGTAAAACTATTAGTAGTAGTACATAAGCTACTTTTATTTTAGAATTCCACGTGAATGAAGCCGCGGGCACAGCTAGTTTACAATTAAATTATTTGTATTTTGCAAAGTCAAACCGCAGGGTTCGTTTCCGCTAATCAACACATAATAGTCCTAAAATAAATGAAAATTGGTAAACTCACTATCCTAAGCGAGAATTTGCATGCAAATAAAAATAAATATAGAATCAGTATACATCACTGCATATAGAGTAGCATATATAGTATGCATATATAGTATGCATATATAGTATGCATATGTAGTATGCGTATATAGCATACATTAGTAATCTGTCTACGCTTGACATTATAACCGGACTTTTGACATTATAACACAAGTCACAAGGACGCCATTTTAAGTACAGTTAGTAATGTTTAAAGATAAACATTAAAATGTCTGAAAATTTTAGAATTTATTTAGTATTTATTTAATATTGCGATGTCTGGTATTAAATAGATAAGCTCTTTGTTTTAACCAAGTAGAATTTGTGTTCCCTACTAAGCATTTTCATCAAAACGAGCTTGTAATTAATTTTACTTAACATGGTTGCATATTTAAGTACATAGGTATATACAAACAACTGACGGACGGACAGTGAATATAAAAGACAAATATATTTTTTGCTTGAACGGTTTTCAAGAGGCGCGGGTTCTAATCCCGCTGCATTCAAATTTTTATACGTTTTCTAAATATGTCTTATAAAACACTAATTGAATTTAAAATATACTATTTCGCACCTACATTTTTTATTTCCCACATGACAGGTTGGCTGGTTGAAAATGCTATTTAGCGTTAAGCCCGCCTTTTGTGTATATTTATTATTTGTTTGCAATAATGAAAAAAATAATATTCTACATATAATACAAAGAATCTTGTTAGACGAACAAAACAATTGACCATCAAATGGCAAAGCTCGGGTTATCTATATTATATTATAGTGAAATTGTAAATAAATTTGAAAGTTATAAAATGTCAAAAGCTCAAGGACGTCTTTGACAAAAAATGACCTCTCTTTATTTCTTGCCTGTAATAAGTAAATCATTTATAGTGCTTCAAAAGATAATATAAAATCATTATCCTATTTGTTTATTGTTATTTCGTTTTTACGTTGAGAAACAAATATATTTCTTTTTTAATTTAAAACGAATCGGAATAGTATCTGGAACCATCGTATATAATCAAATACTATCTAGCTTAATCAACTCAATTTTATTTCTTTATACGTCAAATAAAACACTGCGTCAAGTTTTATCACTCAAGCGAAAAATCATAAATTTTGTCACTCAACCGAAAAATCATAACTTTTGTCACTCAATCGAAAAATCATAACTTTCGTCACTCAAATGAAAAGTCATAACTTTCGTCACTCAAATGAAAAATCATAAATTTTGTCACTCAATCGAAAAGTCATAACTTTCGTCACTCAAATGAAAAATCATAAATTTTGTCACTCAACCGAGAACCTATACCTGGCGTGAAAATTGGCAGAACTCAACACCGCGCCAAACCGATAACCTAACCTAAGGCAATTCTTCGTCAGGTTAGCTTACCAGAGCGCAGAAATACAAATATTTTAAATATAATCATTCCCCCGAGTGGGAATCGATCCCACCACCATACGCGTCTACAGACACTGTTGATGGCCGAGTTTAGTAAGCCTTGTTAGATTAAAAACACATTATATAGCCATACAAAATCGGATTATCGGAGGTGACCTACAAAAAGGTTATGGGAAAAATCACTAGCTCGAGTTGTGTGAAGAATTTTAAATCAGAAGTTAAATTTGCAAACTACGAGTGATACTTGATATTTGATGCAAACGGCAGATAACTATAGCGGTTAGTGGCACCACATTATAACATTATGTGAATAGGCAAGTTAATTTGTAACTTCGCCTTCTTTGTAAGAATATTTTACACACAGAATATTGTATAGGCTTTATAGCTTTATAGCGCATTTTTTAGAAATCTAAAAAAACATTGTGAAAACACAAGTTATTTAAACGATTCGTTTTGTATTTTCTATTCATTATAAAGCGTTGGTGATGGATGTCAGAATCTGAAGAATATTGGTTTGTTTTAAGTTCAAATCCCAGACTGATGTACGAGGGCGCCAATAACTACACTTTGATACTTCCATAGTGTTACAATAACAAAAGAAAACACATATTTTTAACATATTATAATTTTTTTAAATCCGTTTTACAGTTTTCTTGATTGATGGTCAATCTTTCAAACGTACAATTAACTTTTAAACCTTACGTCCGTCTTGAACTCTGGTCAACTGATAACCCGGCTAGATTTCCTCGTACTCGCTTCACTCGTATCACAATTCACCTTGCGAGCTAGATAAAAGAAACATAAATGTAAAGTTTAACGGAATGCAAAATAATACTTTTTTATATGTTTTAAGAAGCTTACGTTGTTGTCAGATTTAACTGTAGATGTAACTGTAAAAGCATTGGGTGTCAATATAAAAAAAATATTAACTTTTTGTACTATTTTGAAGAGTTTTTCGTCCCGTTTGTGCTAGATCGTGGGCTCCATTTTAGTGTAGATAAAAAAATTGACCAAGTATTATTTGTATTGTTTTTGTCGTTGGTGATACTGAAAAAAATATGCGCAACGTGGCTCAGTTGACCGACATCTATACTTCACACATGATGGTTGTGGGCTCGAATCCAATGACCGGAATAATTATATTTAAAATATTTCTGTTTTCCTTGTTTTGTTTACGTAAATCGCGGCGCTAACTTCAGCTACACATGACTGAATGTCTTTTATCAAGTCGAAAGTTGAGAATGGAGTTATATTTTACTAATTTACTAGATCTCTATTAGAAAAAATCAAATAAATTAACTTTGTGAATAATATTTAAATTTAAAGCAAAATGTTACATCTGCTATCTGCCATATATGAACATGCTTGAGTAGATTTTCTTTTTTCACTTTGTCCAAAGATGAGATTGATATACAAGTTTCGGCCAGACACTTTTGATGTCCACAAACGTTTCGCACGTTCTAACCTTATCGGCATTACTTTGTTAGACTTGCCGACGCTACAATTTTATCTAATTTAGAACAAAACTTTTATTTTCCGTTATATTATGCTATCTATTATACTCTTTCTTGTATTTAAAAAAAAAATTACAAAGGAAAAGCAATATAGTTTTATAGTTGCCAAAAGTGGACTTATCTCAAAGAAAAGATCCCTTCCAGGTTCCAGGTTCCTTGTGGAAGTGTATGAGTTACAATATGCAGGTAAATTATGTAAAAAAATATATAAAATCCATAAATGCATGCCATATACAAACTGCCATACCATTTAGGTAATATAATATGGATTTCGAAGTCACACCGATTAAAAATGATATATTTCTATTTCATATTGACACCAATATGAAGATTTAGTATGGCAATAATTAATTAAACTAAAAAGAACCCGCTTTAAACTATTTTCATGTAATGAAATTTCATTAGAAGGGCACATGTGCATATATTTAAACAAATTTGATAGCAATAAATGAACTTCATATATAATAGCCTAGTAAGATTTTCATCAATAGAAAGAAAAATAAAATAGATACAGATGAAGCTGAAGGTGTTTTTGAGCTAGCATGCTCTATTGGAACGGAATATTAATAAAAACCCACCTAACAATCTGATATGTATATGAAAATTATATAAAGTTATATGATATGATATGTTTTTGCGTACTATTAAATTTGAATGAAAAAATGTACAGCAATAGTTGCTATCGAGGTCTCCTCCCACACTGGGTCGACCTTTGATTTACGTAACACTGCGCTTCTCGTTCATTTACGAAGCACCTTTATTATAAATATTTGCGCTTAGTTATCTTATATTGGCTAAGTAAATAAATACTTTTTAATAATGATTTAGATATTTTCATCCAATTGCTTCATTGACCTTTTGTGGTAAAATTTCTTGTAGATTTATCAGTAGAACCACTTTTGTTCAATGAATTGTGTTTTTTTATTTATATTTGCTTTTATTAGCTAATAATAGTTTAGTCTCAAATCGTTTCACTCCAAACCTTACGAAACTTATAAATATTATCTAATTTAGCTCATTTAGTAGATAATGGAGTATTTTGTCACTAGCCTACCTTGCTTTACAGGGAAAAGTGCGAAGCTGTTCTAATTTATTTCTCTTCGACGTCCGTATTTTTCGAGGTAGGCAGATAAGATGTAGCGATAAATCATTTTGTTTTTTATTTTCTTGCAATGGATAAAGGTTGCTTGATTGATCCAGTGTTAATTTTAAAGGCATTAAGTTGTAAATACTAGACCAAATTACTTACAAGAATTGGTGGGTGTCATTTGTAAGGTTCAGGTTGATTAATTAAATATTATAGCGGTTTTTAGTACTAACACGTTTTGTAACGTGGATATTTTTTTTAAATTTGTAGGTTTTTTGTGGAATTCTTCAATGTATCATTATTAAATATTTTTTAATATTATTTAGTAATTTCATTGTTTTCATTTACACCGGAAAACACTTATGCTTACAAAACGGCTATGGTCAATCATTAAGTCAAACTAAGACATGTTTTTGGCCAAAACTTTAATTAATCAAGATAGAGTATAACTTGAACTATGGTGACAATATATTTGATACCACCGAAAAACTTGTCCAGGCATAAAACTTACATTTATAAGCATGATACAAATTATTTTATTAAATATTATCCTAGAGCCCATTGTATCGCAGTGGGAAGACGTCTAACTTCAAACGTGATTTGTATGAGTTTACATTTCCTTGCCCTTATAAGCGCGGTGTTAAGTTCCGCCATTCAACGAGTAATGTCTCAAATTCAGATGGAAAGTGGAAAACAGAGTATTTAAATTTAAAATAGGCAGACGCCTATTTCGCTATTACTTCGAACCTATTACTTTCAGCTTAGCTTACATATAAATCAACAAATCCAGTAATATTAACATGTAAAATGACCGTGAACCTAACGGACAATATTACTCAACTTACAACTAAAGCTAAACGTTTCTTTCCATTATTCTGACATTGCAAAAATATTTTTCTTACATTCTTTAAAAATAGGACGCGACCAATCTTTCGAAAATATAACTTTAACGTTGTACTATGTGAGATTTGCCCCTTATTCTATATTGAATAAGTTGTAAAATCGCAGAAACAATCTATGTCTTCACATAACAGTTCGTAATTAGGATCTCGGGCACGTTGTCATTTGACTTGGAAAGTAGTTCAGAGGAATGTTGGTGGCTATTTTTACATGATTTTCAACAGTGTCGTAATATTTTAAACATAAACTAAACTAACACATTTAATGGTAATTATTAAAATATACCGTTAAACGCGCTATATTGGTTTTCTTTTGTTGGTTGAGTTGGAGTACTTTGACATGATAGTGGGTTGAAATTGATTATACTTTGACAAAGGAGATCTCTTCATCATTATATATAGTTTTGTAAGTGGAAGTGTGATTTTTTTGACAATAAACTAAGTATAAAGTAGTAATGAATTCAAATAAACGAAGAAACGACGACATAGATAATGTTTTCTCAATTAAGTAGAATCTTATATTTTAATGTATAAAACTTATAGATTTTTAGAATAAGAAATTTCACTGCCATAGTATATTTTAACTGAAACATATAAATATAGAAATAAAATAGCATATAATATAATAATATCAGCTTCACGCTTATTCCCGCATAGCAGGTTAGTAAGAACCTAGTGACTAGACACTCGGTTTTCCAATTCACGCACAAATCCTCTAATTTATGCGTAAATTGGAAAACCGATCTCGATATTAGGTGTTGCGTCTTGTCACCCTGATAGAGAAATAAAATCAAAAATAATACTATAATTCCCATTAAATTTATTATTCATCAAATCCATCAAATAATACTCTAGAGTGCATCTCGAATCCTGTTTGAAAGTGGAATTTCTGCTTAGAACTATAAAACGATAACATAACACCACGTGGTACAATAATTGCGTGCCTCCAAGTTATAAAAATAAATAAAGAAGACCCGTTCCGCTAGTCCTGTAATGACTGGCCGTCTCTACTTAACGGGATACACTGCGATAGCGAAAGCATCTAACTATTACGTAAGATACGCTAGCTATTACTGTATATTTATGTTTTAACAAGGCAGATTGGTGATAAATTTCACGGAACAAAGCTGTTGAAATGTCTCATTTAGGTGAAAAAAGTTTTTATGAATTATTTTTGTATTGCTCACATTGCCCTTATATTTAAACAGAGCTGTACCGAAATTTTGTGATAATTAGACAAAAAAAAAAAACTCATTTGTTATCGTTATATCTATTTATTACTTATTTCCTTTTTTCACTTATTGTATAAGCAAAAGCCTCCATTAAGTGTTGAAACTCAACGCAGATAACAAAAACGATAATATTTCAAAATTAGAATTCACGATATTTTACCCAAGGAACCCCACTGGAGCGTTATGTAAGATTGTTTTATAAATAAGTTGATTATTCCAATACAAGGGCAAACTCCCGCTAACCCCCAGGCTAGCCCCTATATAGGTCAGCAACTTGTAAACAGGTCCTCTCACGACTGACGTCGACCATACACCGTCACCGTTATCGTATACTATTATAAACTAGCGTTTCGTTATTTAATTCGAAAATAATGATAGACTTCGTGTAATTGTAACTTAATTTTAATAGAGATTAGTATTATAATAATGAAATAGCTTTTGTAAGTGCCAGAGATGAAAATTTGATTGTTCATTTGACGGCTACGTTTTCAACATTTAGTTGAAACAATTGTTTTGAGACTGTCCGGACAAATTCGACATACGCCGCGTTTTGTTACAAGAGCTGAGAAATGAAAATACTTTAAACATAATCATGTCTCGAATGGGAATCGAATACTAAACTAGCGTTTCCAGTCAGACGCTGTTCCACTGCACCCAATCTTAGTTGATCTTTTTAGAAAAATAGTAGCTTTACGGTTTCAAGTTATGACATTTTATATATCCTTTATCAACTTTACAACTTTTCTTTTATATTATACATTTTATCAAAACGAACGACGAAAGGCCTAGACTTTCCACGATACTCGAGTCGGATGAGAGAAACAAAACTATCTCGATCGGCGTGTGCGGTAACAAGTTGCAAACTTTTCGTACCACAGTAAATCAACTGTGAAAGTTTCACTCTGGCTGCCAAAAACAAACTGACAAAAAGTTCAAATGAGTTCTTATTTATCCATTCAACAATATCCATTTATTTTAAATACTTTTTACGTTATTACTGATGGGTGCCGATACAAAAAACTACGTTATAATTACAAAGAGCTTAAGTATAACAATCTTTTTGTTATAAATCTTTGTAAACAAGAATTACATCATTTAGGAACGTGTTTTTAATACAAAAAATCGATTTGTTTCTGCGATTATGAATAACTCTTTAATTGTGTTTGTAAATATAATTCAATTTGAAAATGTAATTTGTGATGATCTAACACGTTTTGTTTTATTGAAAAAAACCTACAAGAAAAATTTAAGTAAATATCATGAAAATCGATTTATTTGTGTTAACAAGACACTTATCGATACTCTCTCCGACAACACTAGCCATTGTTACATAGAAGATAAACAAAGCTATGAATGGGAGGAACTGTACTATAGATAATGCCAATGCCGAACTCAATGCCACATATTGTTCGAGTCGGAAGGAAGCGAGATATAGCCTTACAAGATGGGATGATGAGAGCTAGTGCTGGATAATGCCGCGTTTAATTGGCCAAGTTTTTGGTTGTTTAAAGATTCAAAGATAACAGATAGCTTACAGATTGTCGATAGATTTTCGGAAACGTGTAATTTAAAAGAGTCGATTATTGTTTTTTTATCTTCTTCACGATTTTTCCCTCATAGCGGGCAAAGAGAAATTATTGTCAAGTTGTCAAGACACTCCTTTCTCCACTTTCAACTCGAAATTGAGCAATTGCATGTTGAGTGGCGGCAAAAGCTTAATCTTATTTAACTTATAAGCCTAACATATGACTATGAAATTAATTTATCATTCGATTTAAACATTAATTAATTAAACAACTAATATCGATTTGTTATATTCGTTTTTATTGATTCATTGATAGATCAACGCCGCGCTTTGTCTTGTCATCAGAGCGGATAAAAGAAACTTTACTTACTACTTACTACTTTTAACTAAAATTTAAATAAATTCACGTCCCCAAGTGGGAATCAAACTCGCGACCATTGCGTATACAGTCAGCCGCTGTCACACTCCGCCACTATAGCCATAATTACTTTTTTAAAACAGTTTAATATTCATAATTTCATAGAAAATATAGTAAAAGTATTCTTGTAAACTTACAATTTTGATAATATTTTCCAGTTATCGTCAAATTCCCTAAGCGCTATAGATAGTTAGCTCAAAATTCCATATAACATATAAATAACAATTCAACTTCCGCCTAAGTACAATGATTTATAACAACCAGTTCCATCAAAATTGATCCAGCATTTACTGTGAGATATTGACAAATGAATGATCATTAATATTACACCTGAATAGACTTCTGATGAAGAGATCAGCTATAAGCTATACACATACAATAAAACAAATTTGCTTTCACAAAACCATTGTTTTGGCTTATAATAGTATTACGTACGATGTTAATCCCAGTAGAAAGTTTGACAATTATATTTTGTCGACGGGACGACAATTGCTAGTTCTACCATTAGATTGCTTTTTTTTTACTGTTAATAGATGTTTTTGCTGCAATTAAAGTGTAAAGGCTTACGCAAAGGTCTTGTATTTTGTTTAACTTCACGCATAAGTATATAGTTACGTATTACTTAGATAATATTTGAGTGTGAGATAATGCCTACTGAATTTATCTTTTTTTTTAACCTTCACGCGTTGTTTCACGCATGTCAGGGTAGTAAGAAAGAACCTGATGTCAAGACACTCAATTCTCCATTTTCCGCCCGAAATCGAGACATCGCGTGTTAAGTAGCGAAACTCGACCCCGCGCGTTGTCTTAGGTACCAGAGCGAAGAAATGAAGATAAATTGAATTCCTCCGAGCGGGAATCGAATCCACAACCAATCGCGTTTACAGTTAGCCGCTATCCCACTGCGCCACGGCCTCTAGCCATTACATATATATATTTTTAATTAGTTCTTAAAACAAATGATTAGCTTAATTTTTACTTTTACTAATAAAGGAATTATGTGTACAGTCTAGGTCCATTTGAAGCGGTGACCGGAGGCGAGATGGTTTCTCGGCGGCGAATACTGTCGCGATCACGCGATGATCTCACACAAGCCTTCGCCACTCAAGTGGAGGAAGAAGAGGACGTGTGGTATCAAAAAGACAAACTATATAAGGTAAGGTTTTTTACTGTATGCGACATTTATTATAGATTAGAATATCTATTTAATATTATAATTTTTTAAGAAATTGTAGTTTACAAATTATATTAAAATATTAAAAAAAAGAATGTTTTTATAGTAATTGTCTGTTTAAATTTGCTTTCACGTTACGAGGCTTTAATTTTCCTTTTTTTCATTACTTTTCTTAACACATTATAGACATATGTTCCGTACTTTTTTATTCAATATATATTTTTTCCGTTTTATCATTGTTTAAAACTAGACTTATAAGGTTTATATAGCTTAGTACCTTTATGAGTACCTTAAGGGAGCTCAGTTTCCCTTGTTTCTGTTAAATTATATTAACAAATCTATATCGTTTCACATTTTTTTCATGGGTGTAACACTAGAGTGACAACAATTCAATAAAAACTGTATATATCGTTTATCGTTAATCCATCTGATTAACTAATCAATATATTATTATCGCTTTAATTTTGAAAATATATTTAAAATATTTAATACCAACATAAAATAATAGAGGCGAGGAGAGATTCCTCGGGGGATTGATTATATATTTCGTATTTTTATGTCACCGCTCTAGTATCTAAAACAAACGGTTGGACGGAGAACTAGAAATAAAAAAAAGCGAATTAGAAATAAAAAATAGAATATTAGAAATAAAAAATAGAATATTAGAAATTCTATAATATAACGACAAAACAATGAAATTATAATAGCTATTCGATAACACCTAATCGGTTTCTTACTTTCTATACATCAATCACGAGGTCGACGAGTTAACGTAACGTTCCGGCTGAGTTCACACCGATATCGTAATAACAGCTCGTATACACAAATGACAGGGAAGGCGAGAAATAATTCGGCCTTTAATGTAGTTTAATCGGTGGAAATGAGTTGAAACTTATTTTTTTAGAAGATTTTACACTATTTCTTTTAGAATTATATAAAACTACTCAACTACGAACACCTATAATTGCTAGTATTATTTATTTAGTTTCGTATGTACATTGTGCAAATTTATATATTTTGTTCCATATATTTAGATTTTGTCAAACAAACGTAGTTATAAAAAGGAAACGCGATATTCGTAATTTATTTTTTAATTCATACTTATATCTAATTATGTAAGTTTTTGCCAAAACGATTACCTAATTTTGTATAAATAACTCATTAGGATGCAAATAACCATTTCGTATTCAATCGTTAGTTTAGTAAAGTTATGCGAAATTTCAAAACACCTTGCGTCATCCATATGTACCGAAGTTAGCAATTTATTCAGGTACTAAGTTAATTTAATAAACTCTGTCCCATAGTTGTTCTTTGTCTATGGCTGCGTTTTTGTAACCATTTCCGAGGCGAAAATATTAAGGACGTGAGAATGTGTTGTAACTGTTTGTTCGCGTTACACTTTGATTCGACGTTCTCAATTGATTATATCATTTATAAGATGTATAAGACTATAACAGAGGTGTTTATAGATTCAATTCCCTCTTGAGGCATTGTATATAAAATATTTTTGCTTTTCCTTACTTAGTCGTGTCAAAAACCAGCTATTTGTTTAGAAACTGGATAAGAAAGTCTTATTTTGATAGAAAAGTATTAAAAAAAACATAAAGCTTTATTATTTTTTTTATTATTTTATTAATATTAAATACACTAATATTTTATAGATAGTATTAATATATTTTGACGACAAACACGAGGCTACCTGCTGATTGGTGAATATTAATAGAAAAAAAATTAGAATTAATTTGCATGACCTGTTAGAAGAAACAAATGTATGTGAGCTCATTATTTTTTGTAGATAAGGTAATATATGCCGTGTTAGTTATAAGCAAATACTCGTCTTTTTGTTACTTTTCATTTACTTAAGTAAACTCTTCATATTTTACGATAGTGACTTACATTTTAGATTGGTTTATTTGCCTTGGAACTAAAAAATTGTTACCTGATCAGTTAGAGAAAACGTGGCGTCAAATACTCCGTTCACACCGCCTAAAATGGAGATATGGCGGAACTTAAATATAATCATTCCTCCGAGTGGGATCGAACCCACAACCAATGGTGTGTATCAGACGCTGTCCCAATGCGCTACGATGGCCTGTATGCACGATGGATGGAAATTTGAAATTCATATAATAATTGGATAGATAATAAATGCTCTTGCATAATATATAGAAATAGAGTTATTTAGAATAAAATAAAAAATATATCTTTCTATTTTCTTTATTTTATTCTAATATACAAACCCAGTGATATGTCGCTCTATTTTCCACTTTCCAAAAATTTTAGATACATAGTGTACGTATTGAATAGGTGAATCTAATATAAAACTATGTAACTAGAAAAATATATTAAACAAATGTTTAGTTAAAATAAATACAAATCAAGTCATCTAGTCTAGCAATCAAAACCATAAATATCACTTAAAATGAGATATTTCCCACAGCGCAGTAGCTCTGTTTATCTAAACGGGAATAACCTAAGTAGAGGCTAAAATCTATTAGAAGACAATGGTAAAGGAAACTCAGGCGCAGCCTCATCGTGGCCATCTGTCAGTCTTGGACATGCAGGTCAACTCTGACCCATTGGTAGAGATCGTGACCGATCAACAACAATGCACAATGAGTGTTACAGCACCGCAAATCGTCCGGAAAGCAGCTAGACCACACTTTGACCTTACTTACCATACAATGTCAAGACAGGGTAAAAATCATTTTCCGAATTAATCATATATTTGATAAAAAATTATTACAGAAATATTTGGCACTCGGGACAATAAATTTTTAAAGTACTCCTTTCGTGTACTCATTAAATAAATAAATAGAAAACAATATTATTAATGAATAGGTACTGTTTAAATTTCAAAGATATATTACGGTATAAGGCCCTTAGACGTTACATTACCATTATTATAATGAAAATATTAAAGGTATAGTTTCAATTTAATTTTATTAAAAGAAGGTCTATTTAGATAATATGAATAAAAATAAAGCATCTTATCTGGTCTCATGAAGCTTATGAAAACAAACAGAAATAATTTACAATATGGATACTGTGTATCATTTATCATATTGCAGGCGAGTACAGTTTTTTTTTGACAAAATTTATTTATCAAGTTAACGAGTTTGAGAAATAACACTGTCATTATATGACATGGATTTATATTAAGAAGGGCAATGACTGACAAACTTTACGGTAAAAGTTCATGTATTGATTGACTTTCGCTAGCTCTTTGAGAATGTCGAAATGTAATGTTGAAGCAATGTCTCACAAAATTAAAACGGTCTTAATACGACTTTTGATTGAAAAGATTTTAAAAATCATGTTGGTACTTCATTATTTTTTATAAATCCCTTATATTAAATTTAGTTAATTGAAGCTTAAAGGGTTTTAGGCTTTGCGCTTTTGTAATAAAGTGCATAATTCTATGACAGCTTTAAATTAATATATCATCAGTGTAACGCGGCCAATCCAATTCAATCTTATCATCGTTACACTTAAACTTGTGCCTTAAACCTTTGCTGTCAGCATATTCTAAAATGTATAATTAGCCTACTCGTAACTAAATGTATACAATAATTGAATATTATTGCATTACTTTTAGCAATTCTTATAAATATGACTGCAAAATAATAAAATAATAAGACTGTTTAAGTATTTCAAAAGAAATAATCAAACTTTTCTAGATTTAGCTTAGAGATATGCGAATTTAAAATCTGTGAAGGTCTCATGTACTGTACAAAGAATGTAAAACGGAGAACGCAGTTGTAGTTCTTTGTACATAATACATATATTACTTTTAAACCAAATATCTCTCACATCTGAAAATTGCATGAAATAATAAATAAAAAATAAAAGCTGCAAAAAATCTGCACAGAACTCCATTTTTCGTTTTATAAAATGATATTTAACAAGTTATCCAACAAACTCAATAAGCAAAACGAGTGAATTATACAAACATGTCCTTATACACGATTGGCACCGGCTAGCGGCTACTGGAAACGTGTCGCAAGTGTTTCCCAATACCTGTCTGGTGACTTGTAACGTGATAAATGTGATTGGCTACTTTGGTTGGACTTAGGTCACAGTATTGATAACTTAGGTAAGTTGCGAAACGTAGACTTATAATAAAATTTAAGGCAGGTATATTGATTAGGCGTTACAGTTTAGAAAACGTATAAACATTTGAACGCAGCGGGATTTGAACCCGCGCCTCTTGATAACCGTTCAATCGCTCTGACCACTAAGCCATACGTTCCATATCCAGCTACGTCGAAATTCTTATACGCTTATTACAAATTACAACTTATATTCAGAGCTAACGCTGTAATCAAGGCAAAATTGAATGATAATTCAATGGTAATATTCATTGAATATAAAATAAAAAACCTTTTTTGAAAACGTGTATAAATTTCAACGTAGCGGGATTCAAACCTAAAAAAATCTAAATTTCAACGTATTTGGATGAAAAATGTATGGTTTAACGGTCAGCAGGGTTGGACAGTATACTAAGAACGCGTGTTCCAAATATTTTTTTCTAAATATTTTTTTCCTAAGTGAGTAACACTTTAAAAATAATATAGTTAATTAAAATGTAAATATTGCTCACAAAACATATAATCTTAACACTTTAGAGGATCATCACTTTCATTACGTCACCTTGAAAATGATGAAGTTTCAAAACCACTACAAAGCAAACAGTAAATAAAAACAAAACAAAAACTTCCAAATTTGTTTTACATAACGTTTCCAACATTTCTCATCTCAACCGTTGCTCGGATAGTTTAATTGCAAAGAAATCACGGACAACATGAAGCTTGTTCCAGTTATAGTTCTTATAGCTATGTAGGATAAAGTATAAAATCGTATGGAGATAAAACTCTTATAAAAGGTTACAACGACCTCAGCTGCGTGATGCGTGCCGAAAGTGAAACTATTTTACGTTCTTGTTAATTTTTTTGCCATTTCGTGAATTTATTTGTATTAAATATATTTCTACTAGGTTATTATAATAATTGGTAATATACTCAGAAAATCGGGTAGAACAAAGCGCGGCGTTGAGTTGAGTGATAAGTGGCGGACTTATCACGCAAAGTTTCGAATATGGGCGGAGAGCATAGACTACAGTTATCTTGGGCCTATCCTAATAACAAAAGTTAGTGTGAAACCGCTCTATATTTTGATAGTACATTAGTAGTTAAACTTACTATGAGTATGGTGATAAATTAGTAAACACGTATATTTAAAACACGTATAAAAATTTGAACGCACCTGGATTTGAACCAGCGCCTCTTGAAAACCGTTCAAGCACTCAGAGCGCTA
Source organism: Podotricha telesiphe (assembly GCA_038994665.1). Lineage (NCBI taxonomy): Eukaryota > Metazoa > Arthropoda > Insecta > Lepidoptera > Nymphalidae > Podotricha > Podotricha telesiphe. The sequence goes on along the minus strand of JAOYRR010000107.1, from coordinate 1,002,004 downwards.
AACCATGCGTTCTACTTCCGGCTACGTAGTAATTCTTATACGCTTATTACAACTTATATTTGTTGTTAGCATCTCTGTAGAGAGATTGTCTTGAATGATTTTCAAGTGGCGCGGGTTCAAATCCCGCTGCGTTCAAATTTTTATACGTTATCTAAATATGTCTTTTTCAATTTTCTAAGTGTGCGAATAACACTTTAAAATAACAAATATTTATATAATTGTTATTTATTTAAGTGTTGCTAAATAAAAACTATTTAAAATTAACAAGAAAAAATAACTTAATATTTTAACTAAAAACTAATTTTCTCCTTAAATTTTTGCTTTTCACTGAATATATAGCAAATCCAATGGCTACATTACAGCTTCACATTTTTACTTACATAGCAGGTTAGTCAGAAAGAAACCGTTCTCCACTTTCCGCCCAAATTCAAGACACTGAGTGTTGACTGGCGGATATATGAAAATATTTAAAACTATTAAAATTCCCCCAAATGGGATAATTCTCGATGATATAAAATTAAAAAAAAAACATGTATAAAACACTCAAATAATACCCCTCTTTAACTAAAGTGAATTTATTGTGCAATCTAATTGACATGTCTACTGAACACCGGCCTTTAATATGAATTTGTTACTTTCGATTTCTATTGCATACACAACTTATATTAGAACTCTTGTATTTGTAAATCAATTTAGTTGTATTCGCCATATTATGTACTGTCATGGACGTTATATTACGTTACGAAAGTTAAACACATTTTTATATGTATATGAGAAAATTGAAATTCTAGAGAATATTATAACCTATTTTTATCTTTGATGTTTAAAAAATATATTTTAATTAGCTCATTTATGAATTTATCAACAATTGCAATATCTGGGCGTAGTCGAGAAACACCATACTGAATTTCGTAGCTGTGAGTTCAAATACCATCGTATATTTTGTTCCATTCTTATATATTATATATATATATCAGAGTCTCTAATATAAGCGAAACGTTAAAAAACACGAGAAACATGCCACTAGCTTTCTTCAACTCACTTCCTAAAACGCCTGGTTGCGTGTCAATACATATAATAATATTATTAAGCCATATATATACAGGAAGTAATATTTGGCAATTTCGTTCAATATATTGCGTTATACTTGCATCTTCATAAGTACGTGTAATAGTTACTTTTTTTTAAAGCATTTTGACCTTTAATTAGTAGTAATAAGGCTTATTTTGTCGCAATCTATTATTTACAATTTGACATGGACCAGTGATATTGAATAGTACTAGAAGCCCCGTTGATGAGTAACATATGAGCTGCCTTAGCAACCTTATTATATAGCAAAAGTGTATTTTAAACACAGAATAATGTGTGTAATGTTTTTTTTATTAATTTCATGTATTTGTTATGTATTATTTTGGAAAAATATTATTTTTCTCTAACAATGCAAATTTTCATACATAATTTTCGTAAAAAACGCGCATAATTTCGGTTGAAAGTGTTTCTTCGTTCATGTATTAAAATATAGTTCATGTATGAAATTAATTAGAAGATTTTAAAATATTACGTTTGTGGATTCGAATTTTTACGGGGTATATAAGTTGACCATAGTTTAGTTTGAGTAAAAAATTCATCATTTTACGACGGTGATATACGGCGGATAACAAAGGCGTATGTGGAAAGCCCACATACGCCTAAGAAGGCATGCTACAAAAAGACCCAATCACTGCAATTTTCTTACTTATTCTTACGCAAAATCTTTTATAAATTTTGTGAGAAGTTCATCAATAAATTAACTTTCGTAATATGTCGCTTGTCTTCATAGCTAAAGGCATACATGTCGATAAGCTAATGTTAGAAAAGGTTATATATCAATGATGGTTTAGCGGTTGTAATAATATGCTGACATACACGTAAATGAAATGACAAGAATGTCATATGATTTTAAAAGTTTTCAAATACTGTGGCCTTGTATTGATTGACTCTAAAAAGGGTTTACCTGGTCCTGGTGAGTATCATTCAAGATTTTATCTTGTTTCAATTTTTCAACTCAAATCTGCAAACTCAATACTGCAATGGAGTAGAGAACAGAGTGTCTTGACACTAGACAAGCTTCACGCTTTTTCACGCATATCATGGTAGTCAGAGAGAGCTCTGCCTCATGCGATATGTGTAAAATAGCGTGAAGTTGAAAATAAACCATACTATACTATATTTATTCCTTTATTGTGAAATGGCTCTTATTACTTTGAGAATATGTTTAAGTTAAATTTTAATATTTAAAAATATTTACTTTATTTATTAAATAAGACAAGATATTGTCAAACTGTTTTTAATTTGCTTCGAACACAAAAAGCGTTTTAAAAATAAACCTTGAAAAATTTGTAGCAACCAAAAAAAATAAATGTCTTGCTAAGATCCGTTACTTGTAAAAAATTTAAAGTAACGCCCTAAGCTAGTCGTGCAGACTAAGTGTTTAATGGGAACCATCCTCGTTCTGGGTACCTGATTGACCTTAATAATGTGGGAACTAGGGGTATTATTCGCGGTGTCCTTGCACGAGCGACTGCGGACCTTCCCACATCCGGCAGAAGAGCCATTTTTGACGTTTTACGCCATGTTTTTTTTTTTTACAAAAATTACTAAGAAATTTTTAGCTTGATTAAAATAATTATTGTAATGAAATTGTCTTCGAATAGTCGGTTTAAGTATTTTTAATGATTCATACATATCTTTTTAATGGGTTAAAAATGTATTCATACCTATATATTACGTTTACCTCGTCAGTTTTAAACAAATTGTATCGGGAAATTCCGACTTCTGCAGTTTATATAAAATATTTATTATATTTTATATAGAAATATTTAAAGACACTAGAATTATGAAATTGTTTTTCGCTGGGGTTATTTCTTTACTTATCTATGCTAAAAAAGAATCAAATCATAGGGTTACGTTAAAAAAGTAAAAATTTTTATTTTTATATGCTTACTAATACAAATAAATACAATGAACCATATTAATTGAAACGTAGGCACTGTTGACATATTGACATATGAAGGCACGATATTCTTCCTTGATAAAAGAACACAAAACATTTTGAAATTTAAGATTACATCTTTGAGTCGTCATTTATTAACCGTCCATTCCGAACCAATCTTTGCCATGACTTGCTAAAATGATAAAGCAATATTAATATATGTATATATATATATTTTTAAATGAGTAAATAAATTCATATTAATTTATAATAAATAAATCTTTTTTAATATTATCAGTTATATATTAAATATGTAATTATTAACATAAAATCATATTGAAGACCATCATCGGCTAATGGCGCAGTGAAACACCCTCTGACTGTTTAGTCGCCCGAGTCGAACCATCGTTTCAGGTTGTGGGTTCGTTTCCACACCCTGTAGTGATTACACACACACAGTGACTTTAAATCTTTAGTAAGACAAGGCAAAAGGTTAAGTTCAGTTACTCAACACGTGTCTTGGTTTCGGGCGGTTATAAAAAATTATATTATGAAAGATATTTTCGCAAAGAAAAAGAATTTTAAAGTACTTTTGTGAATACTACAATTTTTTTGACTATTGTGTATGAATTAAGGTAGATTGGTAACTAAATTCTTACTAGAAAATATAAAACTTTATTATATTTTTGACATTTATCGTCCGACGTCCTTCTCTAGTAATGTTTGAAATATACCTTTGTGCTCAATTCCAATAAGCTAGCAACTTTGTTGAGCTTCAAGTATCCATTTTATCTTAAATCTTGATTAAGTTTCTAAACTTGAATTGAGGATTCATGGAGAAATAATAGATAAAATTTTAATAATATATATAACTAAAGTTTTTATTTATTTAAAAAAGAGTATAATATGTTTATACTAATATTTATCGTTATACTAAATATGAATGATACTAATTATTGTAGGTAAAATATATATTTTTTAAAAAAGACATATTTAAAAAACGTTTAAAAATTTGAACGCAGCTGGATTTGAACGAGCGATAAGCACTCTAAAAATTGTTAAAAAATATATATATTTTTTTTATTTTCATTATTTTTCTAACTCAAATGTCTTCTGTCAAATATCGACATACAGCTTAACACTTCTACCCGTATACCAGGTTAGTCATAGATAACCTAATCAAGACTCTTTCTTCACTTTTCATCCGAATTCTTCAAATGTTGAGTGGCGGAATTCAATGATCAAGGCCGCCCTTTAAAACAAAGGGCTCAAATTCACCTAAACAAACCAAAAAGCAAACCTGAGAAGTAGCAAGTAACTAACCAGAGTAGAGACATTAAGGGTATTTTAAATACAACCATTACCCCGACGGGGAATAAGAACCCACAAAAAATCGCTTTAACAAACTGCGCCAGGATGGACACATAATTAATATTAGTTGTTGTGATATGACAGGAAAAATTATATAAGTATCAAAATTCTATTATATTTTAGCTGTCTTCACACGTAAGTACAATTTCAAGGTTAAATTTATTCTACCTCGTTTTCAACAAATTTGCATATATTAAATTAGCCCTCATTTTCCCACCCATCAGACTACATACGTAAAGTACTGACCTTCATATCAATTAAGCAGCTGTGGTGTTGGCCGTAGTTTTAGTAGTTTTAAAATGTATTAAAAATTTTATTGTATTTTTATAATCCTTAACTTTTATAATATCTACGAAATAAGTATATTAAGTATTGCCTTCAGATATTGAGAGGTATATATAGGTTCAATTACATCTCGTTGAATTGCTGTTTTTTTTTATATATATTCCCCATTTAGCTATACAAAAGGTTACTTCAGACCGCCATTTAACACACAATAATCCTGAATGTGTAAGAATTGACGAACGAATTTACTATAAACTTTTCCCTATAAAATAAATGTAAAATGAAAGTAGAAAATTAATATCTTAAATCAAATTTTGCTTGTACGTGACAGAAATATGAACGCCGCTTAAGCGATTTCTTCAAAAATCTGAAATTTGCAATTCAGTTATAATTTGGCTCGCGCCCGCTCATTCCAGTTTCACTTTTTAGCGTCTGCAGTGAAAGTGGTTATCTTCGTTCCCAACTCTTCCTTTCATTTTACCGTTGTACCTATTATATTGCGAAATATTAGCAATCGTTTGTAACATAACATTTAGCTAATGTACGGTAAAAAACTATATAAATTAATTTCACAAGTAAAAATACTTAGGTTGCTTTACAAGTTGAATTCGCCATTCAAAAACAATAATTGTGAAAATTTCATATAAATCACTTGTAATTAAAAAAAAGAACGATGTAGTGATATGCCACTAAATACTATGCTTATCAGAGGAGATATGAAAACAAACAGGTACAAGTTGATCTATCCAGATTCCCTTTAATTCAATAATAAAAGGATTTGTGTAATTTAAACTATACAGTTTATATTCATCATTTAATAGACACTTAAAATATATGTATTCTTAGGAATAACGACGACTCATTATTCAGTTTGGAAATGTTTGGCTGTGCAGTGGTTGCGAGTTTGATAATTTAAATAAAAAAATCAGAAGAAGCCAATATCGTAATTTTCATAATGTTTTTTAACAAGTATCAATATAAAATCAAGGCCATAATGGCCGCTTACAGCATCTAAGCGAAAAGCTCAAAAAACGCATTAAAAATACACACACTATCATATGTTCCACAAAACTGAAAAAAAAGCTTCAATATTTAAGTACAAAACGGATCAATTATTTACTTTGTTCGCGCGTCCTTGCATCTAAAGCCTTAGCCACATGCGAGGCGAACTGGTGACCAGGAAGCGGACAACTTTCTATTTTATACACCTGTCTTGTCTCGCTGCGTTATTATTAGCACTATTATGATAAACAATAATAAGCCCTATGTATTCAACATTTAGGGTTAATTTTCCAATGCCACCATTTGCTCTAGCAATGCAAAAACGCGGACTACTTTTTGTGCAGTATATGTGTATGCAGTTTATTGGTTGCCAACCGAAAATGTAATGCTAGTTTTTTATAGAATTCTTTAGTTACGTATCGTTTCTTGCATCGAGTTCCTTAATCCTGTAGCCTTCTTAAAGAACTTTCTTGTTAATGTCAGTACAAAATTCGTCTAGATATAAATATATTTTTATTATCATCGGCCGTGTAATTTGTTAAAAAGGTTATTTTACATTTAATTATTTATTACGCACTGGATTCGCCCTTTTTCTTACATTATATAGAAAATAGTTACAATTATATGCAATTATTTTTTTAAAAATACAGTAATCGCTATAAGATGGATCTCAAGCGTATTTTACATGAGTTGTTAAATCCTTTTTTTTTTTTACATATTTCGATATTTTGACAATTCGCAACATTACAGACATAGTTTTCTTAAAAGTTTTACGTAACACCCACCGGCTTTCACGTGCGCGTACGCAGTGCGTGCTCGCTGATTTTCACACGATATGACAGGTCATATGCTCGCATTAAGATAAACTGACACATTTTCGTCAACAAATGAGACTGTTACATCACTAGTTGAGCATATTGAACAATCTCTTGAAAATATATACTAAAACAGTAAGTAAAGTATGAATTCAATACATACAGTCTATAACTAACCAATTATATTTTAAGTACATTACCTAATAATGCCATTTAAAAACTACGTTTGTGAAATTCTAAATTTGGATCGATTGAGTATGAAGAAAGTCAAGGTCGTGGAATCGATTTTTGATATATCGATTAAAGTATGTGTCTAGTGCCCAGTGTTTAGTGTTTGCTATTGAATGGAAATATGTTCTAATTTTAATATAGTATAAAATACGCCTAATAATAATATATGCCTATATATATTGATTAAATAGCATCAAACAAAAACACATTTATTATAATTTAGAAAGACTAAAGGAATCTAGTAAAGCTCTCATCCAATTTCACGCCAACAAATACTCAAAACAATTTTTTAAACTACAAAAAGTAATAGACGTTTCAACTTGTATTTTTTGTCAGTTCATATTTTAACTGTATACCTCTTAACGGTTAACCAAAAGAATTTCAAGTCATCCATCAAAACTGAGGCACGTGAATTCTGTTTCTTTGCCGCTGACTGTTACACCGTGTCAGTCATGTACTACAGTCTCAATTAGACACTTGCATTAGCATACAATAATGGCTCTTAAAGTGTAAATATAGGGGTCAAATTGGTGTGTGTTGATTGAACTAGTAAATGATGGTATCGGTTCCAAATACCTGAAAAGAAATTACACCTGTTAATGTCAAATGTTTCTGTTAAAGAGTATTCGTAAAAAGGCGTCGCTTTAGAATGGTATTACGAAATGGTTTAATATTTTAATAATGCTTGAATGGCAGTCGTAGTTGAGTCTTAGTAAAATAAAATATTAGTGTTTATTTTTTTTAAATATTTAAAACATAATATATATTTCATGGGTTTCCTTAAATATAAGCGATGAGCGTAATACCAACGCAAATACATTTATCTTACAAAATTATATCCTATAATTTGATTTTGATGAAATATTTCATCTCAAACTTTACTATATTTATTATATTAACTTTCAGACGTCTAACAAAAAAAAAATGTATGAGAACATTAAATTCAATACTTTCTTTAATCTTAATTAATATTATTTTATGAAGCTTAAAAGTGTTATTATCATTACAAGGCCTAGAAAATGTACAAATACAATGTACAGAAATGTACGTATCTTGATAACTTGATACTTTCGCTTCGTTATTAGATAAACCATTTTATAATATTCTAAAGTGATAAATAATAATAAATAACGAAATAGAAGTTTGGCAATTTTTTTTAAATAGTTTTTGGTCTTCTTATTCTTATTCACAACAATTCATCTCAAATCAGTAAATTAATCCAAATAACTGTCAAATTTAACTACGCTGTCAATTTTATCAGAAAACTTAAAAGCATAATGTTTCAGCTATTTCTTTTTATCATTAAACAAAGTAAGTATATATATATATAATAAAAGTCCCTTATGTATTCTCACAGTGAAGTGTTATTATATTTATAAATGAATATATTTAAATAGCAAATGGAGTAGCCTTGTCAGCTTTTGACCTTTATACGGTATGTAGATCGGTGAGCGGCGATGAAGGCGGCTGATGAAGTTAGGAGTCATCAAGTATAATTTTACACTTGAGTTAATTACATTTGATTTGTGATTTATACAGTGTTAATATATTTATAGGGTCTTAATAATCTAATATTAACTCATCAGTAAATATTTTTAATAATTAAATTTAAAGCCTTGGAGTTACTACGTAAAGGAAATATTTTGGGCCCTTCTAATGTAAGTTTTGCTTACGGGAGCGCGTAAAATTTGGTACAGATATGATTTATGTAGACGAGGATCGTAAAAAACCGGCATTTTTATAATAATGTATTAGAATAAAGTTAAATGAATAAAATAAATACTACACATACTAATGTTAATATTAATGTTACCTTAGAGACGTTTTGTTGAGGAAGACTTACATCTCTATGAAAATATCGCACGGAATTAACATTATTTGATATAATTAATGTTATTAGTATATTTCGAACTGATTCCTAACTTTAAATCTAAAGAAACTGTCGCTTATCGATGTTTATATAAAAATAATATAATTAGTAAAGGTTTTTGTTTTGTCATGCACCACTTGTTATCTAGACCTAAATATCAAGTTTCCCATCACAAAGTGGACCACATTGGAGTGGTCCTTGCTAGATGTCTCAATTAACGTATATAACAGCCTTATAGTTTAATAGGCAAATATATACGTTGGAAGTATAAGATTCCAATATTTGTAATATTGTTTTATTAGCTTCACATTTTTTCCTTAGGGGGTCGTCAGAGGCTCCTCCACTACCATCAACCTTTTCATGCACGTAAAATTTCGCAACGTCTCGCAGTTGGTTTGATTTCTAATATATATGCGACGCTTGAGAATTTCTTTAGAATTGAAAATTCTAAGTTTCATGATCTAGTTTAATAAGACGCGGGGTTGGTTTTCGCCATCTAGCACGCAAAGACTAATAGTGCGGTGAACAAAATTCAAGACCAGCTTCTTTATTGCTGATGAAAGCAGATTTACTTTTTGTCTGTCTGTGACCGCTGAAACGATTGTGATGAAATGTTATATAGAGAAACTTGAGGTTTAGGATCATAGGCTACTGTTTTCTTCCATTTTTAGTTTTCTTGGAATTTAATTGTTTTACGCAAAGGCCGCCAGGTTAACGCCGCAAGCACGAAATAGCTGTAGTTCACGACGGCAAAGCCGCGAGCGGGTCGATAGTAAAAAAATAATATTAAGTACAAAATCCACATTAAGTGTAATATTGATATAAATATATTCACTTTCTTGTATACATTACAGAAACAAAGTGAGTTTAATCGAAGCTTTCACTTAGAGATAATGTAACGTCATATAAACGAGATAAGAAAAAGTAGTGCAATCTTGTAAGTACCTGTTAACAATAAACATGTTTTATTCAAGTAGCTGTTTTCACTTATGTTTGAATAATAACGAATTGTATTTGTCATGCGATTGATTCTGGTTGTGGGTTCGATTCCCACTTGGGGTAAGGATTATAATTAAATTAATTTCATTTCTCCGGTAAGACAAAGCACGGTATTGAGTTCCGCTACTCATTAAACTCAAGCTCCCTAATTTGAACGGAAATTGGAGAACAGAGGTTATAAACTATAGGTTATCTCTGCCTAAACTGCTATGTGGGAAAAAGTGTGATATTCTTTGTCATAAATACGGAAATATATTTTTTATTAGTAGGAAAAATTTATAAAGTTCGGGTTTTAGGTGTCATTACTCAACATGCAATGTTTTTTTGAAATTGAAGGCATAGTATCGTATCACTGAGCTAAATTGGCATTGGCCATTATTTTGAACTGCATATTTACATAAAAAAAACTAAATTTACTATTAAAATTGAAATAAACTTAAAGGCAGCATAATAATTTTTTTTTTTATATAAAATGATAAAGAAAATACACCATAAAAGCCGCAAATTATTATTATATATTCATAAGATATCGTGGACATCGTTAGATTTCTAAATGTTACCTTAATTCCGTCCAATTTTACAAACAGACACTCACATAGACATAAATATATATAAAACTAATACTTTTGTTTTTTCACGCCTCTTAAAATATACGAATAAGATGAAAATAAACAGCAATATTGTAAAAAATATCTTGAAACTGGTTGTCATAAGAAACCCGTATTTGTGAACCTCATCTTACATTATTCTACGCAAATTTTTAGGTAAATTAATTTTTAACATTATCCTTGAACTTTTACCTTTGAAACAAAATCCAATCTTTTTCATATTCTATGGCTGAGCGATTTTTATTAACTGTCAAAACGTATAAGTTTAAATTACAGGTGGTCTATAAATACCTTTTGGGACGAGATCGAATATACTATGGTAAAATGAGTTTAACAAGGAAATTGTCAAAATTAATACGAGAGCTTAAAGTGGCGAAAAAGGTGACAGTGGGTTTTACCTAGCTACCTTGATAACTTTATAATATATAGATAAATTTAAAAGACGAACAAAGTGATTTTCCATTTTGACTCAAGTTTTTAAATATAATATTTTAAATATAAGAAGCAGCTTCAATTCAGCTGCAGCTGTCAGAAAGAACCTAGTGCCATGACACTCCGTTTTCCACTTTCGATACACTTTCTCACTTTGAAATCGATACATTGCGTGTTGAGTGACGAAACTCAATGCCGCGCTTTGTTTTACCAAAGCGGAGAAATAATAATAATTTAAATATAATCATTCCCGGGTGGGAAAAGAACCCACTACTAATCGCGCGTACAGTCAGGCACTGCCCCACTGCGCTACGGTGGTTTTTAACATGATAATTAATTTGAGAAGCTCAGATTGTCACTTTAAAATTAAAGCCTCAAGTTTTCATTGTACCTTAAAAGCTATATAGGTAAAACACCTCGTCCCGGATCTTAGTTATGTGTCGCAGAAAGCATTTTTTGCGACGACCTTACCGTAAACTAAAATGGGTATAATAAATTATAATTCACACGGTACGTTTACGACTAGTGGTAATTTCTTTATATAGTAGGGCTTGAAGTTCCAATCTAATACGATGTGAAGTTTACAAAGCACGGGATGGAAGCGGGTTTAAATCCTCCTGGAGGAATTATTTTATTTAAATTATTTTTTTCTACCTAGTCTGGCCAGTTGAAACGCAAAGTTGAGCTATGCCACTAAACACGAGAAGTTTTGAATTCGAGCGGAATTCATTTCTTTAAAGTGATATTTCTCTGCTGGGAATATTATAAAAGAGTACTTTTTCGATTACACTCATTCATATTAGAACATTTATTTTTATTTTCCCTTAAATTACACTTTGAGAAAAATAACACCGATACAAAAAACTAACTGTTACAATTTTCAAGAGAATAGCTATTAACAATGGGACGGTATGATATAAAAAACTAGATTTTATTTCTTAATAATATCATGAGGACCACTCTAACATTACGGAAACTGGACCACAAGGCCTTCATTTAACTGCCTGTATGTAGAGCAACATTTATTGCATTTATTTATATATACTTATATATAAACTAATACCAGAGTAATAAAGTCGCTTTTCAATTGACAATTTAATGTATTTTAGGAATGCGGAAAGAACAACCTACAGGTGTAGCGCATGTACATTTAATTTCTATTCTTTCTTGGACACATGTTTTAAGCAAGTTTTTTTATAAACTTGACTTACTAAATGAATTAATTTTATACATACATTAAGTGCTTACATATTGTAACAAGTGGGTTGTTTTATAACAAGAAACTATTTTTATTTGGACTATAAAATGGGTAATTCTACTTTTTTTTAATATAATTAACAAAAAACATATGTTCTACAACAGATGCTGTACATATAAATAAAGATGAATTTTTAATATAATATACTATCATATATAAATTTATTTTAATTTTGAGATTTTGTAACTTCTACAACTATCTCTCTCTCTTGTCAGTTCTTATTTTTTTTGTATTCAATTTTTTTTTGAATTTGAAAACAAATCATTACCAAAGAAAACTTTCAATTTAACTAAAAATGATTGATGGTCCATACATATCCTAGTATTTATGAGGTGACATAAAATTATGTGCAACAAATTACTTACTACTTGACACAAAGGCGCTGTTGTAAAAAAGTAATGCTTTTTTAATAGCACATGAAAGATTTCGAAGCCGTATTTCATATAAAGAAATAATCTGTAATCTATTTGTAAGATTACAAAGAAATCTGTGGGAAATTATAAAAAAATTATAACCGCTGGCCTGGGTATTAGTATTATTTAATTGTATACGTTGCCTTGGACGTCCTTGCCTTATATGGTGTACGTTAATGTCACACTTGTCTCACAAACTATTATTAAATCATAAGCAAGCATTATAAAAAAATTATATTCAAAGTATTTGAAAAATCTTATGAGTAATGGATTAAATTTTAAATTTAGCTAAGCTTTTAGCTTAGCTTTTCTTTTTATGGTCAGGAGCAGCATATTTTGTTATTAAAATCAATTTGTCAATTATGTGAATTTTTCTTTTAAAAAAAGACATTTAGAAATCTTATAAAAATTAATTGAAATTGAACCAAGCGCTCTGACTGCTTAGCCATACGTTCTACATCCAGCTACGTTGAAATTCTTATACGCTTATTACAACTTATATTTGTTGTTTTTTTTTCAATGTATGTACTTTTTTTACACATTTAAAGCCAAGAACTTAGACTAAATTTACTTACTTAGAATATCTAATTTCAATTTTTTGTTTTTTTAACTTGCGTTTATAACACAAGTTAAATATGCGTTTAGGATTTTAGCCCATTTTTATTTTCTTTGATTTATCACAGTTGTACACCGCGACTTGCTCCGCGTGTAATTCTAAAATAAAACTAGCCTAAGTTACTGCTTATTACATCAGCTATGTGCCAGTGAAAGTCCCGTCAAAATCGGACGAATCGAACGGACAGACAAAAATTGTAAATAATGTTAATTTGGTATATGTACCGTATATATACATATACATGCGTTTAGTAAAAAGCGATTATTTTAATATTACAAACAGACACTTCAGTTTTTATTAGTATGTATATTAAATTAATTTATATTTTGATCTTCTATATGATACTTAATTTAAATTGTCTTTCGCAGACACCAATGTAACGGTAGTACGTTAATTTTTTACAAATTTTGGGAAAAAATACCTAAAAGTTTGCTACGAGCGAAGTTTTTGTGACACCGAGTTACGTTCAAATTTAAATTATTTTCTTTTTAATGATTTTATCATACAAATAAAGCCAGGAGTTTTTTGATCAAGCGTGATATATAAAGTAGATTAAATTAACGAAAAATTTATATTAGCAACAACAATTTGTCTAAACATTTTCCGTTTTATTCCGTTTTACATTTTTAAGGCGGAGACAAGTTAGTAGCACCATTCTCCTCCATACATAGTGTAACCGCGTTAAAACGGTACCTAACATTTTTTTTAAATCATAACTATTATTTCAATCATAACTGTTATTTAATAGAATACTAAAGAAGTTTAACTTTTTTCCCGAAAACAACTTGAAATAACGCGAAATTTACATGTTTTAATTGTGTAGTTTAATTATAGGCTTAAAAAATATTTTTTTGCAGTTACGAAATACATTAACTAATACTTCTAATTAAAGCAATTATATATAAAATGTATTGCAAGACTATTATTATATATTGGATTAGTCATCCTTTTTATAACGGATACGGTGTTATACAGTTTTCTATTTTGTATTGATTTCACGTAACAGGTGTTGCTGTTTGAACCGTTTATATTTATTTATAACAAAAAAACAGAAGTTCGTTCAAAAATCATTAACACTATTAAGAAAACAATGTAAAATATTTACATATTGTATATTTTAAGTTATTTACTAAAATATATTTTTCACTATTTTTCTCTATTCTGTTACCATAAAGGTCACCCTAAAGAAATTACAATACACTTTAGTGTAAAGTGATATATAAATGCGTTGCTAGGGCAACGCGTATTAACGGGGCTACTAGTTTATAAAATTATAGATACCTTATATAATAGGCATGTCTAATACTTGTTTTTGTTAATCATTTTATGCGTTACATATCAAATAACAAGCCCACAGCAACGAATTCTACGGTATGTTTTAGTAATGGACGTAATACTTAGTATATTTATAATTTAATTGTTAGAAGCCATCCACTCGCGGTTTCGCTTGCGTAAAGTACACAACTAAACTATTTGGGTATTTCGCTCGCCCGCATTCTTAAATCACGAACTTTGCTTAAATTTATAATTTAAAATGATGTCGCTTTTTTTATTTATCAACTGATAGTGAAATAAAATACTTGAATAAAATAAACACTAAATGTTAAGGAGAGTTTACCAAAAAATAATACTCACAACTCCATGTAAATGGTTTAAGTCGTTTCTGAGATTAACGTGCACAAACGCACAGGTAAACCGGAAAAAATATTATTTTGGGTTTTATTACATTGATGCCCCCAATAATATTTTTTTCATATATATTCCGTGTACAGACAGCGATCAGTTATATTTTTATTATATGTATAGATAAACCACACCAGTGCCTTCTATAATTGATGTTTTATTATATATTAATGAGAAGGAGACTAATTTGTGGTAGGCGTTAATGAAACCAATCGTTTTCATTTATTTACATCGCTGGATAGAAACAATTTTAAAAAATATGGCACTATATTATAGTTATTAAATGAATATAAAGGAATGTGTTTAATAGTTTTATAAATAAAAATAATTATGTCTATAAATGAATTAGGAAATAAACAAATGAATACATAATATATTCTTCAATGGAATTCGATTGCCATGTATTAAAAACTTGCTGTGCCCGCGACTTGATCTGCGTGAAATTGTAAAAGAAAAGTAGCCTGAGTTACATCTCTATCTGCTACTTTATTACATCAGCTATCTGCTAGTGAAAGTCTCGTCAAAATCGATCCAGCCGTCCCAGAGATGAGCGGGAACAGACAGACAGACATAATCAAAAGTAACAAAAAGTCAAGCTATAATTAATTATGAAATATGAAATTCATCATTTGATATAGATAATAAACGTTATTATATTAAATTCATAATTTAAATGCATTACATATAATATATTGTATCTATAAAAACTTTTTAATCTGTATTTATAAAACAAAAATAAATAAGCTTAAAAGTAAAGTGACAGTACAAAAGCCACTATTCAGGTACCACGTGTGTGACATAAAAAGCCATATATAAATCAGTGCAATGATCGAGCATGACTGATTCGATACGAATAAATGCAAAACTTGACACTAACGAGCTGTATTCACAAATAGGCGTTTATGGTTCAATAGACTGTGTACTATATATAAATAAATACACTTTCAGTTATATATAAAGCTTAGATAGAATGTTATTTCTTCAATTGAATTTCATTTCCAACATCTATTTCTAGAAAATGTATAAAATCTAAACGCAGTGGGATTCGAACACGCGCCTCTTGGAAACGTTCCAAGAGCTGCGCTAAGTTATGTTACTAAGTTTTACACCCGGCTATGCCGTATTTCTTATACGCTTATTACTCGTTATTTTTGTACTAACTTATCTAATTTAGTATGTATAATTTTTTTATATCGGGTGTGAAATCGAACTTAACTGTGCCATTTGATTTACAATTAGGTATACAATAGTTGAAGCTCTTTGCTTTTCACAACTATTGCACATATTAAATTAAAATATTTTTGTTTAATATGTGCAATAGTTATGTTGGCTCATAATTGTACTTACATATAGGTTTAAAAATATATAATAAAAATTCTTTAGTATATTCATTATTATAGCATATCTTGAAAGATTAGCTAAATCACTCCATGAATTGTACGATAATGTATATATATTAATGTCAATGTGAAACGATATTAATGAAGTTGATTCAGAATATGATGGAGAGAAAGTGTTCGCTATTTGTTAAACGAGATATATACTGTTGCCATTTGTAACTGAACTTATAATAAAATACATTTCTACTTATAATAACAATATTCATAGTGTCATATATGTACCATTATAACTTTTATATTATAATTTTACTGAGTGGCAACATGCAGTCGAGACAACTGTGCTTAAGAAGAGAGAGAGTTTGTTTCGTTTGTTAGAAAGAGTTTGTCTTTTAGATACGGAGTGTAGTATTTCCGGAAATTAGGATGAAATTGGAACAAAATGTATGGTTCATAAAATACACGAAAATATAGTTGGAACAAGTAGTGATATATATAATAGCAGAAATACGATATAAATCGATACAAATAAACATTTCCATTTTGCGTTTAGTCTTGAAACTTAAATGTAGCTCTATAAGAATATTATCCCTTATACACACGTTTTTATTTTGAGTCCGCCATAAAATTTGATATATCCTTTGTTTTTGAATTATTAGCATAAGTTATAAATGAATTTCTACAATATATCAAATAAAATCAACTATATATACGGTAATATAAAATTGGAAATGGATCTGCTTATTAAATATGATTTTATATGACAAAGTAAAACAATCGAAATGAACGTATGACGCATCACAAAACGCTACTATAAAATAATAACAGTAATCAAAATTTACTTTTAGCGAGCAACTGTTAGAAATTGAAAGTGAAACGTCGTCATGAAGCGGAAACGTATATGTGCTACAGCAAATTATTTAACAACTTTAATAAAACGATAAATGTACTTTCCTTTTCATTTTATACATTTAAGGCTATTTGCTTGGGAACGGCTTTATTTGATAATACTCGTATAATGTTTAATATAATAATTCGAGATTTACGATTACCGTTTTTATGGATAGGTTTGGTTTTCTAATTAATAGTTTGTCTTATTACATAATTTTTACTTCTAGATCTTTATTTACATTCTTCGAGAGATGTTCAGTAAATATTTCAAGTAATAAAAAGTCCTATATATTAATGAAATATATATCACAAATTACATTTTGTTTTGGCAAACTGTAAAGCCATATACAATATATACTCATATTATATAAAAACAAATTACTTAGCTACAGATAATGCCTATCACTTAAACATCTATCTTGGATCAAGAGCATGCATACGACCTCTGTCTGAGGAGTCTCTTACCGTCTAAGCTTCTAGGGCGTATCAAATTCAAATATATTGTACCATTTACATCTACACTAGCGACCCGCTCGGGGCTTATAGCTTACGCCCGCCTTACATATACTCGTAGCTATTTCATATTTTCGGCGGCCATATCATAAAAC
Organism: Podotricha telesiphe; assembly: GCA_038994665.1. Classification (NCBI taxonomy): domain Eukaryota; kingdom Metazoa; phylum Arthropoda; class Insecta; order Lepidoptera; family Nymphalidae; genus Podotricha; species Podotricha telesiphe. The sequence goes on along the minus strand of JAOYRR010000107.1, from coordinate 984,614 downwards.
AATGAAATTCCTGGTACACTAAAAAATGACAGAAAAAAGGAGCCGATGTTCATTTCAAGTCCCGAATATATCTATATAAATTGCATCTCAACCAGTGCAGGTTCGGCCGTGATGACGTCACAGACAGACAGACAGAGATTGTTGCATTTATAATATTAGTATGGATTATATTTATTTTACCTGTTATTTACGTGCGTGAAGCGTTTTATTGTTTTAAATAAGATTCAAGTCCTAAATGAGTATGGTTATTATGAGCTGCCTTCAAGTTTGCTTTTTATGATCTCTTGGAAGGACTTACTAGAGCAGAACGTTACGCCAGTATGTCGTCTGGTTGCAAATCGTTGCTACATTAGTATATGTCTAAATTGTGGTAATTTCCCATAAAAACGCCTACCAAGGTTCCATTTGGAAAGCTGGTTACAATTTGTTATACTATTGAATTTGAATTCTTAATATTTTTTTCACAATTCATATTTGTAATCTGTACATATATCAATTATAGGATCTGTTTATACTTTTTATTTTAACATAGTCTTTATCTACAGGAACACATACAAGAAGTGCTGGATAAATGGACACAAATCGACGACGAAATCTGGGCGAAAGTGATAGTGTTTGAGAAGAATCGACGCGTTGCAAAGGCATATGCGCGTGCGCCGGTGCTCACTATTAATGGATCAGATGATGGTTTCGACGGGATGAGGTAAGTTCTAATATATTCTTATAATAAAATAAAACAACACCCTGGAAAAATGGCTTAATCATGTTGGAAAATTGATCGATCTTACTTTTTTGATATTGTCTTTAGGAAATATTAAGTGCAAATCTTAACATCTATTTGACATTACCTCCCTCCCTCCATCCCTTGATTTTTATAATTTCTTGGGTATAAATAACTTATAAAAAAAAGTCCTTACAGTCAAAATAATGTAGTCGTGATACTATATTCTGTTTATATATTCTAATGCAGCCAGAACCGGTATTTATTTATTTTCATATACATACGAATATGAAGTTAATAAATAGTATATTAAAAACAAAACTTTTAATTTGTAACCACAAAGTAGAAAACAAAAATGAACGCATAAAGTATAATAAATCATTACACAGCGCTGTTGTTTATCAAGTAGTGGGTTGCTGGTGGCTGTGTACAAAATCCATGTTACAAATTTCCAGGTCTTCTCCAATAAGTTTTCTTACAAGTACTCGTAGAACTTTTTTTTTTACGCTGGGAAATGCATTTTACGCAGACCAGACCCTTACGGGCGGTACTGTCGTATTCAGCGGGGACAAAAACCCGATACTACCCACTAAAACCCAGCGGAAACCCTCTCCACCCCTATGAGACGTTGCAGGATCGCTCGCGCATACTACTACAACGCCTCCGTGGACGGCACCTATTGCGGGCCACTGTTGCCTTCAGGGTGCTCCGGGGTTCCTTCTAGAGCACCCGCAGCCTAGTTGACTTGCAGGAGGATCACCACGACCCTCCTGCAATAGCTCCTCTAGGGTAGGGGGAGTTGGAGATCGGCATACCGCCTTCTCCTCTCCCCTGGCCTTCGGCAGCGGAGCGGATTAAGTACTCGTAGAACAAAACCTAACAAAATAAATTTATAATAAACAGTGAAAAAATAAATAAACGGAGTAAAGTCTGCTCGACAATACTATATTAGAGTGCCGATCACAATGATTTATTTATATTGCAAAATCTCGGCAAACCAAGCCCTGGCACGTGGCGCCCTACATTGCGACTAATTATACGATCAGTGTATACGAGTATTTTGAGGTGAATGTTAAATTTGTGTTAACTTAGAATAAAACATTAATTATTTATTGTTAATTTATTACGTAACACAGCTGGGAGGTATTTTTAAACGATGGCGAGGGTTTTAAGTTCAAATTCAGCTTGAAGCAATTCTCTAGTGTAGACGACGAATAAGGCACCAGCATAATGTGTTTTGATGTATCTGCCTGGTATATGGCCAAAATTACAAGATAGGCCAATTATAGAAGTTGTAAAATATTTAGTATTAGAAATGAAATCACAATGATAGCAGGTTCAAAATATGAATGGGATAAAAGTTTATATGTAAAATATTTTCATCTCCCCGGGCTGTTTATTCATAGAGTAGTTGAGTACCGCCACCTCAAATAAATGTTTTAAAGTGTTGAGAAAAAAGAAAAATGGGAATAATATATCATTAACATCTCTCTCAAGTAAAATAGGTATATTTAGGTCTATTATATGCAAGTTCTGTCAAGGATAATATTTTTTTTTACATTTTTAAAGTGTGAATATACACACTTTGGAAATTGGAAAGCATTTTTAGAAAACATATAAAAACTAAACGCATGTCTTAGTGGTCAGAGTGCTTGGACGGTTTCCAAGAGGAGCGGGTTCGAATCCCGCTGCGTTAAAAATAAATGTAAGAGCACAGCCGTCCATCCTAATTATAATACAAATGAGACCACATTTCACTTACTATGGTACACCGTACTGCTTAGTGGAGCCGCACAATTACATTACACAATCACCAGTGTGATAATTGGTTGCATTGCAAATCGCAAGTGAGCTAGATTAAATCTCTAGAGTCTATGTAACTCAAGTTTATATAACAAAAGCGTGGAATTTGAAAATTTTACAGTAATTGAAATGTTATGGACAATTAATATTATATTTATTTATATAAGAAACGAATTTAAATAAATTTTGTAGGTTTTTTACATTCTCTCCGTAGCCTTTTAGCTGTTTGTGTTTGATTGAACTTATTCAGCGAAGCGAGTATGTATACAACGGATTATGCAAAAAAAAAAAACATTGCATTGCTAGATTGTCTAACTATATTTGTATAAAGTGTACATTATAAAATATAAATAAGAGTATTGAGGTGTTTATTTTTTTTAAGTTTATTTTTGTCTTCAAATATTTTGTAATTTAATTCATACGTTGCTATCATAAGCTTCCTCGTAATTTCACAACACGTCGTAAAAGATAAATTGCTTAAATCGCCAGATTTCCTTTCCCAAACACAAATACTTGGCACTACGACGAAATGAAAACCAACGGCGCGCAAACAAGGTCGCCTCGAATGTTGCGTTTATTTTTATAACTAAATATTACTTACTGTAATTTTAGGAATTTAAAATATATATATATATAGAATACTAGGCATAGGCAAAGGTAGTAGTGGCAGATCGTGGTAGTCGCAGGTTCGATTCTCGTAATATATTTTTTAATAATCAATAATAAAAATTATTGATTTGATTTGTCTGTATGTATAAAAAACGATACGTTATTTAATTTACCTTTTTTAAGGTGCCATTTACTTATTTGTTGTTACTTACGTCCGTGATTGTGGTAATAACAAACAAAATAATAATTCAAATACGTCAACCAGACAAACATGCAGACAAAAAAATATATTTTATATATATACTAAATTTTCATATTTTTCATTAATTTTCCAACACAGGATTTCTCCTATTATTGGACACATTTTTAACTTACAACATAAAAAATATTAATATAGTGATTTAGTGACAAAATATCATATGTATATGTATTTCAAAATTTTTTTTTTTTAAAGTTTTATTCATATTTATGACATTGAAAAAGATATATTTAGAAAACGTATAAAAATTTGAACGCAGCAGGATTTGAACCTGCGCCTCTTGAAAACCGTTCAAGGTTCTCTTGAACGGTTTTCAAGCAACGCGGGCGGCGTTTAAATTTTTACACGTTTTCTAAATATGTCTTTATCATATATGTAATCGAAATAATTTTACAAAAACATTTTTTTTTTAAATTGTTTTATTATTTTTACTAGATTTTGTTTTATTGTTGCAAATTTATAGGTCGCTTGTAGAACGATTTTAGATATCCGGTATCCAAATGTATGGATACATAAAAATTGTGCTTGTTAACTTTCATAGGCAGACTTTGATTTGTTATTCGGTCAACTTTCTAAGTTTAAAATTAAAGTTTTATAAATAATTTAATTTACTATTTTCATAATAGATTAAGCTCGATTATATTTAAATAGTTTTTTGTAAAAACATCAAGTCGTTATACATGTTTTTATTTAATATTTTTTATTAAACAGTAAAGCCATTGCATTTGGTTTTTAATCCAACATTTCATGACACATTCCTGTGTCGTTTTTAAGTTTTAAACTTAAAACTTTGCTTGAAAAATCAAAATTTAGGTTATATACAGCGCCATATTAACATATCAAACGACAGTTGTAGAACAGTACTTAAGTAAATATTATTTTATTCTACTTCTAAGATATATATTGAAAGCAAAATCAAGGAAATTTTGTAGTCTAATAAAACTATTATTCGCTTTGAGATGGCGGATAGCGCGCGATGTCATCTCAGCGTCGTAATGACGCTCAAGTCTAAAACATTGAGGTAGGTTAGTGTTGGTACTTTTTTTTTCTTTTTAACTGATATAGGAAGAGGTAAAGGATATATTTCATTCAACAACGCAATAAAAGTTAAAAATATTAGTGCGAAGTGCGCAGTGAGACGGCATCCGATTGTAAACGCCATTGGTTGTAGGTTCAATTCTTCCTCGGAAAAAAGAGTATATAAATGTTTCTATATTTAAATAGAAATGTACATAATTTAAAAATTATTTTCATTTCTCCGCTCTAGTACCTAAGGAAACACTCGGCGTAGAGTTCCGCCAATCAGCACGCAGTCTTGATTTTGGGCGGAAAGTGGAGAACGAAGTGTCTGGACATGGTTGATGGTTCTCTCTGACTACCCTGTAATGCGGGAAAAAGCGTAAAACTGAAAAAAAAAAACATATATCATATAACCAATATACTAGTCTTTAATTAAATTTCAATGAAGTTGAAAACTAAATGGCATTAGGTCGGTGCCTTACCCAGAAATTAATAAAAATAGATTATATCATTAATAAAACTTGTGATATCATTAATCAAAATCAGTGAAATTTCAATTAATTTTGTTTTAAGAAGCCATTTAACAAATTATATTATCAAAAAAACATTAAGTACATAGAATGACGATGTATTGAGGTATTAAAAAGTTTTTGATGTCAGAATCAAATAAATGCGCTATAATTTAAACGTCATTGCTCTGTTTATTACAACGTCTTAGGCTAAAAGTAAACAAATTACTTAAAGTACCTTATAGTACAAAAAAAAACAATAGTTAAAACGTATACTAACACTGTCAAAATATGACTGTATCTAACAGTGGCGAAGTCGAATTATTGTTTAAATTGCCCAATATTAAATAAAATAGATTTTTATAGTACTTTTAATTATAATTTTCAAAAGGTTTGAATCCTGTATCTAACAACTTACAGATATTGGCGTTATACTAAAAGCAACGCTTATATAATAAACTGTAACAAAACAAAGTAAAACAAAAACATTACAACGGTTACCTTAAATAATTTAAAATTTATCAAATCCTTTTATACAAATGGTACCAGACGTAGAAAATATTGAGTGGCCACTAGGAAGTGTCGCTGGACTCAGTGAAGCCGGCTATCAGATGCACACACACGAATTTCTGTACTTATATATAGATAGATTTAATTAGCCAGGTCAGTACAGGAGCCACAAACAATAAAGATCGAACATTCCCTCTAATAATTAGGACTGGTTTACGACTGTGATAGGAAAACTGCTCCGACGTTAATTTTGTTAGAATTAATGGACTTTGGCTTGCAGGAAATAAATTCAATATAGTACCTTCTGTTGGATGCATTTTGGTTTTGTTTGCTTCTAGTTTGTTCGTAGATTGAAATATGGTTAAGTTAAGGTGAATATAATCACATAAATATTTTTTTTTCAAATCTTCGGATTCTTCTTCTTCTCCTTCTTTTACAAATCTTGGATTTCTTTATGTTTCATATGAAAATTTTATAACCGTTACATACCTGTAAATACTTTTGTCGGAAATTTAAAAAATCACATGCTAATTCAAGGCATTATCATAATTACTTAAAATACAAGAAATGTCCGCCCTGGTAATAGAAATATCTTTAAGTAGGCAGTATATGGGGTGAACATTACAATATTTTTTTTAAAAAGTCAATTTTATGCTTAATATTTCTTAAGTTTTATTTACACACTGAAAACAACACAACTAAGAAACCGTATTACAATTTTAGAAGCGGATGTCTTGGAAGGTGTCTAAGATACGCAGGTTCGAATCTCATTGCGTTCAAGATTTAATACAATTGTATATATGATGCAACAAAATAATAGTTCAATTATTTGATATAACTAAAAAAATAAAGGCAATACAAAAATTTTAAACTTCTAAAATGCATTAGATGGCAATAAATAAAATCTTCTAAGGTGCTCGTGATGATAATCGATATATTTACAATAGGGAGGAAGTAAACGTTGTTTAAGTGCAAAAATGGTGTAAAGTACAATGCACTAACCCGTCGCCGCGGTCAGGGAGACTGGAAATGTATCTGATACTATGTAATTTATGTGTTATTCCGAATTCAATACCTCTTTTTGTAAACGCTAGGGTTATATTTATGAAAACTATGGTTTAATAGTTTATAAAAAAATTATAACTTATATAAATACATTTCGGTGAATATGAAATTAAGCTTGCGAAAAGTTTAATTAAAATATTACTTTGGATTCAAGTATCTCTGCGAGCTAAGAAGGGATGGGAATAATTATTATTAAAACGCTCCTTTTACACTTATCGCCTATTTTCAGTTACATATGTCTTACGTTACAGTCAACTTCGCTCTTAGATTAAAATTATAAAAGCATAACTTTAGATTATTCAGGCAAGATCGGGAGCTATTTGCTAAGGTTGAATTAGAACCCCCAACCAACGATTACAAGAATATACTTATAGGCTTAAAAAATAAATAATTTGTTAAATTATAACCGCTTTCAACTATTGGTAAATAAACCAGGTGTACTGACGCCCTAATTCCATGCTCAACCTCGTCGATAATGTCTCAGCAATGCATACGTTAGGCGGCACGCGTCTAAATACCTTTATAATACACGACTTTACATCGTATACGTCAATTTTGTCACTATTGTATTTTTTTAGTAATTTATTTTAATTATTAGTAACGACCTTTGTGATAATGAGACTACCGGCTGTTCAGCGCAGAGGTCGAGTATATAATATGCATTAGAAGGGAATAATCGTTTGTTAAATAAAATTAGTTTTCACAAATTTTATAACGTAAAATTTTGTTTATTTGTAGTTGAGCCCCGCCTTTGGACGCTTTACAGTGATCCGAAATTATAATCGATTGATAGGACATTCTTGTATCAAATTTTCTGTAAATTTTAATAATGATACGACCAAGATGTGTACTTTGTGGTATTCATAAGAAAAATGCATAAAATAAAACTAAATGCCTTCATGAGCTAAAGCAAAATAAAATTTAAAAAATAGAACTATATATTCCAAAACTTATCTTCGCTTATAAAGGTATTTATTTAGCGCTAGGCCCCGTCGATAATGTTTTGCAAGCAGTCGGCACGCGTCTAGGTCTTTTTATATTATGCGACCTTAATTTTTTCTATGTAATGTCATATAAGCAGGACAATATAGTACAAATATTAGCTATATTTATAAAGTATAGATAGTTTAGCAGTTTACTAAAGAATAGTTAGCTTAGTATAAATTTTTTTTAACTGATTTTGTTTTTGAATATAATAATAAAAATAATAATGGCGAAACTCAACGCTGCGTTTTTTTCTTACCAGAGCGGAGAAATGAAAATAATTTAAATCTAATCGTTCCTTTGATTGGAGATCGAACCCACACACTCAGACGATCGAACTCAGACGCTGTACTACATCACGGTCGGCTCTTTTATAAAACTGAATAATAGTTAATTGTTATTTAAACAATCCATAACACTATTATAAATGCGAAATCCGAAATCTCTCTGCCTGCCAGTGACGTCATCACGGCCAAACCGCTGAATCTGCCGCCGTAAATAAATGAAACATAAAGGTCGCCGAAAATACGAAACAGCTATAGTTAACGCAGCCGACTGGGTCTTTTCTCTCACCCTGGAGGGAGAGAGGAAACGGTCCCAGGGCTGAACCCTCTGACCGTAGTTTGCTACTCAATCGATAAACATATACTGGTCCTTAGGGTGGGCCATAGACCCAAAAATTGGAAGTGCCACTAGAGGTGCTGGAAATGTGAGATTAGGGGACGGAGAAGCTATTATTGCCTGGGCTGTCTGCCCAGCCGGGTGAGACCCCTGATTACACAGAGGAGTCCCAGCTTAGGAAACCAGCGAGGCCGCAAGCGGGTCGCTAGTGTTTTATAAATTCTTTCATTCAGAATTCCTATCTGCGAACGGATTGTCACAGAGAGGCTCGCTCATTGTAAAAGATCCTCAATCCACGGTCGCATGACTATTATGTGTTGCAACAGAATTAGCTGAATGTTATTGTTTATTGTGTTCTTATCGATATCTCGGCTGTGAGTTCGCGCGGAACCCCGTGCGCCCGCGCAGCACAATACGTGTACAATAGAGGGCCTTGGTTTTTGTGGAAACGTAATATGGTAGCTACATTTTTATTGATTTAATATGCAATTATGCCTTATAACACTTGACATATTATATTAATATTTTATTCAGAATGCGATATGTGGGTTTCGATTTAGGAGTATTTGTAGAACTGAGAATTTATATATGACAATTTAAATAATGTACATACAGACATGTTTTTAAAATGTTTTTAGGATGAATACTGTTGTGGAGCAATTGTCTTAAATGTTCAAAAAAGGATCACTGACGTTAATAAAATAAAGTAAAACTACTAATCAGCATAATGAAGCACCGAAATCTATTTTAAAACCTATATTAACATGTGTCTTTTATTCCGAATATAAAACAAAAAATAGAAGTCATGATAAAATGGCATAATTATAATTTAAAAATAAAGATGATATAGCTTCTATGTATTACTTCACATGGATTCCTGGTGAAGAGAACTGGTCAAGCACTCTGACCGCTAGACCATGCGTTCTACATCCAGCTACGTCGAAATTCTCATACGCTTATTGCAACTTATATTTGTTGTTAGCATCTCAAAATTTAAAAGGTTTCTAAGAGGCGCTGGTTCAAATTCCGGCTGCGTTCAAATTTTTATACGTCATCTAAATTTTTTTTTTCAAGTACATAGGTAGACAGCCTTTATCTTTCTACGACAAAATTATACATTGGTAACATTTATACAGACATGCCTAATCTGCATTGTGAGTTTAACTCCTACGTGAATATTTTAAACGACAAGACAATAAACAACTGGCGCCGCAACGTATCCTTGTTGACAATAAAATTAAATTTAAACTTAAATCTTAGTTGCATACAATACCTTATGATTAGATTAACAGATTCAAATCAAATATTATACTTTGATTTCAATAACAATGCTATATTTTCGCAACCAAATTCAACTTTGAACTTTACTCAACTTATATTAAAGGTGCATTGTTTGTTCTTGGGTTGTGTGACATAATTATTTCTTAACATATTGTACACTTTGTTATATCTGCGGTTACGATTGGAAAGTAGGACGACATTGAGGTAGGCTTTTGCAAGCAATCTTATTGGTCAGTGTCAATGAATTCGTTTCAGACGTTATGCAAGTCGCTTTGTAATATTAAATGTAACAGTATCTGAATTCTGATATCGTAATAAATCAAATGTGAGCACGTAGTTCATACAAAATGCGACCTTCTACACCCACGCGAGCATTTCTACAATCTAAAACGCGGCGATTTTTATATACTCTGTGGTTTATATTAAAAGTTTCGAAGGATCTTTTGTTTTACGTAATTAGCATGAAATGGATGGAAATTGGGTAAAATTTCTTTGAAAAATTAGAAAATATTAGTTCTATCGATTTCTATGCTTTCGTAAAACGTATGTTATCACGCCCTAGATAATATAGCATGTCGCATGCCTAATTTTTTTTTTTTATCTCATTATGATTTTTTTTTTATATTATTAAATTTATAAATGAAATGTAAGCACGTGAGTTTATATAGAATACGACCTTCTACACCAACGTGACTATTTCTTCAATCTAAAATGTGGTCATTTTTATATACTCTATGGTTTATATTAAAACTTTCAAAGGATTTTGGTTTACGTAAATAGCATGAAATGGCCCGAAGTTGGGCAAAATTGCTTTGGAAAATTGAAAATATTAGTTCTACCGATTATTATGCTTTCGGAAACCCTATCTTATCACGGCCTAGATAACACAGCACGTTGCATGCCAGATCTAATTTAATTCGGCCAATTCGCCTTCTAACTCGAACTCGTCAGCATTCAATTATTTATAAAACGGTCTATCCTATGAAAGCTGAACGCCCCGTAATCCATTAGACTAGTGGTCATTTTTGAACGGCTCTTATAAGTGTTGTAACTGACAATATATGCAAATGCTCACAATCTGATTTTCGACTGCACGTGGGATTTAGAGTCGCTACTGTGTTTTATTACAGATGACTCGTGTAGATTCGACCCACGGAACCTTCGTTCATTATCCACCATTAAAGGGCTGTCATACTCCAATTTTGCACGCCATCATATTACGCTCATAACGATCGCTTTTGCTTTGTTAGTACAGAAAGTCCATCATGTTTAACATAGTCGTGTACATGATTGTTTTGATAAGTTAATGTTTTCGACGTAAAATATGCATTTCTTAATAATAATGAAGTAATGCATATTGCGAGAACGAGCTTAAGTTATGATGAAAGATTCATCGTTAATGATTGAATAGAAAAACAAACGAGACACTAAAATTTTGTCGTTGAATTTTGTATAATAGTAAAAAGAACCGCATAAAAATTTCAACCCACGCTTCTTAAATGTAGTCTAAGAGCTTTAACGAATGGAAATAAGCTTTCACGTCTCACTACATCCAATTCTTTATGTGGATGTAACAATTGTTCTTAGCTTTATTGAATAATATATCTTCAGTTTCGCAATTCAAAGACTTTCATAAAAATCAGTAAAAATTTTAGAAAACAAAGTCGTGTAATTGGACTAATGAGTTAGCCTAAAAATAATGAGAGCACTTATCTATGATTGAAAGATAAACGATTAAAGTAGAGTTGAGTTGTTGAGAAAGTTTCTTGTGTTATATTACTAGCAGTTATAAGTAGGCCAAAGGTACGAAATATTATGGCTTAAGATTTGATTTATTTTAAATTATTATTTTTTATTGGAGATCCCATAAAAAATGTTTTTTTTTTAATATTTTAACATTTACATATTATACTATTACGTAAAATAATTTAAAAATCCTGTTTCCTGTTATTTCGTTCCTGTATTCTTTGATGCACCTATTAAGAAACTTTTTTCTGATTTCGACGAGTTTTGGTCTTACAAAATTCAATAAAGTATTATGTTTACTAAAATATATCCCAAATACGAGGTTACGTCAATCGTCTACAATTTAAGCGATTACGTCATTTCATAGACAAAAATTCTCAATTAATCCAAACAAATAACACCATATAGAGATTTAATTTCTCTTGTGTTATTAACGCTCAATAATGAAATGGCTAAGGTGTACTAAAAAGCTTTTGTAATAGAACAATTAGGCGTTATAATGGCTCACAATTTGTTAGCTAAAATCGCCTGTGGGTGTACAGATTGTATAGCATTATTATATTTTAAGATAAAAATAAACACAATTGCATAAGTTCTAAACTGGCTTGTAATATATTGCTGTATTTTATTTGTGATAAGCCCTGCAGTTATGTGTTAATTGTTGTATGAAATACACACACAACGATTAAAATATATGGTGACCTATGTGTAATACCCATTGTATATAATTAGGACAGATGAAGTCAATACCATATGTAATAGCTTTTTTTCTTAGATATGAGTTTTTTAAAGTATAGTAAATAAATTATATAAAAAAGCCTTTAATCTAGTTTTGCAATTATATAATTACTAATTAAACTTGGCTTGGTCTTATAAAATAATAACAAATGATAAGAACTACGTGTGTCACGATCGCGCACTTATACTTACATTTGATAGAATATGATGTGATAGCCTAGATCTTGTAATATATGGCAAACTATTTCCAAACTAAACTTTTTATGACATAATTTCTTCTTGCTATATAACCCGTTTTTATTCATTGTCTATATATATATATATGTATATACTATAACGTTACTCTATTCTACTGAGTCAAAAGGCAACGTACAATGAAACCACAGAAACTGGACGAAGAAAGCTAAAATTTGGAGTATTTAAAGCCTTGAGTATTTAAAGTCTTTTATAGGTCTGAGTATTTAGTATAATAAGATTCCACAACCTATGTTAGATTTGAGTTTGGTCTCCACTGTTTTAAATAATAAAATTGTAACTATTGTATTTGAAAAGAGCAACTGTTGAGTTTCTCGCCGGCTCTTCTCAGCAGAACTGCCTTCCGAGCCGGTGGTAGCTTTACGTTCCTTCGACGATTCAAAAGTGCTTGGAAAATTCTATTTGAATAAAGGATATTTTAAAATTGAATTTGAAAGCATAAACTAAATATTTGTTGATCTCGTCACACTCGTACACGTTCAGATTATATAAACGCATTGTCTTTAACATTTTTAAAGATACACCTAGAATATATATATTTTTTTCAAATCGTATATAAATTTCAACGGACATGCGAAGGTTCGTCCTTCCCGTGCTGTATAGACCTGCCAGACCGCTTGGACGATTTCCAAAAGCCGGGTTCGAATCCAGCAACGTCTAAATGCTTATATTTTTTCTAAAACTAGTTATTCTATTTATTTTAGTTCCATATATATATACATTCAGCTGTAAACATTTATCGGTTAAAATATTATAGCTGTACAAGGACCGAAAATGAAGTGATTTATTCTAAAATTTGTCATTACCATAATAGCAAAACCTTATATGTACCTCTATTGTATATGGAACTAACTATAATATACCTATGATATGCCTTATGGAGGCAATTTGTTAGCAACATTGCTGAGTATGAAATTTGGCATTCTTAAAATATACGTATTTAGAGATCTAGAGTGTAAAAAGACTAGATTAATTAAAAAAGGTTTCGATATCGCATTTTTTTATATATAAATACATATAAATATATGATATGTTTTTACATAGACGTTGCTAAGGCAACGCGTATTATACGCGCACACAAGAAATAGTTTTATATGAATTTAAATCTTATTTCTGTGTCATATGACCTACTTTTGCTCGTTTCATTTCTAATTGCATTATCCATCTTATGTCGAAATGCTGTCATTTTGATTCCTTAAATTGATCAGGTAACCTTTTGCTCGTCTGCTCGCTTGAGCAAGATGTGGAGGTCGATGAAGTTAATTTGCAACTAGGTACATATAATAATAATAATGCAGTAAAAGCTAATGAGTTTAAAATGTATTTGCGATAAAACTCACTTTTAATATGTTAAATATATAACATAATTTGTATTCAAGTATCTCTAATCACGATAATTGTGGGTTCGATTCCCACTTGGAGAAATGGGTATATTTAAATGATGTTCCTTGCTCTGGTAAAACAAAGTGCGGTATGAATTACTATTTAAAACGTAATGTCTATCAAATTCGGTCGGAGACTTGGAAAAGTGTCTGTCTTAACATTAGGCTATCTTCATGATAGTGTGAAGTATTATATAAATTGTATCAAAATATACAGCCAACTATAGTATTTTCTTAATTCCAAAACAGTTTTAATTTCATCAAAACACCAAAATATTTGTATATTTTTTTAACCATTTACAATTTTAGATTATAATTTTCATCATATTTTTTTTTGACAAATGACAAAGTTTAAAACAATTTGATATCTAGTGCCAAGTAAATAACAAAACCTGGACTTGGCCACAAGTTAAGATCAACCATTAAGTTTTCATTAATTTTGTTTCATTACATACGACATGTCCTTGAGGCTAAAATAGAGAAACTTTGTATAGTAATTACCCATTAATAATATGCTATCGAAATACCATAATAAATAGTTTTAAAACATTATAGCAGTTGTGGATATTAAGACAAATTTTTGAATTCTAGTTTATGATGCTTTTAATTATGGTCCTTACAATTTTATTTTTTAATAATTCATTAAAACAATATTTAAATATAAACAAACCTATTAGGAAAAATTACACATTGTGTAACGGAACGCAACACTGCACTTTATTTTTTAGAACACAGTCTCACAAGAATATCTCTAATTTAATGTATGAATTTCCCAGAATAGAGCTAAAGCCCACAGCTTATTTAGACGCATTGTAACTTTAATCATATACAAGTTGTAGCTCGCAACTTTCGTTTGCGTGGACTATAAAATCAAAACGAACCTTTTTTCTGTTCTTGGAGGAATTTTAAAATCCGGTCTTAGTGTGCACTCATCAATGGACACTCATATGCCAAATATCGGCTATTAACTGCCTGTAGTTGCGTCAGTACGTTGTCTGTAAGTCACTTATATACAATAACGGAAGAGTTTTATATATACATAATATACAGATTCATTATGTACTAGCGACCTGCTCGCGGCTTCGCCTGCATAAACTACACGACTCACCTATTTTCATTTATCACCCGCTCGCGTTCTCGCTTAAATCACAAACTTTACTTAATTTTATAATTTAAATGGGTGTTACTTCTTTATTGAAGAACTGATTGTAATAAAACAAGCTCTAAATCAGCTAAGCCGTTTCTGAGATTCGCGTGCACAAACGCACAGACAAAAAGAAAAAGTATTTGTTTTGGTTACTATTACATTGACAAATGCCCCCGATAATATGTTTTCATATATCTTCCATGTACAGACAGCGATCAGTTACATTTTTATTATATGTATAGATAGCTATTTAAAAAAATATATAATAGAATAAACTTTTAAAAATGTCACTATAGGAATGTATGTCAATATGTAACAAAAAGCGTGACGACTACATCCTGCTACATACGATCAATGGTTCAGTAGGAGTGGCGAAGGTCAGCAGGTTCGATTTTGTGCGTGAACTCATTGTTCGCTTAGAATGGAAATAAACAGTTTAAGATGGCGACTGATATACTCTTGGCAATAAACGTGCAAATGGTTTAACATATGTAAAGTTATTAACGTTTCGCTAAGTAGGGAAGCTTGCTGCCCACATTATTTTTATCAAAACAATTTTATACCTACTACAATATCAGCTTTTGCCTTCTATGTATTATATAAAATCGATTTTAATTTTAAAGAAAAATCGAATGAATTACCAAAAATAGTATTATCGTACGATTATGTTATTAAATTGCAATGCGTATAGGACAATTTCACTTTCTCTAAAAGGAAAGTACATTCTTATGTGAAACATGGACATTTAAAAGGTGATAATTTCTAAATCGCCCCTCGTATGTACGTTACAAATTGTAAAACAATGCTAATATATATATATATATATATTAGCATATCTAATTCATTTGTATAAACTATTTTTATATTCAAGTTTTAGAAATTAGATAAATATTTGTATTTCAAGACAAAGTGTGGAGCGTAGTTCCGCTACTCAACGGAGTGTTTCGCTGACTACCCTGAAAAATAGAACCTAGATATTTAAAAGGCAACAAAAACACTCGTGAAATTGTATTGTATGTTGTATATATGTAAATAAGTAGCAAGTAACAATTAACAAAATTCGAACGGCGACTAACCATTATTGTCTGACCATATCGCAGAAACGAATGTTTAAAGAATATAAAACATTATAGTTAAAAAATCTCACTTTTTATTAGCACCTATAACTACATGAAACTTATAATAGAAGAAAAATGCAAGCAAATACGTATAACGTCGTCCTAGCTTTACTTAACACTTCTTTTCTCTAGAGTAAAGTAGAATTTACAATTACATTAGCAATACTTGTGTGGTCCATTGTGGTTCAATGAGATATGATCCAGCATCCAATGCTTTACTTATGTCATATCCTCGCCAATGAATGAAATGCTTAATAAATCACAAAGACACTGTGTTCGTTTACGCCTATCTAGGATCAATAAATTTTGTTTATTTTATTCAAAACAGCGGCTACAAACTATTATTTTATATTATCAAATAATGGATTGTGTTAAAGGTTAGTGCCTGTTGTTTTGAATATATCATTTTGTTTAACCTTGGGAACGATTTTATTTATTATTCATAAATATACGAGCATGTAATTATAACTATATAGGTAACAATGCCGTAAATTCTATATTACTGTAAAGCAATGAAATTGTGAAATAATTGATAATTAATCAGTTGGTCGGTTCAACTTACTTACTAATATCATAAATTAATGTCATTTTTCATTTACCATGGAAAAAAAGTTTGAAAAAAATATCTGTAAACAAGTAAAAAGAAAGTATTTAAAATAAGTGATATTGACATAGAAAATAACTGGAGCGTCTGTAATTGATAATAAAAGGGAATAATGAAAAAAAAAAAGAAAGCAAGTAGTGATGCACGCTGA
This sequence comes from Podotricha telesiphe, assembly GCA_038994665.1. Classification (NCBI taxonomy): domain Eukaryota; kingdom Metazoa; phylum Arthropoda; class Insecta; order Lepidoptera; family Nymphalidae; genus Podotricha; species Podotricha telesiphe. The sequence continues at coordinate 968,091 of JAOYRR010000107.1, read as the reverse complement.
ATTCATTTTTATGCTCGACATAATGGATTATAGTAAACACAATACGATAACCACGGTTTTGTTTGAAAAGTTCTTGAGACAAGGCCTTGACGCGTTTTACAAGTATCTTTAAAGTTTACATAATAATAAAATATAAGTACATTAAAATAGATGGATAAACTGTGAGGTTAGGTTTTTTTTATAATAGCCGATTAAAACTAAACGTTCTTTGTTTATACATGCCGTAAAATACAGGAATTGCATAAAATTTATATCTGTAATAAAAATATGGCCATAATACTTTGGAATAAAAAAATATTTTTTCAGTAATGAACCATTTCTTCACGCTTTTTAGCTGACACACAAAACTGGCAATTTATACGTCATAATCTTATATGAAAAATTATTCCATACCAACTATCCTTGGAATTCCTTATAGTAACGTAAGTAATGAATCAAAACAAAGATGTTCAATCAGCCTAATTCTAAAAGCAAGGTGACAGAACGCATCCGGACAATCACGATCCTTGGCACAAAACATCGACACGGATCACATCACTAGCTCTATTGTCTCAAGATCGACCTACAACGGTCACATACGATTTAGTGAATTGTTTTGGTTTATTGAGAACAGGGTGGGGCCAAGGATAAATAAAACAAATAGTGGTGGAAATTTACATTTTTAGTTTAACGCATCTATCTTGGTGGACTCCTTGCCGGTGGTGTCTTTCAGCTATCTTTAAGACGATACAATTGTAAGTTTTTTTCCACAGATAAGAGATATAAGTGGGTCAGTATCATCATTTGCTAGGAGGTTATTCCTCTTATAACACTTAAAATACGGATTTAATTATAATTAAACAAGCATTTTAAGTGTTAATCGCACGTTTTAAAAAAAAAATCCGTATCCAAAATATGCAAAAAAATAAAAAAAAAAGAGAAAAGAGAATAATAAATTTTATTTAAAAAAAAATTAAATTGTAATAAGCGAATAAGAATTTCGACGCAGCCGGATGTAGGTTACCCAGGCTTAGCGGCCAGAGCTTGTTCGGTTTCCAAGAGGCGAGGATTCGAATCTTACTGCGTTTGTCAATGATAATTGCTTAACAATATTATTAACAAGACTTCCCTCGTTTTATGTGTGACTTAATGCTTTTAGTTTGATAATATACAGTCTACTAAGCGTGTTAGACTTTTTTATTATCACATAATTTTGTATTATGTAATTAGGTATTTAATATTATGCCAAGTCACATCTAAAGTGCTTGGTTAATCTCAACATGTGTTGCATTCATGGACCTTGGCAATTCATTAGGCCTATCACAAAGGGTGACCTAAGTTGAACTTCAGTTACTTGGCTAAACAATCTTTTACATAATTAAGTTATTTACAACGTATTGTAATCGCTAATTAGTTTTTCATTATCAATTGTTTTGTGACAAGGACGTTGTATTATTTTAATATGAATAAAAAATTAAAAATGACAAAAATATAATAGTGAAGTCTAAAATGTAACAATAAGTTACTGAAGTTAGATATAATATAATATAGTATTTTATGTGTCAAACTGCAAAATAAACAAATACAATATTTTGGTTATAATTCTTTTTTTTCATATTGAATAGGTTTAATAATATAAGAGGCCTTTGTCAAAGTTGGGCAAACAGATTTACCAAAACAACGTTTTGAAAAAAATAAAGTATTTTTAACATTTTTTTAAAGTATCATTCGCACACTTATTAAATTGAAAAAGACATATTTAGAAAACGTATAAAAATTTGAACGCAGCGGGATTTGAACCCGCGACTCTTGTACACAAATGCTTTAAACCGCTAAACCAGGAGTTCTACATCCAGCTACGTTGAAATTGTTATACGTTTATTACAACTTATATTTGTAGGATTATTGTAAATTAACGTATGCTTAACTTGAGATTGTATGCTTAACTTGAGATTGTGAAAAATCCAAGTTATTCGCAACATTGTCTCGTGATAATATTGAAGATAAAAAAGCAAGGAAATACCAACATGTCAATGTCCCACATAATATTTCCTACGCGTGATTATTGAGTGTATGAATTGTAAGTCCGGTACCAACCAATCAGCTTTTACTTTCAACGAGGCTGCGCTTGTGCTTCCGCGTATGAAAGTGATTCCAATCGAGTTTAATCGATTATCGATAAAATTATATATGCCATAAAAAAACATTTGCCAACGCTAACGTGGTTTTTAAATATATGGACGAATTTACTGCAATATCAACCGTCCTTCAGTAACGTGCTTTCATTATAAAATTTTGTACTGAAAAATATTATTTTGTATTTTTTTAGCTTCATAACTTTGCCCGTATAGTTAGAGATAACCCAGTAATTAAGACACTCCATTCTCGCTTGAATTTGAGACACTGCATAACGGACTTCTACTTTCTCTCTATTTTGGTAATCAAAGTGCAGCACTTTGTGCACCAAAGTAGAGAAATGAAAATAATATAAATAAAATCCCCCGCGCGGGAATCGAACCCACAACTATCGCGTACAATCAGACTCTGTAACACTGCGCCACGAAGGGCTCTTTTAATATTTTAACTTAAGAATTACATCTTAATATTAAAGGTTTATATATCAAAATACAAAATAAATTATTTATTTATTATCTAAGTTTTTAATTATAAAAATATCGATACTTATATTACATTTTATTCCATTCACAACTAAGATCACAGTACACATGTTATGTTATATAACAGTAACTTAACAACTTTCATTCATCAACTCTACTACTTAATTTGGTGCAAAATAAAAAATGCAAGCTCCTTTTAGTACAGGCGTCAAGCAAACCAAGAAGATCGGCTATGCGATAGATCCTAGTGACAATACACTCCGTTCTCCACTTCCCACCCGAATCCGAACCCAAGTCACTGTGTGTTGAGTCACCAGACTGGTGAATTAAATTGTAATTAAATTGTGATCATTCCCTCGACTGAAAATCGAACTCACAACCAACGCCTATACCGTTAGACGACTTTTACTATTTATTTATTATATGAAAATTATTAGCTAATTAATTTTCTTTTTCATATAAGTTAAAGTATGGTATCAACAAAAGTAAGATTTGTTTTTTGTAGCTATAAACAATATGTTTTTAAATAATATAAAAAAATTATAAAATATTTTAAAATTCATAACAATTGTGAAGCTCTAATTTAAGCTTGACTTGAGAAAACTACACGGAAATTGGCATAAAATCGTAAATTCATTGTACTAAAAAAAAAAAAAAAAAAAAAAAAAAAAAAAAAAAAAAAAAAAAAAAAAAAAAAAAAAAAAAAAAAAAAAAAAAAAAAAAAAAAAAAAAAAAAAAAAAAAAAATGGAAGAAACAACAATCATATTCAAGCAAATATCTATTATATGTTTTTTTTATATATTTCAAATATTCTAAGTGTATTGATAACCTAATAATACTAAATGGTAGAAGTAAAGTTAATTAAGAATAAAATGCTATAAGATAAATAAATTAAAAGCTCTTTTAAGAGCTTTCGGTCGAAGCAAATATATAATAGCATGTTAATTAAAAAACCATTGATGTATGACACTTCAAGAATCTAATCATCAGTTTTTTAAGCTTATGTAAATAAAATATCGGGTGGTCACTCCGAGTCTTCTTAAATTTTTTGTTATTTTAGGTGCGGTAAAAACATGGCGCCTCGATTTTATGGTAACCAAACCTGTTTGAGAACATAATTTGACATTTAATAACTTTTTCTTTTTTAATAACTTTTTTACTAGATTCAGACAAACACAAGATATTTGAAGCTCAAAATGAACATTTTATTCTATTTTATAGTTGTTTTTACAAAAATTAGTATATAATCGTCATATGACATTCATTTGAATTGACATTGCATTCTCATTGATTGGCCTATTAGAGCAGTCAATCTTAACTTCAAGGTAAAAAACAAAATATTTATTTTATAGTATATAGTAAAAAAATCTTTAAAATCACTGATTGCTACAGATATTTTAATATAGTATTATTTTTTCTAGTAATTGCTTGCAACTCGTACTCGTACTTGTTTGCTCGTACTTTATAACCCTGCCATACTATTTCCATTCCTGTCTCTCGTCGTCGTCTTGACTGTAATTCCAATTTTTTCACGTCCCTAAATAAAATAAGCTTCATATCAAATTCTGTATTTCAGCTGTTCGTTGTCAGTCAGTCATTAAGTAAATAACGAAAGACTTTTATTTACCTACATACCTCTTGTTGCATAGAATGAAATATATAACATAAAATATATATATTTAAAGAAATATATTGTAAGGAGCACCAATAATCTTGTAATAATCAATCAAATTTGCCCTGAACATATAATCATTATAAAAATCCTAATATAATATGCGAATTCATTTCGTTCGTGACTGTAACATTTAATAACAAAATAACTAGTTATTGTATTAGATAAGAGAACAGTAACAAATTAGTATCCACTTGTTATAGAAATCATTTCATTATGACACAGCCTTGGTTAAGACACGCATGTCCATGGTCGGACTCGATAACTGTGATTTTGCATCTGTGCACTTTAAATTGCTTTTTGTATTTATTTTATTTCATATTATTTTATACATAAATATAATATTTTGTACAATTCATCAATTGAAGTATATTAGGAGCTTACTGTTTTCACCTTGCTTACGTGACCTTCATACTTACAATTTAACATCCTTAGTCAAATTTCAATAAGATATACAAAATTCATTAGTCAAATGTTCTGAACGGTGGCAAAGTTTCAGTATGACAGGTTTTATTGCATTTATAATGCTGGTTGCATGGTTAAGTTTTGTTTTTTTTTTAATTTTATGCATAATTATACGAAGTAAAAAATACTAAATTTAAATCTTTTTATATCTACATTTTAAAACACTCTTATGAAAAATTATTGAAAACTAGCGACACGCTCGCGACTTCGCCTGCGTAAAATATATGACTATAACTAACTATTTCGTTATACTTATATTTAGAAGACGTATAAAAATTGAAACCCGCGCCTCTTGAAAACTGATCAAGAGCTCTGTCCGCTAAGCCGTACGTTCACGTCCATGCGTTGAAGCGGTCAGAGCCCTTGAACGGTTTTAAAGCGGCGCGGGTTCAAATCCCGCTGCGTTCAAATTTCACCAGCCCACGTTTCCACTTAAATCACAAACTTTACTTAAATTATTATTATTTATCAACCGATTGAGAGAAACGAATACCAAATGTTAACGGAAATTTACTAAAAAAAAACAATAGTCATTTAAATCGATTCACCAGTTTCTGAGATTAGCGTGCACGAACGCACAGACAAACACAATAAAAAAAATAAAAACCATGGTTTTATGTTCTAATACATTGATATAGCCCCCAATAATATTTATATAATACTTATAGTACAAAATATTAAAAATACAAATAATCACATCACATAAATAAATAAATTATAAATAGATTGGCAAATAATAAACTCTAGCTACGAGTATTAAGAGTTAAAGAGCGCCACGCGCGCAACGACAGTAGCGTCAAGGACGACGCCGCTCACTTTGCAGGACTGGTTCCAACTATCGATACTATCTATCTATCGATATCGATATTTATAGTTAGAAAAGCAATAAATCTCTATATAAATAATGTGCATTTGGACAGAATTACATAGAAATTTGAAGGCTTTCAAAATACACTTTGAGGTTTGGGACTTTAAAAATTTTTTTTCACATCTTCATCCTGAAAAAGACATAGAGAAACTAGTGTCAAGACACTCCGTTCTCTACTTTCCGCATTAATTCGAAACATTGTATGTCTATTATAAAATATACATATTAATATAGCAGGTGTTGTTGACTATCGTTTTGTATATGTCGTCATAGTTCAAACTAAAGTTTAGCTAAATAAATAGCTAGAGTTTATTAGCATCTTGAGGATTTTATTTGAAAATACATACCTTTATATAAATAAATACCTAACAATAAATGTATGGACATTTATATATATATATTTTCCGAATATTAGCTAGAGAGAGTTTTAACATTTTCATTTTATACGTTTTCAAATTTTTATACCTTTTCTAAATATGTTTTTCAATTTCCTAAGTTTGTGATTAACGCTTTAAATTTAGCATTCTCTCTTGCCAAACGATTGTTCGTAGTAACGACTTTTTTTTTTAATAGATTTTGTTTTTGTAACGACTTTTGGTAGCAGAAATTTGTAAAAATGTCGCTAAGAACAAAAATAAGTTGTAATAAGTGAATAAGAATTTCAATGAAGCTAAATATACAACACATGGCTTAGTGGTCAGATCACTTGGACGGTTTCCAAGAGACGCGGGTTAAAATCCGGCTGCGTTCAAATTTTTATAAGTTTTCTAAATATGTAAGCCAGAGAGAATGCAGTGTTAATACATTCCGTCCGCAATCGAGACATTGCACGTTGATTGATAACTCACTCGACTCAACGTCGTCGTCTTAGATACCAGAGGGGAGAAATATATTTTGATAAATGTAACTGTTACCCGTAGGAAACGAAACCGCAACCAATCGCACTCACAGTTAGAGGCTGTTCCACTGTGCCATAATGGCCTCTACATAGAAATAATCGATTTAATTGTCATAATAACTTGTTAATATTAGTTTTTTAGTTTTTATGTAGATACTTCATTTTGTTACATCGTCGTGTAAATGTAAATAATTGCAAAGGAATGTTAGAGTACAGTATATATACAGTACTATTTACTGGAAACTTTACCAATCAGACCTAATAATTCAAATATTTTGATCATCCGATACATAACTTTACCTAATTTTACCTACAGTGTCCTTTTACAAATCACATTAAGCTTGACCCACATTCTCTTTCCACTAAACACATATCACGAATACCAAAGCCCTTATTATTCTGGTACTCGTAACATAATTCTTATTCGCGTGCACGAGTCGCTAAGTATACAGTGTCTTTTGCTCTATAACCTTCGAATTTTAATTAATTTTTTTTTAAATATCATATTACGATTTTTTTTAAGTTATGATAAATATAAACTTATGACATATGTGTAAAATTAGAGAAATAATATTAGACTATATATTTACAAGTATACTAGAAGACCCGTCTATTTCACTTTATATAACAGTATATGTCAAGCAAATGGTAAAAATGTTGTAAGAAATTTCTTGTTAACTTGTTGTTTCATGTTCTAATGCATTTTAATGAAATGTACTGGCTTTCTTCGCGCATTCTCCATATACACGTTGAGTTGAGTGTCAAATGTCATATGATTTCATAAACAATGATGTAAAATCATATTGGTACTGGTAGTAAGGAAGACAAGTGTCAGGAAATTTGTTCTTTAATTCTGATAACAGTATTAAATACAATATTATTTAGTTTAAATCAAAATAATAAACAAAATGATCAACGATTTATTTGATGGTTAAATGCAAAATTAAACTACTTGTTTTCAAAACTGCCAATACGTTATCTAATTTGATATATATTTTGTAAATTTAAAGCTTTAATAATATAACATACAGTATTTAAACGTAGAAACATTATATACCTTATATTTTTTAACATTTTAATTATTATTAATTCACACTTAGGAAATTGTAAAATACATATTTAGAAAACGTATAAAAATTTTGAACGCAGCGGAATTTTAACGCGTGCCTCTTGATATATTATATACCTTACTATTATTTAAATTAATAAACAATAATCAAAATAAAAACATACAAAAATTAAAAATTCAATCAGAGATTTAGAATTAAAATTCTAATATAGCAGAAAAACATTTCTAACGTAGACTATCGATTGAAACTAATCGTTTAAGCAGTTAGAATTGATCCATCGTTCGTCGAACCAACTTAGTATAGTCAAATAGAAATTTTCTATGTACAAACGCCGCCATGCAGGCTTATACACAGAATACCAATGCGACAAGTTTTATTTCTCAGGGCGAGCGAACGGTTTTGAGAAAACAATATTCCGATAGAGTACGTGATCTAAATACTGACACACCACAAATTCCTCTAGCGCCATTCCTCAATACCTGTGAAATAAAATGTCTGTAAATAATAGTATAATTATTTTTTTTATATTGGCAAGAAAAATCTATTATACAACGTGTGTGTCTAAACTTTTGGCCCATCTTTGCGATGATGTGTATAATGGTATGTACATATAACGGACTCACACACATTTTTAGAGCCCCTATTGCATTTACAAAGCCCCCAATAATATTTATAGAATTTATATAACACTTATAGTATAAAATATAAAAAATCTCATCACACAAACAGATTATAAATACATTGGCAAATAATAAATTCTAGCTATTATGAGTTAAAGAGCGCTCAATCATCTTTAGAGGCCATCGTGGCTCAGTGTGACAACGTCTGACTGTAAATGCGATGGTTGTGGATTCGATTCCCAATATAAATTATTTTCATTTCTCCGCTTTGGTGACAAGACGTTTAATATATTGTTAGAAAACGTATAAAGATTAGAATGCAGCGGCATTTGAACCTGCGCCTCTTGAAAACCGTTTAAGCGCTCTGACCGCTAAGCCCTGCGTTCTACATCCGGCTACGTTGATATTCTTATACGCTTATTACAACTTATATTTGTTGTTAGCATCTCTGTAGAGAGATTTTTACAAATTTCTGCTACCCAAAGATTATTCTACGAACAATCGTTTGGCAAGAGAGAATGCTATTTATTAAATATTTTTCACATTGTTTTTTTATAGTGTTATTCACACACTTAGGAAATTGAAAAACATATTTTTAGATAACGTATAAAACTTTTGAACGCAGCGGGATTTGAACCCGCGCCTCTTAAAAACCGTTCAAGCTTAAGACATTTAGCTCCTAAATGGCGGACATGCAATGTCTCGAATTCGGGCGGAAAGTGGAGAATAGTTATTTGACACTAGGTTCTTTTTGACTTTTGCTATACAGGAAAAAGCGTGAAGCACACACACACAGACAGGTGCCCCAGCACCATCATGAAGTTTATATCACTTTATTTTATATTTTATCTTGGTCTTTCTTAAGGATCACACAAAATAAGTTAGTATAGTTCATTTTAATAACATAAATAAATTCGAATAAATTTATATGACACAAATTAAGCAACCATTATACGAAAATTATAAGTTTTAAGATCATATTGAATTCGAATATTCCATTTTTACCTTAAAAAACAACACGTTATATCTTTAAATAATATGCATATTGCTTGAAACTCAGCTTAAGCAAAATTAAACATACCTAACGTAGAAAGAAGTTTGTTTTAAACCCTGCCTGGGTTTCCTGCTCCTTTATATTTAAAATACGTTCCGTTGAGAACGAATAAATACATCTCTCACAGTCTACATAATATGTCTGTCTGTACACAACAATTAGTACTTAAAAGTAAATGTGATTTAAAATGATATAATAGTATATGCATTTTTAAATATACTATTGGTACACTGTATCCTGGGTTCAGTACGAAAGATTGTATGAACCAATGAACTTACTTCCTTAAGCCCAACTTTACTTGCCTTAATTTAAAAAAAAAATCCAATCATTTTTGTTTATACATTTGAGCGTTCCTATAAATTGCTATAACGAGATACCCGCGATCATTATGTAGGCACATATGCAAATATTTGCAAGTATTTACGTTTATATGACAGGTGAAATTATGCACTGCATCGGGACAAAGTGAATTACCTTTTGTTTTTATAAAAGAGATAAAACTTATTTTTTTTTATACGCGGTTTTCCCATATAGTGCCATTCTAACATGGCTTGGCTATTCTCCAGATGAAGTTATCATAGTAATAAAATATATGTTCCGTGCTTTGAATACATATAGCGAGGCTATTTGATTTAAATGCTTGTTTTCTTCTTTACAGAATTGGTCTTTGCGGATTCGACAACCCACATAGAGATCAAAAGACAGAAGAATTAAAGAAACACATAGGACAGGTAACATACTTTATAAAAGTATATATAATAAAGTATATAAATATTTGATTTTCAGAGATAACGCTGAGTAATACATTAGTTTTGCTTTTTTAATTGATGTCTTTTAGATTATATAAACCACTCTTGCAATTTGTCTAGCCAAGGAAATTAGTATTTAAAATAACTAGACCTAAAGTAATCTATAATCTTATTGAAAAATATATAAATACAGTAATATTTAAATTAAAAAAAAGATATATAATTTTTTCCCTCACAATACATGAGAAAATCCAGCTAACTTCTTATAATATAAACAATCAGCTGTGGCCTTGTAGTTTTCATACGAATTATGTTACATCATACAACTGTGACCAAAATAGGAATATTTTGAAAGTCCTAGCATTCCTTTTACAGTTCACGATTACAAGGGCTATTATACTCCATACATTTTCTAATTAATTTACTTTTGGTGATTTTAATATACAGCTTTAGGTTTTTCCTGCAATACACGGTAATCAAAGAACATAGTGTCAAGACACTCTGTTCTCCCATTCCGCCCGAATTTGAGACACTGTGTGTTGAGTGGCGGAACTCTACGCCGCGCTTTGTATTAGACATCAGGATGGGAAATGAAAATATTTAAAATACAATGATTCCCCAGTCCGGCAATCAAACTCACGAGCAATCGCGTATACAGTACGACACTATCCCACTGCGCCACGAAGGCCACAAATAAAAAAATGTGATATACAATTATTCAGTTATAATAACATAAAAATTTACTCTAATAATCTTGTACTTTTCAGTAGATACTAAGGTATATTTAGAAAAGCTTGAACTTTTCCGAAGAAGTGATTGGTCCAATCTTAGAAAGTAGACCATCAATATTTTGAAATGAAACTATTTTAACCGGATTAATCGCGTATAATTTTGGTATTCGAAAATACATTTTAGAACCCAACGTTTCGAACACTTTACAGTATTTAGTTGCCTCGCGTACTGCCCTGGATTCTTGCAAAATGAGCTGACTGTATCTATCTCTCTGGTGTGATCGGATTGAGACGATAAATATTATCTAATAAACAATTTTTATTCACATATATATAAAACACGTTTTAATCGAAAAAATTTACACATGCCGCAACTGAATTCACTTTTATTGTAGTTCAAAATTTATCCAGACGCATTTTTATATATAATAAAATGTTAATAGCCTGCTTTATTTAATCCATATAAGTATTTAGTAAATCAAGACAATGACGTAATGTTACGAGTGGAGATGAACTGATCGATGGCTCAGGCCTCAGCGTTCAGTAACGCCCACGCGTTGAAACAAATCACTACGAATCACGGGCGGTAATGTTGGAATATTAGAGATGGTTGATGAATACAATCTCTTGATGACTTCACGTGGTACCTGGGAACCATTTGTTGCCGAATTGAATTATTTAAAGGCATTGACGCCCATTGACGACCGTTGACCAATAATGTACTTAAAGTATATAAGACATAGATAAATACATATGTGAACTTGAATATTTTTAAACACATGAAATATGTAGACAATTAAAAACTTTTTTTAATATATATTTAAAGTATTATTCAGATTCTTAGGGTATGAAAAACATTTTATGAAAACGGATTAAAAAGTTGACGCACGCAGAAGCACTTCGATCGCTAAGCCATACGTTTAACTCATTGATTAAAAAAATATATTTATTTAAAATATTATGAGGTCGTTGTAGAATCGCAGTCGCGATATGATTTCAAAACAGAGAAAAAAATATTGAAAAAGACGCAGCGTGATTTGAACCCGCGCATTTTGAAAACCTCTCATTTCCTAAATGTGTGAATATCACTTTAAAAAAAAAGTTAGAAAAAAATATGTTCGCAATATTATATACCTCTAGAAATTTCTTTAATCTCGACAACTAATAAACATATAATATATTGTATTTAATGATGAGAGTGATGTCATTAGATTTTCCTACTTCTTATTTACATATTTATTACTAGCCACCCGCTCGCGGCTTGGCCTGCGTCAACTATTGGTGTTTCCGTATTTTTGAATGAAATTCCTTTAAAAACAAAAAAAAATGGAAGAAAAAGTAGCCTATGTCATCCCAAGATCCTCAAGTATCTTTAAATAAGAAATCATCACAATTGGTTTAGCGGCTTGGCCGTGATGACGTCACAGACAGACAGTTAATTTTGCATTTATAATATTAATATGGATATTTATATATATTTATTATTCTTAACAAACATAAAAGTGAAACACAAAGTGGAATAAGTCAAATATTTTTATTTCTTTTTTAAGTTATCGTATACACTAAATTCTAAGTTAAAGTTATTAAAACAAAAAAAATATAGCTATACAAGGAAATTTATGGCCGATAAAGATAATGTAACCGAAAATAGACACATAGCAAAAAAAATTTAAGCAACAATGAAATCATCAAACAATACAATCTAATAAAGTAATATAATTTAATTCATACTAAAGTATATATCACATATTGTAAGTTATTACATTCTAAATTGGTTTAACATTCCAAAAGTACGTAAAGGGACGTCAGCTTAGAAGGAATGTCAAGCGAATGCGTAATTGAAAAATATAATTTATATTAAAAATATTATTTTAAATAAATTAAATATATGAATCAGCTTAGAATTTAGTTTTCCTGCACAGCTGGATAGTCAGAGAAAACCTATGTATATAATATCTACAAATATTTGATGATAAATTTACCATAACCAGCTATACTAAAGATTTGTATATAAAATTTGACCTAATTGAACATCTCGTAGAGTTAACCTTTCGACTGTTACAACATATTTTATCTTAGCGTGTTAGTGTTAGCGCGATTGAATGTAAAAATAAAAAAAAGACATTTATTCATTCTCAAGAGTTCTAACGGTTTTCAAGAGGCGCGGGTTCGAATCCCGCTGCGTCTTAATCAATTTCCTAAGTGTGTGAATAACACTTTCATAAGATAAAATAATATTATTTTTATTGAAAAAATATATATATTTTGGCACAAATATTTGGAGATACATATAAGCACTACTATTTAATTGTTTGAATACAATGCTAACAATCAAAATCAGTTTAAAGAATTGACGTACGTTATCACATAATTAAGAGCTATTGTCAAACAATATTACCGCTTCTAGTTTAGTAGCTAACAAAAAAAACAAATTTCGGCCAATCATTCGTACATTACGGATATATATTTTTTTACATTTTACCATATGACGGGTTAAAAGGTTTTTAATTAAATGATCTAAATCTAGATAGATCTTAAGTGATTAAAAGAATCGCATCTTAGTTTGGCGTTCCAATAAAAAAAGTGCGATCGCGACGTCAAACAATAGATTCGAAATAAATTTGACATACGTAAATAACGAGCTGTCACCTTGAAGGTCGATATGTAGCTTGGCAATATATACATTAGCCTCGTACACGTAAAATATTATAGAAATGAGTCAATGTCTTATTAAATTTTATGTCAGTAGTTCTATCATTACTTAGACCAAGTTAGTAAATTTTCACATAGCTGCATATAGAACGTTTGGCTTAGCGGTCGTGATTGGACACTTTCAAAGAGGCACGGGTTCAAGACCCGATACGTTCAATTTTTTTTACGTTTTCTCAAAATGTTTTTCATATTATAATTGTGTGAATAAAGCTTATAGATGTTTAAATAAGAGTAATCAATGTTCACTTAATATTATATCTGTGTATATTATATAAAAATAGAAATGTTCTGAAAATTTGAGTGTTAATATAAATAAAAAAAATAATAATATATAAAGCTTACGCACTATACTAAATCATATATAAAAACTTAATATCGGTAAAAGATAATCTTGATATACTCAATTCTTGTATTTTGCATTTAAAAGAAAACTTAATAATTTTATTCCTTTTTTTTTCATACATTTTGTGTTTAAGCCCTGGCTGGCTGACAAAAATTAATAATTTACATACATAAAACCAAGAAAATTATAACTAATCGACATTATATTACCCGTGTCTAACATTTGCTTAGGTTAAATCACTCGTAGCCAAATATGCTTTATGGCCATAGAAGGTCAACAATGTGTGAAATAAAATAATACTTCTATAAGCAACCTGTTCTTTTGCCTAATGATGTAGAACAAATTTGATTTGATGAGTGAGACTATCGTGTATCGGATATTATAATATAAATCCGAAGTTAGCAGCCAGGCCACCTGCGGTGTTGACTGACAACGAAACGAATAAATTGTATTTATCTATTGAACAAACAGTAAGAAAGTAACGCGCATCGTGGCACAGTGGCATAGCGTCTGTAAACGCTATTGGTTATGGGTTCGGTCTTAACTCGAGGGAATGATAATAATTATTACGGTTATTTTTACAATTATTACGGTTATTTTTAACCGGATTAATCGCGTATATTATTGGTATTCGAAAATAGATTTTAGAAACCGACGTTTCGAATACATTACAGTAGTCCGTGAGGATTGAGACTTCAATTATAAGAATTGAGAATTGGAGGGATTAAGTGAACGTCGTGTTAAAGATCAGAGCGCTTCCAAGAGGCGCGGGATCGAATCCCGCTGCGTTCAAATCTTTATACGTTTTCTAAATATGCTTTTCAATTTTGTTTGTGATTGTATGTGATTATCACTTTAAAATGTAAAAAAATATTTTCATTTCTCTATTAAGGTAGGACAATTTTCGGACAGAACGGAGTGTCCTGGCGCTCCGTTTTATTTCCAAACTCTGCTAGAAGGAGAAAAACATGAAATTTCAAATAGTAATGTTGCTCTGTTATCGTCTATATGCGTCTTCGTTGTACAATTGGTCTGTTTTTAGCACGAGTTGGTTTAACATTCGAATCCCTTTTGGAAATTCATTGTTTTTAAAATATATATATAATTGATGCATTATTCAATAAAAGCTTTTCTCCAGTATATTTTCTTTTTACTGTTGTCGGTGTCAATTGCGACATATAGCTTCAAACTAAGCTTTCATTATAATAAATAAATAGCCATGTTTATAATTATAATATTATTTAAATAACATTTGAAAATATGTATTATAAAACTACGACTTCTCCAGCTTTACCTGCTGTAGTGTTTGTCGAGTAAAATTTAAGCAGCAAGTTAACAAGACTTCTAACACAATCTGATTGATAGATTTGACCAATAGGCAAATATCTTATTGAACCACATGTATTTGAGTTCACGATTTCTACAAAGCTTCATACTTCACAACAAATGTCACTATAGTGAAATAATATCAATGGGCCAAAATAGTAGAAGTTGCGATAACCGAGACAAAATCGTTTCAATTTTTACACGAAGCCGTATGAAACATAATATAATGGCGGTAATGACGAAAACATTTAAACAATTTACATTTGCAAATTATTTGATGCGTGCTTAATAATTTTGGATTATTATAGGCCTGTTCATCAAAATAAATAACGTTCCGTTACACGTCCGATTATGTCCGCCTTGTACGCATGCATTATGCACGGGCGGCTGCCGCAATGGTATTCGAAGCGACGATTATTAGGCTCAATTTCAACATTGTTAGTCTTTTTGTCGCTAAGTGTTTTAATTCAAAAAATAAAAAATCCAAGTTTATAAAATATATGAGATATCAAAGTTATCTTGTAATTCAATGTCTCGAATTCGGTCTGAATGCGGAGAACGGAGTACCTACACACTAAATTATCTTTGTCTATACGTGAAAAAGGTAGAAGCTACAAAAAAAAAACATTTCGTTTTTTGTATTTTTTTATCAATATAATTTCAGATTCAGATTATAATTAACAATAACTTAACAGTTTATTAAAGGTCCTTTTTAAGACAGCTACTGCTTAAATTTGTAGTTATTTACAATTAAAATTATTTTCCAAATCCTTTCGTATTGTTTTTTTTTATCTTTGAATAGTTACATAAATATGGCTTGAAAAATAACAACTACATTTAAATTTTCCCTTAACTAATTTCTCATGTCGCTCAAATAACCTTTGTTAGGATGAATAAGTAAGGATGTATCATTTAAAGAAGTGTATATTAGAACCAATTAAAAAAAAAATCAAAAACATCTTTAAAAATATTTCAATTACATAATCAGCTATAAAAAAACAAACAATTTTTTTATTAATATATATATATAAATAATAAATTAACAAGTTCTTAAAACCTTATTTCTTAAACGTCTTCTTATCTAACAGTGTAAATCACACATATACTACTTGAATCGTATTTCTAGGCCAATATCGATAACGGACTTTTTAAAGATAATAACCGTTCATTTTCGGCTTAAGGTGATTCACCCTGCGTAATCCGAGAACGTACTCGAAACCCACGAAGGACGTGTCGCATATCCCAATAATTTAAAAAAAAGGAAGGCATTAGGCCAGCAGTAACTTTCTCGATAAAGATGATTAATTGCTTAATATTACAGCAATATACTAATTAGTACAAATAGAAATCTGGCTTCTATTAAATTTGCAATTTCCTGATTATAATGTTACTTCCCTATTGGACACGGATGTTTGAATTTTTTTTCTCTACAACTCCGCCCCTAAAACTTATTTTGTATAGTAGTAGAAAAAATGGACTTAATTTATATGCAGGTCTTTTAGCAACTTGACATTTCATAACTTTTGAGTTTAAGAGATTTGTGTTTTGTGGCAACGTACCTACCAAATTTACACAGAAGACAAATATATATATAAAAAATCTGGGACTATCTAGAACTAGGTCATTTCTAGCACGTATTTCGAAAGTGGCATTAGTAGGATGTTTTCAAATTTGGTAAGGCAGAGAGACGAGCTCGGATAGTGCATCTGAAAGAGGTCCCTTAAGCTTACACTTGGGTCGCAGTCTCAGGCGCAGCGCCGAATTTGAGGCCTCATTTCCTCATTTATCAACCCGATGGTGAATCCTAAGGAATTTTATGAGCCTTTATGAGCAATAGATGATTTTACCAAGGAAAATCACCATTATTACTTACTAGTTCCATATGACAAGAATACTATTTGAGGGTTTTACCAACTATTTAGATATTAATTAATATAGGGCCAACTATTTTGTATATGTATTTTAGCTGTATAAATTTGAGAAATATTACATTTTCTTCGAAAATATATATATATATATATTTTTTAAGTCTATTTTTATTTAGGGTCTTTTTATGTAATAATACAAAAATGTCAGCCCCATCGTTCCCTAAAACAATCTTCAAACACACAATTATAGCATTTCATTAATCTTCTAAGAACACTATTTATACTTAAATTTATACAACATCTTAGTTAACACAGAACAAGGTTCAGACGGTTACTAATATTATAACATGAATAAGTTCGATAACTTTCTTTTATTTTCAGGGCGTCAAAATCAAAATGGACGACGCCGGTAATATACTCGTCAGACGCTATTCCAAGAGTAGCGTGTTCGTGAAGAGTACTGCCGCCACCAGCAACGAAGAGACGGCGATTGGCAATGATATTGTAAAGCTACCAGGCTATGCACTGGAACAAGAGAAAATAGTTAAGGTAAAACTAGTTATTGGTTTCAGCTTCTGTAGTCAAAGAGTCAGTGTTAAAACATACGGTTCTTCCCTTTTTGGTCGAAATAAAGACATTACGTCTTGAATGGTGGAACTCAGGGCCCGCTTTGTTTTGCTGAAGAGCGAGTAAACGAATACGATTTAATCATTCCTCCGAGAGGGAATCAAATTCACAAGCAATCGTGTTTAAATTCAAACACCGTCCCACTGCGCCATGACAGCCTCAATACAGAGATATAACACGAGTATATTGTTTCATATTAAGAATACCGTTGGTTAGTACGGATATGAATGTAAACATGCAAGAACACCTAAACAGTGAACATATCTATAAAAATATTATGTAATATAAACGTTCTTCGATGCTTTTATTAGACTGTTAATTTAATGATTACAAACATTTTAGAAAAATATACAAATTTAGTCACTATCATTTAGCAATTGTCGAATAATTAGAAATGGTTATAATCATATTCATAAATAAACTTATAAATATGTAATATTTACATTTTTAGAAAACGTATAAAAATTTGAACGCAATTGAGATTCGAACCCGCGCTTCTTGGAAACTGGCCAAGGGTTATGACCTCTAAGCCAGGCGCTCTACAGCCATCTGCTTCGAAATTCTTATAAGCTTACAATTTATTTTTGTTGTTAGCATCTCTGTAGAGATTTTTACTAACTTCTGCTACCCAAAGGTTATTTAAAGGTTAACGAACAATCGTTTGGCAAGATCAAATTGCTGGTTCTAAACTCGCTGCTGCGTTTGCTAAAAATGTTTTTCAATTTCCTAAGTGTGTGAATAACACTTAAAAATGTTAAAAATATTTAATAAATAGCATTCTCTTTTGCCAAACGAAACAAACACTTTGAAATGTTAAAAATATATATAAACATATTTAAACAACAAATTACAAAAATGGAAGTCCATTTTTGTAATGTTATTTCACTTTTTTTTGATCAATTATGAAATAATAGGTGCTCTTTTAATATCACCCTGGCCAAGTGTAATGAGTATTTGCCTGCAATCATTTCCGTCAAGACGGATGCCTTTACGTAGTGAAATTTCGAAACATGCTCTATTAATTTCACGGTTGCCCGCATAATTACCAGACATTCTTACGAGGTATGGTAATATTTAAAGACTCATTTTATTTCATTAAGAAATTTAAACATCTTTATGTTGAAAGTATTTGTTTTTTTATTCCTCTTTTTTTTAAGCTATTTTATTAATCGCTTTTAGTTTATATGTGTGCATTTCAATATTTTACGGAAGTTGTGAGAATTTAAACAATGCGTCCCCTTTTGTATTTAAAATTCATTAATCTTAAAAGTTAAGTTAGGCTCGGCATTTTAATCCTAATAAAAACTGGCACTAATAATACGATATGATAATCAAATACTGAGTTTAGAGCTTAGAGAGGTCTTAGCTTTAACGTTGGAAACGAAATGTAAAGTACAATAAAACTTAAGCGCAATAAAACTAATATCTAATGTTATCAAATTATTGCAGTGATCATTCCAAGTGCATCACGACTTGCATATGCACGACTTTTTTGACCGTGACATTGGTATATAATTTCGTCTTAATGGACTTATGAAATCTCCAAATATCTAACAATATTAATTCAACCATTGTAAAAAGATTTATATTGTAGATGTAAAAGGTAGTGCTTAATCAGAAGAATTTTTGTGGAACAAACTTTTGAGTGTGAGTTTGTATATTACTCACCAAACTCACCAAAATGAATAATTACTATATTTCCTCGATCTGCTTAGAATTTTTTTTACATTTTCTCTACAAAACAGAACCATTTTTGTGGAACAAACTTTTGAGTGTGAATTAGTATATTACTGAGGTCGCTCACCAAAACATATGTCATATAAATAATTGCTATATATCCTCGATCTGCTAACAAAAAAATGCACTTAAATACATTTTACCATACAACACAATGTATTTAAAAAGTGTAGAAAAACACTTGGAGTGGAGTGGCTTGCCTAAAAATACCTTTAAAGGCTTCATAATAAGTTCAAAACTTTTGCAATAACATTGGTGTTACATCTTGTTACATTTGACTTTCATATAGATGTTATTACATCTCATCGTACCATACTCATATGTTTGAAATATACTAATTAGGCCAATCCAAACAATAGGGATTTTACTTCCTAGTATGGACCAAAACGTTAATTAGTAATTCATACTCCATTAACCGTAGTTTATGTAACTGAAGAACAATGCGAAAAGATAGCACCGTTCAGGAAAAGAATGGTCATTGCTTCACTTATTTAATTTCAATTTCATTCTTGTTCAATTTCCGTGGGAATTGTATATATGAAAGTGTGTATGTGTAATTGAACGCATTAGCAACCCTAAGAAGTGTCAAAATTTAATTTTAAAACGATTGAATTCAAGTTATTTGAATTTCTCCGCTTTGGTAATCAAATCACGAGGTTGGGTTGGGCCACTTTTGATGGTGTTGTCTCGAGTGTCTTGATCTGGGCTTTTCCCTGGCTGCTAAGCGGGAAAAATCTTGAAAAGAAAACTAAATGAATTAGCGAAAAGTTTTATTAACTTAGAAAATTTAAGCCTAATAGCTTAGTTTAGGTGAAAATTGAACAATAGGAAATGTTGATATATAACCAAGTAATAATAAAAGGAGTAATTTAAATATCTACAGACGTTTGGTATACGCTCTCGCTGCACAAACATAGACGTGTCTTGTATGGGACAAAAGAACACCAGTGAATAAGATAACAGCCCACTTCCTGCAGACACTTGTATACGCACTTTTTGTGTCCACTTATTTCCACTTGACACATTATCATCACCAATCAAAAAGTGTTCGCAGCGGGTAAATGAAGTCTAAAAGCTGTCAGTTGAAGATAAAAGCTCTACACACACACACAACAAGCCAATTTCTCTACTATTTCATTGAGTGATTAGAGTGTACCGTATCGGTAGCAGAGTGACCAAACGCAGCCACCGGACACAGGAACCATTATTTCTATCGGCAACAACAAGTGTCTACGTTTGCACAGCGCCTTATATGATCAAATGTCAAAAAACCAAGTTATCACAAATTATATTTTGTTCAAATATTGTATATAAAATAGTAGTAAAAAAATTATATTTGTCAGTTTGAATATTTATAAGACGATTAGACTTAAATAGTATGAACAAATATATAAATTTTATTCTAAATGGGAAAATGAAATCGAAATTTATGTGTTCATTCAATATTTTACAGAAATAGATTTTAAATATAATATATTATAAAGACTAGTAGCCCGCTGACGTATAAACAACGTGTTGCCTTAGCACATTGCATTTCTTTTTTCACCTTAAAGGCTGGCAACATCCCTGTAGCTCCTCTGGTGTTACACGTGGTCGTGGGCGGCGGTGACCATTTACCATCAGGTCATCCGAAAGCTTGTTTGCCTTGTCTATAGAATAAAAAAAAAACTTTATACAAACGTGTATGTCAAACATATTGTAGTGTGTGTTACATTTTTTTTTTATTATTTTAATGTTTTCTGTTAGATTACTATAAAAAATAACAGCTTTAACTATGCCAAATTTTCTAACTCCTTTTTTCGCAATTTGTATAAAATTCGTAAAGAGGGTCTAAAATGTTTACATTACGTATAAACGAGTATCTATGACATAAGAAACTAAATACATAAGAAGTTATTGCTCAGCCAAAGCTTCAAAAATAATCAAATAACTTTTCATCACGACTGAGCTTCAAAGTTCGGTGACGCTTGAAGGCGAAAAGACCGCTGATGAGTTACGAACGCGTGGCGGTTATTTTTTGTAGATATTATCTTTCTCTTGGTCAATGTCAATCTGATTAAATCACTGTTGCAGCGATAATGCAGCTTCGGACTTAATTTAAATCCGTAGATGAGTTTAGAGCATTATGCATCTAAATGTCATCCTACTCCAAGTAGAGTAGATGACAAGTTCAAATAATACTGCAAGATTGCACAAGTAAAGGCACATTTCGTAAATATTGTGAAGTTGTCTTAGATCTTAATGCAAAGTCTTTATCTACTTAGACAGAAAAACTGAAAACATTTTTTAACATTTTTTAAAATATTACTCGTACACTAAGGAAATTGAAAAAGACATATTTAGAAAACGTATAAAAATTTGAACGCAGCGGTATTTGAACCCGCGCCTCTTGAAAACCATTCAAGACGGTGAACGCATGGCTTCGCGGTCAGAGCTCTTGAACGGTTTTCAAGAGGCGCGGGTTCAAATCACGCTGCGTTCAAATTGTTTATACGTTTTCTAAATATGTCAGTCGAAAACATATTAATATTTTTAACATAAACAAGAATTGAATCCGCAACTCTCACGTCACATACAAATATTGCCCAAATTTGAAGACGTTATCTCAATCACAAAATTCTAAACCAAATTAAACCTTTCCTTATCTACTAACATTTAGTCGAGAGATAATTACAAAAATAATATCCCTTCATATGAAAATAATTACATTAAAGAGAAACTAACGATGAGGCAACATTAAATCAAGCTGCCATGCACTCGAGCGTTTTCATTTTCATTATTGACCGATGCCTTGTTATGTAATATTAGTTCGATAACATCGTCAAGTCTATTGATTTGTCTGGCTCTATCTATTTATTATGATGCTTTCGGGCGTGTATATAAACAATGGGCCTCAACTCAGAGTGCCATACGAAATTAGTTTAATTAAGCTTTAATTATATATGATTAAAGTATAACAGTACCCGTCGTGGCGCTATTGGACAGCTGTCTGTAAAAGGATTGCTTGTGGGTTCAATTCCAATCGGGTAAATAATAAATATAACTATTTATTATTATAATAAGTTATTTGATTTTCACGATTATTACACATTTTGAAATGAAACTATTTTTAACCGGATTAATCGCGTATAATATGGTATTCGAAAATACATTGTAGAACCCGACGTTTCCAACACTTTACAGTATTCCGTGGTCACAGGTAGACTGTGGTGGCATTTGTCTGTATTTCTTTTTCTCCTATATTTGATCTTAGTTCTGTAGTATATTTTGATTATTTTTTGATTTAGCGATTGATGAAATTCCACTATTAAACAAAGCAAAGCAAAACAATCGAAACATTAAAAATTAACATATTATTAAGTATTTTCTGTTTAGAATTAAATGTTTAATTTATTTACTTAGTTTTTATATCTTGTTAACAGCTATTCGACATGAAGAAGTTCCAATCAAATGTGAATCGGGAGCTGCGACGCGCGTATCCTGACCGTAGAAGATTGGAGACGCAATGCTTGAGTGCAGTTGCATTTGTAAAATCGGACAGCGACCTACTGGAGTGTCCAATATGGGTGTTGGTCATCAACGTTGTTGCTATGGACATGTTGAAATCGAAATTGCCTCAAGGTAAGGCTCAATTTTTTATTCCAAATGATAAAGGTCGCCCTGAACACATTTTAAACGGTCGTAAAAATAAGTTCTCTAAATTTCTTTTAAAGTCATAATATTATGTAATAAACGTCCATAAATTTCGTTTCGTGGTAGCTTTATTTTTACCATAAATAATTAAAACTTCCTATATTGCCGCAGACTAGATCATTGCGGTCAATACAGGAATTCCCAAAAGGTTACTTTCGAGAATCTTTATTTAACTTATTTCCGGACCAAAATTAACAAGAACAAAAATCTAAGAAACGTTTTATGACGTCATCTGAACAAAAATTTAAACAATCGAATAAATATTAGCCAGCTCTTTGGTTTTACTATTTAAAATATATAATATACCAACTAAGTACTCATCCGTCTTATAAGTGGAATGACCTCACAACAATATAATTGAGTTTTTATAGCATTTTTGACAAAATTTCCTCTCAGCTGATGATTTATAATAAAATATTATAAATGTAATTTTCCCTTAAGTGGAAATAAAACCCACACACATCAAGTACAGACTGATTTTTTTGAACTAAACCACGATAGTAGTTTTTTATTATTAACAAATCGGTAGTAAAAAACAGTAATCGAATAAAAAATATTGCCATCCATTAGGTAATACAATTTAATTAGCGATTATTAAATATATTTTTTAACACGGTAGTAATTTTTTTGTACAAATTATAAAGTTATGCCTAACAAACCTCCTTCCTTTCATATAAAAATTCTTCAAAGATTTCTTCATTGCAAAACGCTAATGCTTTTGTAACACCGATGCTTCGAATTCCTTTGTAAGATACAATCTTAAACTGAACTAATTAATTTGTAACTTGTGTGTTTATTACTATTTTGTTTTTATATTTCATAGCCTTAAGATATTATAATCAGTTTTGCTTTAAACAATATTTATGTAAATATTATTGCTTTCATAAAATAACTCATACCTATGTAGAAATTAATTTGATAAAAAAAAATATTGATGGAAAAAACTAGAAACGTGATGTATAATCTTATCTTAATTGAACGAGCACTGGCTACATATTTGTCACGGTACAGGCCCAACAAAAAGCATAGAACAGGAAACCATTTTGTCCAACCCATTTTATTACCTTGGAGCAATACGAAGTTTATATTAAAAACTAATCAGACGAAGACCATGTAGGAACTTCCGCATACTAAAACCTGTATAATGTAAAATAATACGAGAACATACAGTTGTAATATAAATTGTCTCACAAAAAAAACAAATTAAGGGTCGAGCTGTGGATAAAATCATAGCCCTGGGCTTAATGTAAACTGTGGTCTACCATAAAATAATCTCTATCGGATAGCGTGTGCTCGATCATTAGGCTAGGCGTTATGGTCTATTTCCCGCGCCGCATTAGTCAAATCTGGGCTACAATCACATTTGCCTTGTAAAGTTGACATAAATTCACAATACAATTTGTATACAACAAATTACCTAACACAAATCGCCATGACAAAGACTGAAGACTGTTCCGAAGACGCTGCCATTCCTTATCTGAATGTAGAAAAGAATACCATCTCAATAATGTACCAAGAACCGCATTTGTCAAAACATTTCTTGCACATTTCACAATGTAAGTGCTGGAATGGAGGATGGAGATAGAATTGGTGTAATTTTCTATAACTCAAAACTCGTGATTTAAACTGCGGCTTCCTCAATGTTAAATCGTCGCTTATAAGACGCCTATTGTAGAACCGTTACAAGGACGTTATCGAATATCCGTCACGCGTCTTCGATATAGGCATTATTTATATTTTGAATATATCCAACTAAAATAGACAAACAGTCTCTATATTATATATAAAAGAAACTACATACGATTAGCCGTATGTCAGTTAAAAATGTTGTACTTATACAGTTACAAAATTAAAATATTTTGTTCAATTAACACTCTCTATTACACATTTTACCTTGCCTCAGACCTCCAACGAGCGCAGCCCCAACTTTATGCAATAACAATGTACCGACCTCAACACTTATCATTAAGAAACAGCTAACGAACAAAATTTTAATTTTTATAATGCAACGTTCTCACGCCGAACTAAATATATGTCTTAAACAACGTCGTTACGACCTTGGCTAGAAAAAAATTGTAAGTTAAGAAAATTCGACTTCATTACATATAATTTTAATTGTATGAATAAAGAAACATTTTGAATTGATTTGTAAGGCGAAGCTCGATGAAAATGCCCAATTTGATAATATCAAGGTGATCGCGAATCATTTAGTTAACAAATGTTGTTTTTTTTTTTTGTTTATAGTTTTGAATCGAATTATATTAATAAGCAATTCTGGTTGAGCATAAAACTTTATTCAATTCAGCAAAAATGCCTCACTCGTATATATTTTTAAAATATACAACGTGGGCCAAACGAAGCCATCCGATGTTCTGTATTTTTAATTGTGTTTATTTTGAACATAGAACAAAACATATCTTTGACAGAACCAACAGAATTGGAGTTTTTCATATAGAAAAAAAAAATAAGAGTCAAACAACGTCGGATGACTTATTTTGGCCCACCTTGTGTAACAAAATGTATTTAAAGTAAATATATTTATTTCAAGCAATTTTATTGTAAATTGCAAATCTGATTTAGTTCTCATAGCACGCAACCACACCAACTATGCACTGGCTCATTTCTCAGTAGCCCGCTTATTCTTAGGCAACAATACTATCTAACTTGAATCTCGTGAAGCACTCCTCATTTCACTCAAGTGTATTATGAATTTCTAACCCCGCTTTACCATATTGCCAACAACTATACCATATTTGATATTGATTTTGTGCAAATCACACAGAATTTATGAGAAACAAACCGCACTATGAGATTCCCGTGGTTTCCCAGCGCTGATACGATTCTAGATTTCCTGCAGCGTCTAACCGCTGTTTATCGGATGTGAAGCTCAAACAAATTTATTGATTTTGAATCTATTATTGTAATAGTTGTATTGTGGTACGCTTTTTCTGCATAACCGGTTAGTCAGAGGAAACTTGGTGTCAAGACACTCCGTTCTCCACTTCCGGCTCGAATTCGAGACGTTGCGTGTTGAGTGGCGGCACTTAATGCCGCGCTTTGTCTTGAACTAGAGCGAATAAATAATTTAAATATAATTATTCCTCCAAGTGGGCATCGATCTCACAACCGATTGTTACAAATTGTTGCTATAGTACTGCACCAAGAAGGCCTCTTAATAATAGTTTATTGTGTTTATGTTTACGGTCCCGACTGCGCCGAGATTTAATCACACACTTATGAAGCTGAAAAATATATATTTTTAAGTCGTATAAAAATTTGAACGCAGTGGGATTCGAACCAGCGCCTCATGGAAACCGTCCAAGTGTGTTTCCTAAGTGTGTGATTATCACTTTAAAAAGTGTTAAAAATATTTAATAAATAGCGTTCTCTCTTGCCAAACTATTGTTCGTAGAATAATCTTTGAATAGCAGAAATTTGTAAAAATCTGTCTACATAGATGCTAACAACAAATATAAATTCTAATAAGCGTATAAGAATTTCGAAGCAGCTGGATGTAAAACGCATGCCATAGCGCTTGAACGGTCTCCAAGAGACGCGAGTTCGAATCCCACTGCGTTAAAATGTTTATACGTTCTTTAAAAATATGTTTTTCAATATATATTTAATTTAAATTTATTGTGAATACTACATGAAAAATACATTTTAGAGAACAATAGCGCCACGTAGAAAGATTACAACGATAAAATTTAATAATTTATATATATAATTGTAATGCCATCTTCCTTTAACACTCTTCTGCATTGTTCCTTAATGTGTGTTTCTATTATATGTAGCTAACTCTTTGTTAACGACTTATTTCGATTTCAACACGAAGGTCGCAGTATTCGTGACTAACCGTGGCAAAACTAGATTGTCAAAATAGATCCATTTACCTGTATCTCATTAGAGGGCTCATTTCAAAGCTTAGATTAGCAGCAATTGATTTTTTAAAGTTGGTCAAACAACTCGTGACTGATATTATGCAAAATGGCCAGTATAACCTACAATAGGATGTTTAATAAAGCAAAAGTGATTTCGATGTCGCAAATATTATACCTTATTGGATTATTTTCAATTGTTAGGTTAGGTTACAAGATTTGCGTACAAAATTGAACATTTACGTCTTTTATATATATTTTTTTGAGATTATCTCTTATGTCATGTCAGAGAAGTCTTTTGAAGGTGGTGCCGAAAGAGGATCTATTTAAAATTTTACGTTCACATTTCTGGACTGGACATTGAAACTTTTGTGCCATTTAAAGATTCAGGTCATTGACGAAGCTAATCTGGATTCTAATGCTGTTGCGAACTGTGTAACACACGTTGGTCTTTACAAGCCTAGAATCAAGATATGTAAATACTATGCAGTATGCACGCCTATCGTATTGAGCTCTAGCGCACCTGTCCTTGCTTAGTCTAAGGATTAAAGTATAGGTGTTTTAGCTTTTCTACTACTATTAAATTGCTAATCATAAATGAGAGCCGCACTCAGAAAGACCATTTAACTTTTAACTTCCATTTAAATATATATATATATATATATTAGTACAATCTAATTTCAAAAATACATATTTAGAAAACGTATAAGGAATTGAACGCAGCGGTATTTGAACTCGCGCCTCTTGAAAACCGTTCAAGCGCTCTGACCGCTAAGCCATGCGTTCTACATACAACTTATATTTGTTGTTAACATCTCTGTAGAGTGAGTTTTACAAATTTCTTCTACCCAAAAGATTATTCTACGAACAATTGTTTGGCAAGAGAGAATTAATTTTTATACGTTTTCTAAATATGAAATATTTTTTTCAATTTCTTAAGTGTGCGAATAACACTTTAAAATATTGTTAAAAACAATCTAATTTAATGTCCAAATTCATAATAATTGATTTCTTACTTCCTGTAAATATTATTTATTATAAAAAAAGAATATCTAAATCACAATTACAAATTCTTATGCCTTATTGTTCATTTATGTATCTAAAACATATACATGTTGCTCAATTACCAATAGAATATAAGTCAGCCATAATCGTGTTAAGGCTTGAGTATTTAAATTGTATAAAAGTAATTTATAGATTCATTATGTTAAAAATTGCCTCATAGACACTCAATTCTACCAGTCATTTTAAAAGGAATTTGGTTATTGGAAATTAATAAACGCTGCCTACTGTGTACAACTAAATGTTTTAAGTGATTTCCGCTGCCTCACTCGATTTAATTTAAAACGATCGCAGATCAAAGGCAGTAAATTTAAAATTTCGTAAGAATATGATATAACTTATGCATCAGTACGATGCGTAAGAAATTCTAGAATTGACAATAAACGATAAGTAATTTAAATGTAATTTGATATTTACCTATCCATAATGACGATTTCTCAACATTAGCTAAGTTGTGTCAATTTTTGCATACAATATCTTAGATGTCTAGAAACTACGAGTATATAAGCTTATTATACTTGTGATTAAACATTAGTAGCGCTATAAGTAACTATATTAGGCTTAAAAGCTCATAAAAAGCTGGTGTTAAATATGTATATATTAGCTTATATGTTACAACCTTTACCGTCGCATAATCGTAGGTTCTAGTCGTGGCGAGTGATTGCCATCCGATCGCTGCATCACGACGTTACATTCGGGTCGATTGCAAAATGCTATCTGAATGCATAAAGTATTTGATAATATAATCCATCAAACGTTTTGGTATTAGAGATTTTTATGAGCAATTATTCGGAAGGTTATATATATAAAAAAATTGTATAGATAATAATTAATATCTTATTTTTCATATGATTATTGGTTTTTTGTTGAATTTCGCATTTTTTGTCGCATAGCATTGTAGTCACGGAAACATTAGTGTAAATACACTCCACTCCCCACTTTTCGCCATAAAATGAAACATTAAGTGTTGAGCGGTGGAACTTAACACTATTTTAACCGGATTAATCGCGTATAATTTTGGTATTTGAAAATACATTTAGACTCATGTCTACTTTAGTAGTCCGTGGTCACACGGACTACTAAAGTAAAGTAAAGTGTTCGAAACGTCGGGTTTTAAAAATGTATTTTCGAATACCAAAATTATACGCGATTAATCCGATTAAAATAGTTTCATTTCAAAATGTGTTATAATCGCGAAAATCAAAGAACTTATAACTTAACACTATCTCATGAGAGCGAGGAAATGAAATGAATTTAAATATAATCATTCCTCAGTGTACGGATCGAACCCACAACTATTCATGTTTACATTCACCCGCTACTTCACTGCGCCACGATGGCCTTATCTTTAATGTTTTTTATAATCAAAGCCAATTTATAAAACTTTGAAAATATCCATCTGAAACCTTGATATACACTATAATGGCATTTATAATTTTTTTTTTACATAATGAGTTACTTATTATTTTGTGCAATGACAAATTTTATGTAGTTTAGAATGAATAAACTTATTATGAAATAAAAATATTTAATAATCTGCATAAGTGATTCGAGTGTAGACCGTTTCAAAGCGTCCTGAGAAAAATTTGCAAGCTTTAATTTTGAAGTATACCTATATTTAGTTCTACCTGCTCTAAAGGTTATAGGTTCAATTTGAATGTTATATCCAGTCCTTTTTGGTAAACTAATTTGGCCTACACTGGTTGGTAAACTAATTTTAAATTTAGATGAGAACTCTAATGAATCTTGGGTATTTAAATTATAGGCTAGTTCATGTTTTTGTTTATGTCTATTATTTTTTTTATATATATACATGCATATATTTTGCAAAACGTTTTTAAGTATAAAAAAGTAAAGTTAAAGAGTAGATTTTTATCTAACCTAACCTTACCAGAGGTACCCGTAATTTTGATATTATTTACATAATTTTGATATTCCGTTAAATTAAATAATCTATTTAAAGCTTAGTAGTTAAAAGCTTTTAACATATTCAATATTTTTGTCAACAGTTCAAAGACCAATGGACATCAAGAACAGACCACGCATCCCTATCCCAGATGAGGATCCCTACAGCATTGCCAGTTCTAACGCAAACGGATCAGGATCTAGCGGCAGCTCTGGCGGATATGGTCACAGTGGTCACAACGGCCACAATGGTCATAACGGCCAGAATGGTCACAATGGAAATAATGGACATGGCGTGGTCGCCGCGACCAGAGAGCAGCTGATGATGCAAATGGGACAAAGGAGAGGTGAAAAACCTCCCAATCTACCTCCTAGGGAAAATGGTTACGGACCAGCCGATATTCCTAAGGTATTTTTTTTAATTTTTTTCCAAAATGTCACATTTGTACAATTAAGACAGCCGTTGTTCCGGTACCCACCGGTGGGTTCAGGCCAGGTGGTCCAATACGGTATTAAATTAGGAATATTAGACAAAAAACAGCAATTAATTATTTGATTTTTATTATGATAGTGTTGGACAATTTAACTTAAATAAACGTTTTATATATATATAAAAAATTACTGGACATAACATTTTTTTTTTATTTATACTTTTGGTGAGATTAAGGGCAACTACACATTCAGCAATGGTGTTTATTTATTAGTAACTTTAAGGAGTTAAAACTTATAAAAATTATAAATCACGTATTTTAAAAGCTGTATAATTAAGTAAAGGCCTCTTAAACGCTTATCTAAAGAAAAAAAAACATTATATTGATTAATGATGGTAAAAAAGGGAATAATGATTGCGTCTTTACTAATGAACTACGCTTTAAAAGCGCTTATGATAACAACTTTTCACCCATTTTGGGGATAAAGCTTACTAGATGGTGAACCCAAAGTTTACTTAGAGAGAAAAAGCAATCAGGGACTACAGCACATCGAGACAAATTCTATTTTTGAATTTAAGATTTTGTAATTTAACCTCCTTTTATTTTCACATCTCTTTTATTTGACGTACACACACACCATATATATATAATATTATATTTATATTGCAATCATGATTTATCGAAAACGCTAACCTCCCTTCAATTAGGCTGCGTTTAATAGAAACCATTCGCACCAAGGATTATTAAAGTATAACCGACAAACACACATAATGCTCAATTTGTTATACATTGGCTGCGGTTACGGACTGTCCGTGTAATCTTATTTCTGTTATAGAGAAAATTACATTATCTTCATTACTATCGACATTCTGGCAATTTAGCCTATTTTTTTATTCTACGGCTTTTTAAATTCTTACAATGTATATACATTGCCGCTCTAGCGCAATATTTTATATAATAACGTAATTTGATATGATTAGTTTGATGAATAATGTTCAAGATTATAGTTTAAAGCCATTATATTCACTTTTGCTTGCTTTTTTTATAAGTTATCACATTATTGAAAATGCATTAAACTAACGCTGTGTAATAAGTGCATCACGAGTCCAATATATAAGAACTATATTGAGAATGAAATTATGAGTTTTGATACTGCCTGCTTTTAATATATTCACGATTTCACTTCGTGCGATGCAAAGTAATACCAATTATTCGCTAACAAACTTCATATCAAATTTATTACGCAGATTGGCACTTAAAATGAGTTATCAACAACTTGTCATATGTAAAAAGCTTCTAAATCCTTAATCTTTAATGCAAAACGGGATACAAATCACTTTAACTGGGCTCGGCGTCATGAATCACAAAAGCTTTTAATGGAAATCAAACCTTGACCCTCAGATTGAAAATTACAAAAGAAGAATTTTAAAATAAAAAAGACATTTAATGTATTATATATTGATAAAGTTCCGATTTACGCAAAGTGATTCAGAGACGTGCCTCGACGTGGATAATGAATTTAATATATTCCATATACTCCGTTTTTCCTCTTGCTTAAAGAAAGCTGTATTAAGTAAAATTGCATAAATTGTTTCGTATGAAACAAAAATTTAATTGAACTTAATCAAAATCAGCATTCGGCAATTTTAACGTATATGCTTATTTTTATTATACAAATTTATTATTTATCCAGTAGTTGACCAGTGTTTAAAGTCGTATATTTTTATACACTTTATAGCTATTTGCCATGGTTTAAAAGCCATAGTGGGTTCATTCAGATATCACATGGGTAAGTTCTATCTAGCTTCTACCGTTCTCCGTATAATAATACGAAAAATCTATATATATGTAAATATTACATGGTTTAATTAACGTGACTATATATTTATATATAGAATTATTACTACTATATATGAATAGAAAATTATTACCAAACTAATCAAGACCCAATAGCGTTATGCATGCTCGAGCCGAAGTGAAAGTACGGTCATTTAACGCCTGTTAGCTCGGAATTCATCTAATAATCCGACATTAGATATCTTTTTATAGATCGTGTGTATAAAAAATAATAGCGTTCCCAGTAGTTGTAACAGTAGGTATATTTTTTCTCTTTTAATAGCAGTAGTCCAACAGTAGTCGAGTGAATGATTTGTCGACATTAGAAAGCTAATACGTTAGAAGTCCAAAGGGCGCCAACTCCAAATGAAGTAATTGTAATAAAAATAACACAACAACAATATACAAGAATCTTTTAAAAAACGTATTTTTAGAAGACGGAAAATTTGGAAACCGACCAAGCACTCTGACCGCTAAGCTTGGCGAGAGATAATGCTATTCGTTAAATATTCCATGAGGCGCGGGTTCAAATCCCGCTGCATTCAAATTTTTATACGTTTTCTAAAATATGTTTTTCAATTTCCTACGTGTGTGTGATTAACAATTTAAAAAAATATAAAAAATAACCTTTTCAATTATTTTAATATACAACTTATTAAAAAGCCTATTGGAGCCTTATTTTTAACAATTTATTTATTTCTGGCCACTTTTTCACATATCTATTCAGTTTTACTTATATAACGTAAAATGTTGAATTAGAATACTTGTATTATAAAACGTTTAATTAAATAACAATAACTTGTGTAATTTTCACTGAAATATGCATACTTTTTAAAAAAAAACCGCACACATTTAGTTTATTAAGTGAACAAAGCTCTATAAAGCTATATATATATAGAGTATATCGATATTATCAAAGATCATCGCCGCAGATGAATGTTAGTAGGCGTGAAGTCCTGCCTTTGTATTGCTATATCCACACAGCAATGCTATGACATGAAAAAGATGGTCTTTTTTTCTTAATTTTATTATTGCTCCAACGCATAGATTCGTGTCAATCTATAAATAACAATAGAAATCGATTTAACTCATTGCAATCTAAAAAATTTAAATATATTTATAACCATATAGAGCGGAGAACATCATATTTAAATTAAATATATTAAATAATATATATTTATATGGTTTTTATTTATCTGAATTATTATTAAGAAATTAATATGTGCAAGATTTTAATATAATAAGATAAAAGGTGGCCTGGAGTTCGCCGGTCAACCTGTAATATTTCGGATTCCGCTATAAAATTTATAACGAAGTGTCCTGTCACTATTTTCTTTCTATCTACCCAAAGAACTGCATAGAAATTCTTATAAAGTAGAATTCAGCTATTTGAACTTATAATTTTTAATATTTCTATTTATTCTAATTAAATACAAATGAAAGAATATATAAAACATGCGATAATTTAGGTGATTAGCTCAATATTATATCCATTATCGTTATATAAATTGATAAGATTTGCTAAACGAAAGTATTTTGAAATCGGGGTGGCAATCATTTCTTTAAGGCAATACGTCTGTTTTACAATATGAGTGTCGTATCAACATAAGTTGTCCATTGATCTCGATTTACCTTGTAAGAAGATAAGGTGTACTTGACTATTCGAGTACCCACGCATTACTTTAAATGTTTTTTCACGTTTTGCTACAAACATTCTGGTTTGAATACAATTCTGTGTGTTCCAATAGCGTAATCGAAGTGACAATGTTTATATCCTCTGAAACATTTCAATCGGACGACTTGTTTAAAGCCTTGTTTATTAAGAGAGTTATGAACTCGATTCGATTCTAGATCTAGAAAGACTTAGGGTTTGAGGAATACGATCGGACTCTAAATAAGATAAAAAAGGCTTGATTCGCATTTAATTTTCAAACGGTGTTTTATGTATATTAGTCGATATATATATTGAAAAATTAATGAATTATCTTAATTTATTTTTTCACAGCCGGACTATGATGACATTGAAGTTAATGAACGCGTCCCTACGCAGTTCCCTAGAGGAAAGTCTGATAAAGGAAAAGACAACAAGAAATACGGTAAGTCTATATAGTCTTTATAAAGTTTTTGTTAGTACAATTTTAAAATGCAGATTTAATATCTATATGTGAAAATGCGACTTTCTGTTCATTTAAGTCTTTACATTTTACATAAAATGTATGGACTATTTTAAACCTAATTAAAATACTTAAAATGCTCATTAAATTAGGAACACAAAACACTAAACTTGCGCAGCTATTGTGGGATTTAATTAACTTTAAGGGGAGATTCGAAAAAGTAGCGCTACAATCGTCGCATTAATTATTCTAAGGTAATAAATTGTCTTCAAGAAATGCGCTGTGAACGAATCGATGCACTTCAATTAGGGACTAAACCCTGAGTGTATTACGTTAAGAGTCTAGTTTTTTGTAAGATTTTCATCGCCCACTCTGTATACCATCTCACAAGTTGGCTTCTACAGACATTTTATGTAATAAGTATATATATATATATATATATATATATTGAGTAGTAAAGGCGCCCACTTAAATGTCTAACTTCCTAATAAGTAAGTTGATATCGTTTAAAACACGAATGATATAAGTAAAACATGAAAAAATCTATATAAACATTCAAACGTAATTTAAATCGATTCTATTCAAACAATCGTTTTTATTTGGTTTATTTGGCAGTTACAAAACACTGTTAAATGTAATACGCAAAATATTAAATATTAGGATGTATGTTTCGAACATGTAAATTATATGTGCATTATGCAAGAACAAATATTGCGATATCCATTTAGGCCATCGGGGCGCAGTGGGACAGCGACTGTAAACGTGATCGGTTGTGGGTTCGATTCCCACTCGAAGGAGTGAATACATTCTAATTATTTCAATTTGTCCGCTCTAGTAGCTAAGACCACCAATTTGAGTTCCGCCAATCAACACGCAATGTCTAGATTTCGGGTGGAATGGAGTATCATGACACTAGGTTATTTTTGACTGAAAAATATATATTGTTGAAGGGATGATCGTTTACTCTCAATCGTTCATATTTGTAATATCTTTTACATTTAGTTAGTAAAAATTATGTAGTGTAATTTAGTCTCCATCATTATCTTTTACATTTTCATACATTTATTAAGTTACAAAACGCATAATTTTTTTTTGTCGTTTAGAAAGTATACCTAGATATATCCACGGCATTCATTCCTAATACTTCCAAACTGGTACGATTGCATCATACAGAATTATAATTTTTTATACAAAATACCATTACAATTTTTACTTTCCGAAAGCCTCTTAAATATCTATTACCTATGAAATTTTAGTTTTGTTATTTTTTCTAGTAGGGTTAGGTAAAAACAGAGACTAATTTGTATTTTAAGTTGAGCTATGCACATCCTTGTAAGAATACTAAGTAGATGGACATTTTATAAGCAAGTCATGTCATATAAATAGATGTAGATTTCAACTAATCAGAGCCCGTGATCTCATCATGGGATTACCGCCTACCGGACAGAACGTGTGAAAAATGGACAACTTTTGGTCC
The DNA here is from genome assembly GCA_038994665.1 of Podotricha telesiphe. Taxonomy (NCBI): domain Eukaryota; kingdom Metazoa; phylum Arthropoda; class Insecta; order Lepidoptera; family Nymphalidae; genus Podotricha; species Podotricha telesiphe. The sequence continues at coordinate 932,357 of JAOYRR010000107.1, read as the reverse complement.
ATAGGTCTATAGATTGGTCTAAACGTCGAACGAACAAATGTATCAAGTTTGACTGATACCATTAAATATGTATTTTATAATATTTCTGAAACCCACTGCAGTCGATTAATATACCTTTCAATTATGCTATGAAGACACAGTCTTCATTAAGCCTAGTCAATAAATTGTAATTAATTGTAGACCTAGAGGTCTAGACCAGACCTAGACCACGAACTACTGTACAGTGTTCGAAACGTCGGGTTTCCAAAATGAATTTTCGAATACCAATATTTTTTTCATTTCAAAAGTTCTATGATCTTATTAAATTTTGTAATTAACTTTTGTTTTCTCGTCGCGTCTAAATACGGCAATGAACCATGATTTATGATTCGTAAAAGATTTACGACTATTACAACGAACAAGTATTGAAAATCAATTTATTTTACGCGTGCTTTATATGACGCGCTTGCAGATAACTGTGCACGCTTGCCCCAAATGTCACAGATGGAGCAGAGGTAACCAGACAATACTGTTTCGCAACCTCTAGCTGACATTTGGGCATATCCTTGATATTTAAATAGACGGTTCAATGCAGGCGTAGGATGCGGAACATAAAGTGCACCCATTCATTTGTATCTTTTTTATTGTTAACATTTTAAACGAAAGCTTACATTGGTATAATACGTTCTTTCTAAGCACAAAAGTTTTTTTTAATATATACCATATTAAAAAAACTTTTTTTGAACTATTTAATAAAAAAGGTTTAAACGCATCATCTCTTTATACTGGTCGTTTTGACTTACAGTTTTGTGCTATGTCAAATTGTATTGTCATCGGTTCTGGGCACTTTGCAAACAATATAAGTGAAGTTAACAAAAATAAATTAATATTTTTAAATATGATAGAGACCATCGCAGTGGAACAGCGACGGACTGTAAACGTGTGCCCCGGTTCGATTTGTGCTCAGGGGAAATGATTATATCTAAAATATTTTAATTTCTCCGATCTGGCACCTTAGAGAAAGAGCGACGTTGAGCTCGGCCACCCAACACGCTATGTCTCGATATCGGGCGGAAAGTGGAGAACGAGTGCTTTGATGCCTAGGTTCTCTCTGACTACCCTGCTATGCGGGAAAAAGCTTGAGGCTAAAAAAGGCTATTTTTAAGTTGGGTGAAAGGTCGAGAATAGTCTTATTTATTAATAGGTTTTCTCATCCTTTCCACAAATTGCAATAAATGCATAAAATAATAATAAAGCTGAACGCAGTATGGAATATTTCTTGGTATAATTTTATATATGTTTTCTATGTTCCAAAATTAAGTACATCAATTATTTATATTGTAACATTAAATCTCTAGATCCAGGAGTAGTCTCTAGTCCAGTAGTTAATAAAGGAATTTAAGATATTAAACGTTCTTGAGATATTAAACATTGAATTCCTAACTTTTCAAACAAATAGTATATTTTATTATGAAATGTACGTCTTATTTTATACAAACAGCCTTAATGAGATGAAGATTATATATTATTAGCATTCACATATGTTTTTTCACGTAATAAATAAATAATGACTAAAAACGTGTGATATGCTGTCCGGATAGATTAGTAAATAATAATATGTAATGGCGCATTGTCTTATGTGGAATTCAAATGTTACATAGGACACATTAGGGCAGCTTATGCGTATGATGGAACAACACTGTGGACCTTACATTTTTTATATATAATATATTTAATTTAACTGTCCATACATAATGAAAAGCCTATCCATACAAGACTACTAATAAGTAATTAAAAAACAATCTAATTTTTCCACAGATGACCCATACTATTGTGGACTTCGCGCGCGTGTGCCTAACTTCGTCAAAGCGACGGGCAAGCACGTGCTTCCGGCGATGACGGAACGCCTCACACTGAAGGAGACACCAGTGCCCAGCAAGCGTTACAGCGTGGTCCAGCAGGGGCCCTTCCACCCCCCATTCGTCCCCATACAAGCCCCCATATGGCACGCACGTTCATATGAAAGTGGAATCGGTGCGTACCGTCCGAGAAAAGAGAAGCTCATGTATCAATTCTATCCCAACAGGGAACGCCGGCCGTTAGTGATACAGCAGCCTCGCTAACTAATCAATACAATCTACGCTACAATCTTGGTATTTACCCCCCTTTTTTATTCACTTCGCTTAGCACGCCTCATGCTTAGTTTGACCACTCGTTTGTGTCCTTCCACAGTTTATTCAAGATTAATGCTTTAGTAAAATCGACTTTTTGTTGTTTTCGAAGTTGGGTCTTCGGCTTGGTAGCACGCATCACGCTTGGACATCCCGTTTCTATCTCAACTCCATTTTATATATTTATATCAATCAATTCACTCATAAAGTTTCACGGTATTATACACATAATATAGCGTCATATTTGTTTTCTTTATCTGGATTATGGGGCGTATTTTTCGTAGATTTCTACTCTTCTGTATTAAAATTTATACCAATTTCGTTTTTTTTTTCTAGCATTGGAATGCTATATATATTATTTCATAGATGAAATAGGCAACAATTTTTTTATATACATATTCTAACTAAAAACTCCTTGTGCAATAACTGTTGAAAAGGCCAATGTTTATTATTGTCATAACTAATAATATTATTTCCAATCTCTTCCCAATAATCCTTTTCTAAACCTCTTTTTTCAATATATATATGCTCTTTTCTACTTTTCCATTAATATGCGGTTATATGAGATCACAGCGACATCAGACCGCCGCTGAACTTGAACATGGCTTCGCTTTATCCATTTTCAACAATTTATATAGGAGTAAATACCAAAGCGGTTTTTTTAATATAAGTTATATTAAGTGAACAATTAAAATATATTTTGTAATCAATGTTAGGTTAAGAAAGATAAAAAAAATTACAATATATAATAGATTGAAATTATCATGAAATATAATTTGAAAATACACAAATAAAAATATTAATTGCATAATTTGAAATTTTAAAAAACAATTAAAGTTGAATTTTTATGATCTGTATTCGATTAGTATACATTATACGCAATTATGACGCAACTATGTAAAATTGTATTTTAATAAGTAATCTTTGTCATTGCCAAATCAGGGCACTAATAAAAAATAATAAAAAAGAAATTAATCTTATTTATTTCTTAGAAGAATTTAAATTTCTTAATATACTATATTTATATATATGTACTTTAATATATTTAAGAAATCATATTATCTTTTCTATATAACACCTTCCAAGTTTTTATTTGTGTAACTTTATACATATTGCAAAGTTGCCTCACACTTTGAAAAGCTACACCAGCTGTTGTATACAACGGACACAACTCCGTAATCATGTATGTTCTAAATCAGGTCTTGTTTCACAAGTGTTCGACCAACACGAGAATTGGAGAATAGAACTATTTCAATACAAATAAATTTATATATTTTGATGAAGTTAAATTACTAGATAAATTATTAATTATTAATAATGCTATGCAAATAATAATAAATAATTAATATAAAGGGACATTTTATCTATAAAAAATAAATTAATTAATTAATTTTATTTAACTTTTACGCGATAAAACCTGTACACAGGCATATTTGTCATGTTAAAAATATCTCTTGCTAGTCATTTTTTTTATGAAAGCATTAAGAAATATATTCATCTAATATGTCATTATATCCATTTTACTTTGTCACACGGTTCATTCTTAACAAATAAACACGACGGGTGTGGGTTCAATATCCACTCAGAAGAATGTCATATTTTTAATTATTTTAATTTCTCCACTATACTACAGTAACAGAAAGCCCAGCATCAAATTTTGCCACTCAACCCGCAATATCTGGCGGAAACTGGAGAACGGCATATTTTTATACTAGGTGCTTCCTATTTCCTCTAGTTATGCGAAAAAATATGGCCAAAGTCTTTGGCCATAAAAATTATATTTATAACGTGATTTTAATTTTAATTAATTTCATCAAATTAAAATATTGTACTTTAACCATATTATTTTCTTTTAAATTTTTATATCTTCAGAATTAAGACTGAATTAAGTGTGTTTTTAGTAGAATAATTGTTTAATCTGTAATTGCAGACGGTGAAGCATACGACCCCTACGCAGTGTACGGCAGGCTGCCCGTCCCCGGCCGCTTCCCACCACCGCCCGCGCCCAACACGCGCCACATGTTCATCGGGGAATGGGACTAAAAGCTTAAATAAATAGGGCTAATTTGGTAATATCACTTCGATTTGATATTCAATAAATTTTTTATATCGTTCTATTCTTTTTTAAATGTCTTTAATATAATGTAAGTTTCTTAAAATCATTTGTACGTTTTTAAATTGTAAGTGGACGTGTAAATTGTAGTTTTTATATATTTTCTATTAAAAAGAATATTTAACGATATCGAATTTGCATCAAGTATTGTTTGTTTTGAAGTGGTCGTATCAAACTGTAAATATAATTTTGTATGTAAATTATCATGATAATTTACTTGTATTTGACTAATTAATTCGACTCGACTTTGTAAAATAAACGATAAATATGTTTACTCAAGTAGCATAATCTTGAATTTAAGTAAGTGCTTTACAATAATCACTGCCAATATACATATTTATATACGTTTTAAGCGTTATGATTTTGTAACTTTCACGTTTTGACGTCATTTTCTTTGTCTTTGCGTCGTTGGCACTCGGTGGTGATAGTTACAAAATTACTTAAAGTTAAGTATTTCTAAGTTAAAGTGTCAATCCTAGTCAGAACAGGGTTGGTATGAAACAAATTGCAAAAGAAACTATGGATCGGATTTAATCAATTCCTGTATAAAAATCAAAGGAATTGCTATTTTTATATATATTTTTTTTATGAAGTTACTGATAAATAATTGTTGTAAATTGTAGCTGTTACTTCTAACATTTCTTATATTTGTAAATAATTAGGTTTCCTTCTTCCTTGATTTCTATGTACGTCCAAGTACGTGTAATGTTAAAATAATTTAACTATACATCTATACTATTCTACGCATATTTTTTAAATACTCAAATATATTTAGATTTAGCACAGTAGTTTCAATATATTGACAGTTTTGTACTTTTATAATGTCAATATTTAAATATATAAGTTATTAGCTACACCTGGCTCTAAAGTTGTAATAAAACCAAAATTACTTAATATAATTTTATTGGATGCTTCAAAAAAATTAATTTCGGTGCTAGACAGGTTACCATTCTGTTTTATATAATATTTTAGAATAATTTTACTGCTTAGAGCATGGATAGTATCTGCCAGTAACGCAGGTATATTAGTTGTATTTTATTTTTAAATACTCTTTCCACCTTGAGATTTCTTTACACTGATTTTCTCAAAAACTATATTACTCGGCGTTATGTATTTTTATATAACATGTTGCTTCTTACTTGTCAACATGTTTAACGTAATTATTAAAAGGAGTATGAGTTTTTATAATGTAATAAAAAATAATAAATTATTATTTTTATATAAAAAAACTGTGTTGGCGAGTGTACTTTTAGTTTAACAACATCCATACATATGTAACGTAGGGTGTTGGTTTTTCTGTAACCTAATTTAAGAAAATTTTCAGGAACTTGTAAGAATCAAATATACAATTATTTCAATATAAAATGTTTTTATTTGTTTGTCCTGCTTTTATTTAGTTATATGTTTATTGGGCGTCTGGGAATTACATTTATATACATAGTGTATTATAGAAATGCAAAGACGCCGCCACTAGAAAGGAATTCAAATTAAAAGAATATTTTGGTATAAGACCTTTGGTTATAATCTATTGTAAACTGATTAATTGCGTGTATTTTGGTTTTCGAACGAATGATCGAATGAACAAATGAATGACGAATGGTCTGTCTGTTGATACAACTGTCAACTAATATTTTATTGATAGAATATTATTTTTAAAGTATAACCTATAACTTATAGATTACGTTAGTTACAGAATTAATTTTATCATCAATATAGAATAATATATATAATAACAGTTCAAGTACTATTAATATGGTTTAGACACGAAAAACATTGATTTTTGAAACATTTATTTCTCTTGATTGATTATTTAATAATGACTTGTATATCGGGACGAAAATGGATGATCAATTTTAAAATTAGTGAAAATTTATATTTTAGATTTTTTTTCTGCTTTGAAAAATACTATTGCAGTATAAGTGTTCACATTTAGTTTTTTACGATTTTATCCCAATCCAATACTTAATTAAGTATTTAACATGTTTTACAGCTTCTTTAAACTGTTCTTCGTCGAAATCGGTAACCGGAAGTAAATCTCGACAATGGGACGAGTGTGGTATGAATACAGCTGGAGCCTTATTGGAAATATCTTGAAGAATACCTAAATTACTCCAAGGGTCCAATTCACCGTTTGTAAAAACGACGTTTGTAACATTAAGACGTAACCCGCCGTACATAGTATTTACTCTCTTAACACCTTCATCTACTCTCCTCTCATTAAACTCTGGACCAAATAATGCTTGACAAGTTTTAATACTGAAATCAAGTGGCATGTTATTAGTAAATGGTTGTTTCTTTGAGTTCGATGTTTGAAAGTAACCAAACGCTGTACACGTTTGGTAAGCCCAAGGAAAATAATCCTCATTCTCTCGATATTGATTGATATATTGATTAAAATCGTAATTAAAACAATTTATAGTTTCGTTCCAGAAACACAGTTCATCATCTATCGGTGGAAAAGAATTGTCATCTAAGTGAGTGCAATGTTCTCTAATCGTATCTAAGCTTCCGTATTGAGAATTATACATATATTTTACAACTTTACTAGAAAAGAATACTTGCTGATTTTCTCTGACGGTTAAGTCACAAGTCTCACATATGTTCTCTTCTTTTTTCAATTGCCTGATACCTGCAGCAGTTTCTAAGAGCTGTTCCAAACGCATAAATTTTTGTTTTATTCTATCTATACAGCCCTGCGTTCCATACATTGCGTAATCATAATTTACCTTTTCAAGATATTCATAAAAGTCTTTTTTCGCCAGAACTGGAGCGCTACTAGATAATGCAGCGTCGACTAATTCTGGATAAATCAACATCATCCATGCGGCTAAATTTCCAGAGTAGGAACCACCAATAATAACAATTTTCGAATTCTTGTAATGGGATTGTTGTTTTAAATACTTTAACAAATGTGCTATATCAGCCAGAGCCTGCATTTCATCTAAAAATTGCAAATTTTCTACAGTAATTTTATCGAATGGTTTACTCTGACCGTAATATCTATGTTCTGATACATAAATAGCGCCATTTGTTTCCTTTCCCAAATCATATACGATTCCATTCAGTGCCCATGCTTGTGATATTGGACCTTCACCACCCAAAAATAAATAAACTGGTCCATTTGATTTAAAATGAAGTGAAAATTCTAAATATTTCATTTTCCATTTTCTTTCATCGCTTGAGTCGAAGTGATCCAATTTTTGTTCAATCCAATGGGTTTTGACATCAGGATCACTAATCCCCGTAGCTTGTACGATATCGTTCATTTTTTTATTTAACTGATAGAAGACATTTCTTGATTGAAATAAAGCAAATCCAAACACAATATAGTCTGTTAAAATAAATATTATCAAATAATATTTAAAATGCATATTGAAGTAAGGTATACCGCTAACTCTCTTTACTACAACAGTAAATAAAATGCAATATTTATAATATATATTTATTATAAATAGTGCCTTTATATAGGCAATATTAACAGTACTTGATATTGCATACTTGAATTTTATCGCTGATTAAATACTATGCTGTCACATTGTTCCACATATTTTGACTAATTATCGAAATGGATTTCTCTTTAAAAACAATAAAATTTAAAAACGATAAAATATTGGTAAATATATTTCATTTACTATACCAATATGACTATTCTCTAATAATGTTTTCGTTTAGACTACTGATACTACTGAGCCTTACAATTTCCGATCATATTTATTTATTAATTTTACTTAACTTGGGGGAATGTTTTATATATATATGTTTTATATAAATATAAATTATTTTAATTGCGTCACTCTGGTGACAAGAGAAAGCGCGGCGTTGAGTACCGCCACTCAGCGCGCAATATCTCCGGTTCTGGTGGAAAGTGTTTTGACACTAGATTCTCTCTGCCCTGTTGTGCGGAAAACAACGTGAAGTTGGAATAAGTAAAACATATTTTGAAATGAAACTATGGTGGTGGTGGTGGTAGCAGTCTACATGTGACCACGGACAGAAGTCTGTAGTTAGACTTCTAACTAATGTGTTCGAAACGTTGTGTTTCTAAAATGTATTTTCTAATACCAATAATATACGCGATTAATCCGGTTAAAATAGTTTCATTTCAAATGTGTAGTAATCGCGAAAATCAAAGATCTTATTAAGTAAAAAAGAGTTTTAACGCTGGTATTTCTGTTTTATCTGTTAGATTGGTACCAGGTGCATTCTAAACGATGAGGGCTTTTGAGAGAGAGAGAGCAATTGGAATTCTTTGACTTTTATTCAGTCCCTAATTTTTTTCCCCCAACTTTTCTTAGTACCCAATGAGAATGTATACAGATTACACACGTTTTCGAGCGTACAGTATGTTATTTAGATTTATTTTACTTAAAACCTATATTCTATTTGGCATGGCATACATACATTTACATAATTATATGAATACTTGAGAAAATATAGTCATTAATGCTCATTAAAATACTTATTTATCATATTTCTACAAAAAAATCGAAACCCTTCTAGAAAATAATAATTTAAAGTTATAATTACACAAGTTACTATTTTACACTAAAAAAGTGACAGGTTATTTAAAAAAATACGCTTTAAATTATTTTCTAGGTTCTCTGGTCATCCTTTCAAGTAGATTACGGGTCAAGCTAGTATAAGTGTGTCAAAATGCCAATAATAGTAAATATTTGAAATTGTACATAAAGTTTAATGTTTGTTATCTGTTGTATAAAACTAAGTACGAAAATTTCTGTATTATCTATGCAAATTGTATACTCACATTTTCTGAATATACTCAAGTTTATAACCACAGACAAAAACGTTATCAACAGTACGGTTATTTCTTGTTTAATAATTAAAAGGCTTCTATATTTTTTTCAGCTACACGCTTTGTCATATAGGGTAGTCAGAAAACACCTACTCGTAGTGTCAAAAAACCCTTTTGTCCATTTTCCAAATTAAGAACATTGTGTGTTTAGTGGCGGAACTCAACGCCGCGTTTTGTCTTATACCCGAGTGGGGATCGAACACACAACCAATCGCGTTTGCGGTCAGACGCTCTCCCTCTGCGCTACGATAGCCTATTTTAATATGCTTTTATCTATATCTATCATTGTAAGTAAATCCTGCTATACTATTTTGACCAACTTCTGGCCGGCCTTGCTTGAATATTTGAGCTTTCCCTCCTGTGAAAACCATTTTCTCCGGAACCTTCCGGATTCCCAACTCCATCTGCAGGTCAATAAGGCCTAACCCAGGGCCCACCCATATTCGTGGGTGGCTTTGATATTAACGTTCAGAGAGCCTCACCGTGCTATCGTTTCCCCTCTCCCCTGCTGGGTGCAGAGATGACAACGCCGTACCGTGTCCGGTTTTGAAGGCAATATTATATTATAATAATAAGAAATAACCAGTACGGGATAACGGAAAAGGAGACTCCAATGTGTGCCTTAGAGTTTCATTTTTAAACTAATTTGTGTTTTTTACAATTTTTTTAAGATTAATTGTAAAATACTAATAGGATCATTGGCCTGTCATTATTTGGTGCGTAATAAAGTTTAGGAGGCGAAGTGTGTATATATAACACAATTCTCCCTTTTGTAAGCCATAACATATAAATAATATGTTTATTTTTTAAATATTAATTTATATTAATTAAATTAATTATTAATTAATTAAATATTAACTTAATAACCACTACAAAGATCTGTTTTAGTTGATACAAGAAAATGCCAAACGCAAAATGCCTTAAACCTTACCCTTAATAACCTTGATAAACGAAAACGGAATATTTACGTTATATAGACCTGGGCGGACCTAGAATTTATTTTTAAAGCACTTCGCCACTTTAAGCTTTTCAATTCGTTTGTAATTTGACTTCTATCACTAATTTGTCGTTTTATTTGTCCCTAAAACATGTGTTGATTTAAAATGAATTTGATAGGGAAAAATAATAAAAATATGATGATTTTTCCCAGGTGAGGTAGAATCCACAATTTTGGCGTTTACAGTAATACCAGATTGGTTGGAGGCTCGATTTCCAGGCGGAGGATAATGGAATGGAATGATTGTATTTATTATATTTCCATTTCTTCGCTCTGGTGCCTGGGACCTGGACAAACTGTTGAATTCCACTACCTAATATGTAATTCGGTTGGAAAGTGGAGAACAGTATTTCTTGGCATTATATATCTTCTCATTTGTATCATGTGTTTCTTAATTTTTTTAAACACTAATTTTAACGGTTTGAACGGTTTTCAAGAACCGCGGGTTCAAATCTCGCTGCGTTCAAATTTTTATACATTTTCTAAATATGTCTTTTTCAATTTTCTAAGTGTGCAAATAAAACTTTAAAAAAAATATAATAATATTAGATTCGTATTTTTGATAATTTCTTAGGTATTTATCAAAATTTTAATACACTTATGCCGCTTCAATTACTTTATTGCTTAGCATATTGTGTTAAAGATCAAAAACTTAAAAAGTACCATAGAAACGATTGAATTTCTGAGCCTAACAAACTAACCGTTGCCATAGCAACAAACAAAACAACACGGCTACTGCGCGTGAACGAATTAAATACAACATTAATATATTCCTTCTCATTGGATGTGAAAAAAAATAATTACTTGAATTGGTTATGGATTTTACTGAGGATTTAGAGCGTGGGAGTACAGGACCTAGGGCAGATGTACAACGGCCAGTCTCCAGACGAGGATACAGAGAGTATACTAATAGTGGCTCTACATTATCAAGGTGCGTATGTATAGATTAAATATAAAGTTATTGTTTCTGCTAATTTTGACTGAAAATATATATTAGATATATAAAGACAATACTCGTATATATCACCTTGTATAAGTATATAAGTATAATATAATTATAATATAAAGTATAATATAAGTATATATAATATGGTATTCGTACATTGATATATTAAACTCTGATATTGCTTCCATTGAATTTATTTTTGTAATAAACAAAGAAATCAGCTTGTTACAAATATTTTTACGAATTTCCAGAAGGAAATTTGGAATTGAATTCCAGATATAACATCATGCTCAATAGAGACGTGTTGGTCTGTATGTAATAGCTTGTAAATGTTAAACATATGAATTACTCCAACACTGCCACTAAATTCCTTTTGGATCTTGTAGAGTAAAACGAAATAATTCATCTATTTATCGGAAGAACTGTAAAAATATAAAATTTTATTTTTATTTAAAATGGGAATATTTCACAGAAGTGGAACAATGAGGCCAACGTCAGCTTATAGAGGCAGCACTGCTTCCCGCATGGGAACAGCTGGCTTTGGTCCAGCGCCGCCTACTGCCAGCAAGCAATCTTCTATGACTGGGTTTTCTATGGTAACTTTATAATTTATACCAGTTTTATTATGAAAAAATATATTGAAATAGATAACAAACCGAGTTTTGCTGGGAAAGCTTGAAACTGAAAAACTGTAAGAATATTTTTTCCATATCAATTAAGTCTAAATAAAAACAATAATAAAACTTAAAGTATTACGTATTAGTAACATATTAATATATAAAGGTCATCGACCTTTTTCAATGGCAATATGTAAAAGTAATATAAACTTATGAAACTTTGAGTTTAATTTAATACATATTTTTATATTTGCACTGCAAAATAATACTTAATTAATAATCTAGTCGGATACCGTCTATTTGTAAGCGTGTTGTGGGTTCGTTTGGGTTGTGGGTGAGCTTATTCTCAGATAAATTATATAATTTATATAATTATATCCGTTATATATAGAATATATACCTTCCGAGCTAGTCCGAGCGAAAGGTTTATGTTCATTTGACGACTCAAAATTGCTTGAAAAAAGTATTTTTGAATAAAATATTTATATATATATATATATAAATAAAATAATATGTGTTTATATTATTTTCATTTCCCCTCTCTGGTCAAAGGCGTTGACTGCGGTTGAAATGCGAAGAATGTATATTAGGTCTTGCCTATCCAGCAATTCGAAGTCTAATAATATAAGTGTAATTTATTATTTTTCATTATATATTGCTTTTGAATCCTTTAGATCGACAGACCGATAACTCAACAAGGCATATCAGGTCTTCGGACAAGCACTGCTAGAGGCTTCCGCACACGGCAACTCCAGGACAAACGTTATTGGGAAGAATTGATGCAAGTCAAAGTAAGAGAAATGAAAGCCGAAATTGTAAGACTCACAGAGCGGGCGGAAGCAGGGGAGAGGGAGAAGTCAGCTAAGAAACATTATGAGACCAGAGTGAGGGAGTTGGCGCAAGAGTTGACGGGTCTGAGCTTTTTAAATTTATTCACGCATTTTTTTTTTAGAAAATGACCTCTTGGGTACCGCCCAAGCGCTTCTGACCACTTATTGCTGTTTATATTTGTTTTCCTTTTCTTGACAAATAATCAGATCTAAGTCATTTTTGTAGTGATAGAAATATTATATAGTTAAAAATACATATTTAGAAAACGTATAAAAATTTGACTGCAGCGGGATTTGAACTCGCGCCTCTTGAAAACCGTTCAAGCGCTCTGACCGCTAAGCCATGCTTGTTCTACATCCAGCTACGTTGAAATTCTTATACGCTTATTACAACTTATATTTGTTGTTAGCATCTCTGTAGAGATATTTTCACAAATTTCTGCTACCCAAATATTATTCTACGAACAATCGTTTGGCAAGAGAGAATGCTATTTATTAAATATATATTTTTTAACATTTTTTTAAAGTGTTATTCGCACATTTAAACTGTTATTCGCATTTCCTTAGTGTGCGAATAACACTTTTACTAACATATTATATTTATTACAAACATATTATATAACAATTTTAATTAAACGCTTTATTATTAGATCTACAGGGCCGATTAGCAGATTACAATACAGCTATTCGGATTGCCAATGGTGAAGCTTCGAGACAGTCTGTAGAAGAGCAAACAAGGGAGCTTGAATTAAGCAATAAAAAACTACAGGAAGACGTTGAACAAGTTTTCATAGAAAAACAAAGAAAGGAAAATCAATTGCGACAGCTAAGAGAACAAATGGACAAGGTTTCAAACATTTTAATATAATAATTATATACTAATTAAAAAAATTTAAAACCTGCTATTTATCTAAACACCATTTAGTGACAAAATAGGCCGTTTATTACTTGTTATTGTGAAAATATGTCAACTTTTTGCCCAATCGTTTGTTTTTTCTAAAGAGATCAATGCCATATTTTCTAAAGAAATAAATACCCAAAGCCATAAAATAAATATTCATAGCCATAAAATAAGTGTTAAATTATTACTGACTGTAAAGTGAAACACTTGATAATGGTGATGGCGCTTATGTATCAAAGTCAAAGTCAATTAATATATTCGACATAAGAAGTGGTATGCCTGCTTTTGTTTTATTCTAGGAGCAATCGACAATAACGAAGCTGCTGTTAGAAATGACGCCAGAACAGAAAGCTCAATACAATGAGCTGGAGGCAACAGCTGTGGCTTTACGCGAACAAGTGGAACAAACGAGGCAACAAATAAACCATCTGAATAGAGAAAAAGAAGAATTTGCTAAAGAAATATCTGGTTCACAGGTAGCATTATTATTGTGTTGAATTTTTTCTCAGCGTAGTGTAGACTCTAATAAGATTTTAAATTAAAACCAAATTTCGCTTTTAGATATTTTCTTTGAAATTTTTAGTTTTATGCAACTACCATACGTTATGAGGCAGACCAGCCAGGTCATTACCAGATTTTCCAGTTGTTACCCATTTCACTAACATTGTTTGCCATGTAGGCAATACTAATATCACTAAAATATTCAATGGCTTATTTTCTTTTCTTCTCGAATTGGTAAAAGAGACAGTGCCAAAATCTGTAAGATTTTAATAATATTTTTAAAATGTTCTCGAAATTTGATTTTTAGATAAAAATGCATATCCTGGAACTACACCGTAGGCTTGCAACGGCTGAGGAGAAACGTGATAATTTGAAAAATGATATGAACAACCGTTTGGATCCACAAGAAGAAAGAGAGAAACTTTTACAACAGGTAAAAAGTGGCCTTTATTGATGTGGAGAGGGAATTTTAGTGATTTACCCAAAGGTTATATAAGACATATATTAAAATTAATACACAGGTTCGCGAAGATAACTCGGCTATAGCATCGCTGGACAGCAACGCGTCAAACTTCAAAGATCAGATCCGAAAGGTACAAGAATATATAGAACAAGCTGAACAGGTAATTCATCATTTTGTATTAAGATTTAAAATCACTCGTTTTTAATCAATATTTTAAATTTTTTTATACTTTATATATATATGAATATATATAGATTATAATTTAATATTTTTTTATAATATAATATTTTTATAAAATATATAATTTTTTCATAAATTATTATGGCCTCATATTTTCTGTGTAATAAGACAGAACGTCTTATTACACAGAAAATATGAGGCCATCGTTGCGAAGTGGAAAAATCTTACTATTACACGATTCGTATTCGTACGTATCTACACGATTGGGTGTGGGTTTGATTCTCACTATGAGGAATTGATTATATTTAAATTGTTTTCATATCTTCGCTCTGGTACTTAAAGATATAGCGTGGTGTTGAGTTTCGCTGGTCACCACGCAATGTCTCGATTATATAATATTATATAACAAATTTTATGTTTACAGGATCTTGAAGAAGGCAATTCAGAACGTCACCAAAAATACAGGGAACTGAAGAAACGAGAAGAAACCATGGATGCATTCATGTCCACTTACGATGAAAATGTCAAAAAAGAACAAGAGAAGATTGATCAGTTGGAAAAAGATATAGTATTCGCATTAGAACACAGCAGTTCTAATATAGATTTAGATTTAAGTGAAATAGATTCGTTGAAACAAAGAGAGGGTTATTCGTCCCTTTACGACGATAGCAAGAAGACTGTTGACACATTGACAAAGGACTATGAAAGATTTCAAACTAATTTGAAAAAGGTAAATTCCTTTTTTAAATAATATTTTCTTAATATTAATTATTTATAATATTTTATAAAACATTTCGTGTTGTGACAGTCGTGAAACTCAACGTGGCTTTGTTTTGTCACCATAGCGGAGAAATGAAATGTAATCATTTACTTCCGCAACCATCACCTACAACCATCAGGTATCAGTCACTATCATCGTTATCAGTCAGACGCTGTCACACTGCGATACAACGGCCCCTATAATAAAATTTAATATGCAATAGTGTACCTACGAGTACTTACTTCTACTTGGCATTAATCCCGGCCTAACCAGGGTCTGCCTTCCTCCTCAATCTCCTCCACTTTGCACGATCTTTGACAACCTCAGTGGTTAGTCCATTGGCTCTTATATCCTGCTTCACGATATTCCGCCATGGCTTTCTTGGGAGTCCGGGGGGTCTTGCTCCAGGGACAGATATATCAAGGCATATTCTTCGGACATAGTTCTCAGGTCAGCGCGCAAGGTGGCCATACCATCTCAGGCGACGCTCTTGGAGTTTGTGCGCTACGTCACGGACTCTAAGACTACCTTGAATTAATGTATTACGTATGCAGTCAGCCTGCGTACTTATAAGGAATGAATTCGCTTAGAACTATTTTTTATCATATCAGGTGGAAGCAACACGTGAACGCCTCGCATCAGAACTAGAGACTCTTCCAGAGAAAACAATGATCATGAAAGAGGAACTAGTAACGTTGTCAGATTTGGAAAAGCTACGAGACGAAGGTTTTATTCATGTTGTGTCATCACTATTTACTTCTACAGATACGAAATTCAAATTTTTGGCTCCTATTAATAATTTATATTATAACAGCTTTTCCATAAACACCCTTTAAATAAAATTTCAATTAAGTTATTAGTTTTTCTGCATAGCAGGGTAGTCAGAGTTACCTAGTGTCAAGACACTTTGTTCTCCACTTTCCACCTAAATCAGAGATATTACGTGTTTAGTGGCGAAACTCAAGGCAGCGCTTCATTGTCACCGGAGCGAAGAAATGAAAATAATTTTAATACAATCATTCTCCCGAGTGGGACTGGAACCCCTAACTCATCGCATATACAGTGACACACTATGCCGAGGAACCTCGTTTTTAACTTAATTAACAATTCATCTTTAAGATACAATCGTTTCTTTAAGTTTCTATACAAAGTAATATTTAAAAAAATATTCATGTACCTACCATATAGGGGAGGAGCAGAAAAAGGAACTAGAGAGCGAAACGAAAATTCTCAAAGAAAAATTAGCACCAACTGAGAGCGCCGTTATAGAAGCTTCAAACAAGCTTAAGAAACTACAGGTAATATTAATATGTAATTTTATTTTTTGATACAAAAAAAATAATTAGTGTAATAATGTTAAGATAATTAAACATTTAAATAATAAATTAATATTAAAATAATCTTTAGTTTTATTATACAGCTGAAGAGTTTTTGTTTGGCTGAACACAAAAATCTTATAAGCTACTGGTTCGAATTTTAAAAATCAATTTATTTTCAGGAAAGTCTTGACGGCAATGAAATGTACGCAAAATTAAACAGCCTAGAAGAAGAATTAGCTCAACTAGAAAATAGAAAGACTATTCTAGAAGAAGATATAGCATCTATAACTTTAAAAGCAGACTATGAACCTCTGAAAACAGAAGCCATGAATGAAATTGCTGCTTTGAACAAAATGATTATAGAAGATCTAAACAATAATAAAACGTATTAACATTGTAATAACAATAAGTGTGAAATATTAATCTAACAAAAAAATAAAATTATATTGTCTTTTTGTAATATTAAAAAAACCGGTGTTTACTAAATGTATACATAGTACATAATGTGTACATAGTATATATATGTATACGCTGTATATATTGTTTGTTTGTTTCCGACAAATCTGTGGAACAGCTGGGCCGGTTTTGACGATTCTTGACGGAGCTTCAGTGGCATATAACTATTTAATGAGACTAATTCGAGGGTACATCTAGTTTAATTATATATCGACTTACCTGTTTTGTTTTTATATTGATATATAAACTGTAGTACATTAGGTGTTTGATGACAAAGCTCCATTTTTCCTTATAAATATAGTTAAGTAGCTAAAGAAACAAATAGAAAATACTCATATTTTATGCTTAAATAGTGTATGAGTGCACAACCTTTGTTTTTCTATAAGAACCTACCGTTGCCATAGCAACGTGTATACAAAATCACTACGTCACCATACAAAAGTTTTCGTCGTCGTAGACATGGCAGTGTTTTGTTATCTAATGTATTTCTGATTTTATTATAATAGAAAAATATTTTCTCATATAAACTTTTAGTATATATTTTGTTAACATTTTTTAAAGTGTTATTCCCACACTTAGGAAATTCTAAATATGTCTTTTTCAACTTTTAGTATGCTTAGTTGAAACTAATATGAATATTTCTCCTTCAGTATAGTTTTCTTAAAAAGGAGTGCATAGTTTTTCCTTCACATTAAACATAAATATATACGAGTAGATACTTTATATCATCAAGTAATTTATGTGACATTGAAATTAATATCTTTTGCATAATATTATCTATCATATTGCAATATATATATATACTTTAAAATTGGTTTGATATATTTTAATATTAATAAATAAATTCAATTATAGGGGACAAAATAAAATAAAATGAAATATCATCACATCACATCACACAATATTATGTAATAAATAATATCACAGATATTACTAACAATTTACATACATTTTTCACTCTATTTACTTTTTCCATTTACTTTTTCCCGTATGTTAACAATTTCGTTTCGTCTAAGAAAAAGAATAAAAACAATTACAAAATAATTATAGACTATATGTATCTTGTTGTTTCTTGAAAATTAGTTTTAAATTTGCATAATATTAGGCTAGTTACACACTACATAGTTAATTTAGATTTTATTTGCTTGTCCAAAAGTATGTAAAGCTCTGGTGGTACTTGCTTATTATTAGCTTTACAAAGGGAACATATATTCTTAATAAACTTTTGTGAAGGTGTGATTTCATTTTCTTGCATTTTGTACCAAAGCGATAAAGCTTCTTGGCACTTGTCATCACGTTCTGGAACAAAAATACAATTTTACACAATAAGTTCAATATATAAATAAATAGAATAGAACTTCTAATGCCAAAAAAATATCAAATAATTTACAGCCCGCTTATTAATTGAGCATCGACAAAACAATGACTTAACTTTTTTAACATTTTTTAAAGTGTTAATCACACACTTACGGAATTGAAAAACATATTTTTAGAAAACGTATAAAAATTTGAACGCAGCGGGATTCAAACCCGCGCCATTTGGAAACCGTCCAAGCGCTCTGACCGCTAAGCCATGCGTTACTTAGCTTCTTGCTCTTAAAAAAGCTCCTTGTACATAGAAAAAAACGAAGTACTCACGAAAAACATCCAAAATCATATTACAAATAGCTTCAACATCTACATGTCGTAAATCCTTAGCACTTTCAACTATAATCTCTAAGGCATCGACTTTCTTATCTTGCGCGAACTTTTCACAGTGACGTAGAAGTGCTTCCGGGTGAAACTGCATAGTGGGGTCGAGGAGAAGCTTTCGTAACGACTTCTTATAGCCAACGTCCGCTAATGCTGCCACTAGTGATAACTGGGATACGAAATACGTTTTAATATTAATTAATTTTCTTTTAAAATTCAATTATATATTATTTACAGCTTCATGCTTAGTGTCAAAGACTCGCTCCATTCTCCAGATTTCAGCCCGAAATCTACATTGCGTGTTGAGTGGCGGAACCTTTGTCTTAGATACCACAGCGGAGAAATGAAAATAATTTAAATATAATCATTCCTACCTGTGTGGATCGAACCTGTGTGTGTGGATGAATGCGCCAGGATCGCCTCAACGAGTACAGCAGAAATATTGAGATATTGGAATTAAGCTGGATATTTTCTTTCATTGCAAAATAAGTTTAAAAAGAAAAAAACAACAATACCCGCACATCACTAGCCCCATGTACTTTTCTATCCACGTCTAGAATAGTATGTACCAATTTATTTAATTTCCCATTAGTTTTCTCGTTTTCTATAAAGGTATCTTCAGACTTCCCATCACTCATGTCTCTTAAAATTTTACATAACAATTCGTGTTTCAGAGGAGTGTTCTTATATTTCTCTGAGAGACGAACGAACTCTTGGACTGCCTTTTCTATATTGCCACTGAAAACCAAAAACAAGTATTAAGTATTATTAATTAATTATTGTCAAATAGTTTTTGCGTGATTGACACTCAAAGTAACATACAGACAAAAGTTCTACTGATTGGTTTTTTCGCTTCTTCTATCGACAAATTAACGGACCTAATTGAAGTTTTTCTAAAACCTTTCATGTACAGTATTGACTTTTCTACTCTTCTATTATATATATAAATATATAGATTTGGTATAGATTTAAACAATTATAATTTTTTTGTCGTAACAATTTTATATATAACAAAAAAACAAGTCTGGTTTTATTTTCCTTCAAATATGAAAACAGTTGAGCCAATTTTAATGGGATAAATAAATATAAGAAACAGATTTCCACTCCCTATTTAAATATCAATAACAATGAAATCATCATATTTTCTAATATTTTGCGGCTTACTTCTTCATATGAACTCTCACCAATGGCCCAAGTATCGTATTAGTGGGCTTACAATATCTCAAGTCGGTGAGCAGTTCGAACATTTTCTTAGTATCGACATAGGAGCCTTGTGCCGCCACCGCGTCGAGGAGCCGCCAACAATTCATAGAAATATTACGACCGCCCATTATACGCCTGTTTTCGAATAAACAAAAATAATAACTTATATTTATACACTTTCTAAAAATATGTTTTTCAATATCCTAAGTGTGTGATTAACACTTTAAAATTTTTTAAAAAGAATAATAACTGTTATTGTACATCCAAATTAAATCACGGCAATACAATTAAAATATAGCTATCAGTGTACCATTACCATTAATAAAGATTATTATTTTTTTAAATGGCGTTCTATATAATTATACGTCATAAATTTTTATTACTTTATTGATGTTTTATAATAGTTTCACATTTTATCACTAGATGTCACTATGTATCAATTATAAATTTATAATTGACATAGTATTAACAATTAAATAATTTCAACATATTTTGGTTTCATTGATGGTAAATACCTATTGATAATAAAGAAAAAAAATTTTTTAAATCAGCTTAAAAAATTTACTAATTTAATTCTAAAGCTAAAGATTTTAGGTCGAGCTAAAGATTTTAGGTCAAATCCACATTCAAACAGGGAATATTTATATAATCATTCAGGGCCAACCTAGATTTTTAATATTAAAAAAACACACTGAATGCAGACCGCATGGCTTAACGGCCAGAGCGCTTGGACGGTTACCAAGAGACGCGGGTTCGAACCCTGCTGCGTTTAAATTTTTATGTGTATTGAAAAATATTTTTTATTATGTTCTGAGTTGAATCAACGCCACGCTTTGTTTTGTCATTAGAGCGGAAAAAATTAAGTTATTAAACAAGTTAAACATTGCATCGTATTAGAGGTATTTTAATGCTCCCATTATATATATTATATTGAATAACAAACCTCTTTTTCGCTTCATCTCTTATCAAATCAAAAGCCGCGTTTATCTTTTTACGATATACCATTAAAGTGGCGAAGTCGATCACTTTGAATTCATCTAACGTAAAATTTGGTGAAGACTTGTTCAGATCAGCGAGCGCCATTTCGGCTAACTCCAGTTCCCCCAATTTCACGTGTAAATCAAATATTGAAGCTTTCATTCCGGCTGATAGGAAAATCTAAGAAAGAATGGAAATAATTAAAAAGGGAGCCATCGAAGGAGGGTGGGAATGAGAATCGTCTCGCTCGTGGGAATAATTATACTTAACATATTTTAATTTGTCATAATAAACATTTGCCTAACAGTGTAAGTAATTGTACTTGGATATGAATATTTCCTTGCTTCTTTCACTTCAAGTTTCACCACTAAAATGTTAAAATCTAATTCTCAAATTTTCTCAAAAAGTGACTGTTCTTTTCAATAGATTATTATTATTATTACTTAGTATTCAATCAATTTTATGCCTCTAGCTCTTAAATACATAAACGGACTACTGTAAAGTGTTCGAACCGTCGTGTTCTAAAATGTATTTTCGAATATCAATATTATACGCGATTAGTCTCCGGTTAAAAATAGTTTCATTTCAAAGACACTACATATATTTCAAAAAAAACCTATTACTTAATAGTTTTACGATAGTTTTGCGATAGAGTACAGTTCTTAAAGCGATAAGCGAAACATTTTTTCGCGAAATTCGCATAAACGTTTTCTATCATTGCTTATATTAAATCTCATAATATAAATAACAAAACACCTTGCTTCGTAATTTTAAAACAAGTAACGTCATATACGTCAAAATAAACAATCTACCTCAATATATACAAAATCATAACACGAGCTTTGTCTTTCGCGACTTTTGATAAATTTAAATGTGTGTTTTTTTTTAACTTCACGCATACCCAAAGCTAAAGACTACGGTGCCTGCATACTCCTTGCCCTCCCCCGATGAGGGGTCCTCATGGGGCTTCTTACGAGACCTTCCTTCAGTTTCGTCGATACTGTGTCCTCGAAGATTGACCGAGCGGAGTCAGCTTAGCTGATCGAAACCACAATAAAGAGATACCCATTTTTTATGTTTTGTTTTTAAAGCATATTTTTTTAGTACAATTTTATTTATTTTAATTGTACAGATTATCCTTTACTTTCATTTGTATGACTTAACGTAATTTTAATTTGTAAGACTTAACGTAATTTTTATTTGGAGCATGTTGTATCTGCCTGTAAGTGTAATAACAATACAATGCAATGCAATGTTTTTTTTTGTGTACATTCTATTGGCAGACCTTATAAATAAATAAATAAATAAATAAATGACGTACAGGAGAGCGGTTAGAGAGGTAGACGAAGAACACGATTGACGCCGTAATTCAATAAAAAACATTAAAGTTTAATTTAAAATATATAAAACCAAAATAAAACTCACCCCTTCTCGCTCACATTTCTCCACAATCTCCCTAGCAGCTGTCAGATTTCCATCCCTACAGTATTCCTGGAGTAATTTCCTAAGCACACCTCTTGTATTCATGCCTTTAGCTTCCAATTCTATTAAATGAGCTTTTAAAGAACCTTCGTTCATTTGTTTCTGCAATCAAAATAATAATTATTATTATCACCGGGCCGTCATGACAAAGTGTGACATTGCACGTTTGACACGATAGTTGTGGGTTCGATTCCCACTCGCAGTAATGTTTAAATCTAAATGATTTTCATTTTTCCGCTCTTGTATCTAAGAGAAAGCGCGGCTTTGAGTTCCGCCACTCAACACGCAATATCTCGCGTTCGGGCGGAAAGAGAACGGAGTGTCATGACACTAGGTTCTCTACGACTTCTTTGTTTGCGTAAAGCAGGGTGCTGTACGCAAACAAAGCTTGCTATTAATATATTTACAGCTGTAAATATATTAATACACGAGGGAAAAACTTTGCACTCGTTTTTATGAAAATGATGCGGACGGAGAAGTATGAAATATGGCATAGTTAAAGTTTACATGAAGTAGAAATGTGGACAGACAGCTTTTTTATATATATATTAAACTAATAAAATAAATATTACACATACTACCATACCATGATTGACATTCAACGTCTGTACGCTGACATATACGTTGCTTAGGCATGGAGGCTTCTAGTTTATTTAAATATATAAAACTACCTATCGCTGGTAACTTTGTTTGCGGGAAGTTTAGAACCCTTGTCATGTTACTTCCATTTCTATTTTGACTGTAAAATGTAAAATCACCTGTTTTCTAGTTCCCGTGGGAATTTCGACAAATCCTCTTTTATGGTTCCTTAAAGAACCTACACGTAAAACAACCTATCTTTCCCCGCGCAGTACTCTCGTCTCGTCGTTGTCTGTCTGTCACTCAATAATGGAGGAGATTTTTATATATTGATTGATCGATTGATGATTACATAAAAGGTTCATTATCTTAATGCTTCCGTAAACAATCCAAGTAAACTACATGCTAAGTTTTGGCTTAACACTTGTGCCTTGTCTGTCAATTACTATTGAGGTACGGTAGTTTTACATACATCGATCTATTAATGGTTGATCTCAAGATTCACTAGAATTCTAAAATAACAGTGGCCGAAGTAGCTCCTTATTTCATGAGCTATCTGACAGTGCAAGTCCCGTCTAATTCGGTCCAGCTGTTCCAGACATTAGCCGGAACAAACAGACAGGCAAAAATTGTAAATCATTTTATTTTGGTATATGCATTGTGTATACATACATATGAGTTTAGTAAAAAGCGGTTACAAACAGACACTGCAATTTTATTTATTTATTTGTATAGTGAAGTCGTTCGTGTTTTATTTAATATTTAATAAATTTATATTGCAGCAGTTTTGATGTGATTTTCTTGATAACGCAGTATTATTATTAAGTCAATATAATAATTTATACATTATTTAAGCTCGCACCTCGTGAAATACATACAATAAAGGGCTCAATTTTAAGTCCCGAGTAAAAATATTAGTAAAAATAAAAAACTAACCGGATGCTGCATGGTCTGAGCAAACAATTCACCATCATCAATCAACTTTTCATCCGTAATGCTAATAAAACTCTCTTTGACCTCATTCCTTTTGTTTTGACTGTGATGTTCTGGAATGCGGGACAGGCAGTAGTCGGCAGCCGCGGTCGATATTTTTATTGAAGTAGTTTGCAACTCCTGTGATAAATAAAAAAAAATTAAATGTATAGAAAAAAAAACAGCTTCCCGCTCTTTCCTACATAGCATGTTTGGTCAGAGAACCTAGTGTCGGGACACTCTCTAGTTCTTCACTTTAAGCGTGGATTCGAGACAGCACTTTGTCTCAGGTACCAGAGCGGAGAAATGAAAATAAGTTAAGCGATTATATGAACTACTCCCCCGACCGGGCATCGGACACGCAACTAATAGCGTTCATTTTTATAATTTTTTAAGTTTTAATCACACACTTAGGTAATTGAAAGACACATTTAGAAAACGTATAAAATATATATTTTTTACATTTTTAAAGTGTTATTCGCACACTTAGGAAATAGAAAAAGACATATTTAGAAAAGGTATAAAAATTTGAACGCAGCGGGATTTGAACCCGCGCCTCTTGAAAAAGAGAATATTGTAATTTTTATACGTTTTCTAAATATGTCTTTTATAAACGTATAAAAGTTTGAACGCAGCGGAATTCGAACCCGCGCCTCTTGGAAACCGTCCACCGTCACCCGTTAATCACGTCTATCTGTCTGTATAAAAAAAAAGCAAAACTAACTAAAATTTACCTTTAACAAAACTATCACATCTGACAAATCCTCCTTAATCCTCTTGTTTCTAACAAAAGCACACAAAAACCTGCCCAACCAGTCTTTCTCCTTGTCTAACGCTTTCGCTGACATGTCGTCTAATATATGCACTGTGTGCTTTACATCTGAACTCAATAAATATCCTTTCACTAGGGAGTTTAATAGCATCTCCACATCAACTTTACCTTGGAATAATTCACCTTGAAATGAAAAGAAACATTATATATATTAGAAACATAAGAAGGACAAAAATGATCACCAGCGGCACACTTAGTATCCGTATAGAACGATTTAAATCTTTCATGTACATAATTAAATTTTCTAATCTTTTATTTTATATATACATATAGATATAAATTAAAGCTACATTATATTACTTACATATCTCACTAGCCGCTCTAACTTGTCCAGTGTTCAACAAAGCGACCATCATGGGAGTCAACACATTTGTCACAGTTAGACCAGTTTCCAGAAACTTCTTCATCAAATTCTGCGGCGATGTAAAACTAACATACGGTAAAGTATAATCTATTATTGTTTCGTAATCCGGCTTTACTTCCATGGCCACCATTGTTGATAACGTGTTCATTATGCCTTAGAAATTAAAAAAATATATATAATTAGCTAAGCTGAAATTTTTAAAAATATATAACCATACCTTACTTAATACTACTAAATGCTTTAGTAACACTGTCTGTATGTGCATAACGTCATCACGGCCAAACCGCTTAAACGATTGTGATCAAAATATTTTATTGAGATACTTGAGGGTCTTGGGATGAAGATATGCTACATTTTTCTTTCTTTTTTTAATATTTCCAGGAATTTACGAATTACCATTTTACGAAAATGCCACCGAAACAGCTATATTTGACGTGGGCGAAGGAGCTAGCTGGTCGATAGTACTTTTTCTTGATTTTTTCATATTACTGGTCATACAAATGCTTTACATTTGACTACACATAAATATAAATTGACTGTCTGTTTTGACGAAATTGGAATCATAATACGTAAAAGTACATGGAAGAAAACAAGTTGATTTAACGATTAAATTAGACAATATTTTTTAAAAACGTATAATACTTTTAGGGTTCCATTTTTTCACGCATGGTAGGTAGGCACCTAGTGTTGAGACACTCCGTTCTCCACTTTCCACCTAAACCCGATACATTGCGTGTTGAGTTGTATAACTCAACGTAACGCTCCGTCTTGAAAATAATTTAAATATAATCATTCCCCCGAGTGGGAATCGATACCACAACTATCGGGTCAAGTTAGTGAAGCGCCGTCACACTGCACCACGATGACCGCGCATCCAAGACCGTGACGCAAAAACGAAAAAAAAAACCAAAACAAACCTTTTTCGCCATAAGTTCTCGAAGTGTGTAAGAAAATAGGCCAAAAGTAATGTGGCCGTAACGGCATACCGAGCTGTTTCATTCTAGTAAACAAATCTAACGCCAAAGGAACCTTGGCCATTTGGAGCGCCGCTTCGGCCGCGTTATGTATTGCTAGCAGGATTCCTGCCCGGCGACACTTGTTAGTTCTTGGGTTATAAGACTTATTACGCTGGAAGGCTGGAAAATTTAAAATTATATATTTATATATATATATATATATATAAGTATAGATTAAAAATATTTTTATTACTAACTTCACGCCCTTAGACACATAGCAAAATAGTCTACTACTAAACCTACTGTCAGAACCTACTCTCATATGGTATGGGTATATGAGAAAACAACAAGCCGTTTCAACGATTAAATTAGACAATAATATTTAAAAACGTATAATTTTTTAAGCTTTCCATTTTTTCACGCATAGCAAGGAAAAAGTCTGAGAAAACCCTACTGTCCAAACCTCCGTTCTCAACTTTCCTAGCGAGTCCGAGGCATTGCGTGTTGAGTGGCGGAACTCAACGCCGCGCTTTGTTATGTCACCAGAGTGGAGACACAAAAATAATTAAATTATACGAAAATAATTAATGTCATATATATTTTTTTTTATCTACTAACTA
Source organism: Podotricha telesiphe (assembly GCA_038994665.1). NCBI lineage: Eukaryota > Metazoa > Arthropoda > Insecta > Lepidoptera > Nymphalidae > Podotricha > Podotricha telesiphe. Next base: position 905,633 of record JAOYRR010000107.1, on the reverse strand, counting down.
GGAACTTTTTTTATTTTTCAATTAAACGACGATTTTAGACTCTTCACATCTTGCAGGCCTAGATAATCTAGTCATAAGTCGAATGATTTATTATTTTCATGTTTCATCCGTTAATTGAGTTTTTCTAATATTACCAAGAAAACATATATGAAATATTTTTTGAAAATGTATAAAATTAAACGTAGCGGGACTCGGTCCGCGCTTTTATTGACGTAACCGCCCAAGCGCTCTAACCGCTAAGACATACATGGTATATATCCAGCTACGTCGACATTTTTATACCCTTATTACAATTTATTTTTATTGTTACCATCTCAGTAGAGAGATTTTTGTTGTTACCATCTCAGTAGAGAGAGAGAGGTAAGAGAGAATACTATTTATTAAATATATACAATATTTTTAAGGTTTTATTTACAAACATATTTTTGCTAACAAATAAAATAGTTTACATATTCTATGTGTGTGAAAAAACCATTAAAATTATATATTTTCTAAACATTTTTTAAAGTACTATTCGTACGCAGCGGGATTTGAAAACCGTTCAAGCGCTCTGAGCGCTAAGCCATGCGTTCTACATCCAGCTACGTTGAAATTCTTATAAGCTTATTACAACTTATATTTGTTGTTAGCATTTCTGTAAAGAGAAAAATCTCTATTTAGAGAATAGATCTCATTAAAATTATTAAAAATATATAAAATATTTCTATGACAGTACAATTTCAAACTTTCAATTAGTATATTTTCACACACACACACATAACTACAGTATACAAACCATGGAAGCCTTAACACAATCTCGAACTAAACTCCTGCCGTGCAATCCCTTATCATCCTTTGGTCCAAACGAAGGCAGCGGCAAACATTTATAAATTTCCAAAGCCACCATTGGATGGTTTTGGAAAACCAGTATAGTTGCGACACTTTGCATGTATGCAGATATTGATGGTGTTTCTAATGTTTCTTGTGGTAAATATTTTAGCACCTGAAAATGTTAAGAGATTTCAGTCAGTTTTTTTTCATTTTACTACTTCATGGATTCACAGTTCAGGTGCCCATCGCATTGCAGACAGAGGAGCAAGGAGCAGTACCTGGGGCTTGCGACACAAGTGTAGGTTTAAGGGGCTTTTTAAAATGTGCATTAACGCTCGCCTCTGTCCAAAATTGTCTCTACACCTAAATCAAAATTTATTTTATATTAAAACAGAAAATATAAAAAAAAAAATTGCAGCTTCATCCTTTTTCCCGCACCGTTCCGTGAAGAACCAAATACCTTATTAAATTGTACATTTTTATTTACATCAATGGCTTATAAACAATTGATCATGAAATAAAAATCAATACAATTGCATTTAACGGGAATTTCAAGAAGTAAATTGATGAATAGAAATGATATTGTCAAACTAAACTTACTTTCGATACAGGCTCATAATTAGTGACGGCGGCCAAGGTTTTCAAAATTTCCATAATATGAATTTCTCCAAACTGAATACCATTATCATTAGCCCTTTGTAATTCATCCATTAGGAGGTCATTCCTCTTATTCCAAGCGTAAGCTCTTGCTGTGAATGTGTATGTACTAACAGAAGGTTCCAATTTTAGAGACTTCATCATTGTCAAAATTTCTTGGATGTTAGGTAAGTTTCTGAAATAAATAAACCATATCCTGTATAACCTGCTTAATGCTTTACAGGTAGGTAGAGAGAATATAGTGTCAAGGCACTCCCTTATGCACTTTCCTCCCAAGACATTGCGTATTGAGCTGAACTCAACACCAAGTTCTGTATTACCACAACAGCTAAGCTAAAAATATTTTCATATATAATTCCACCAAGTGTACTTGTTTGTACACAAGTGTAACCAAACTCACAATTAATCCTGTTAATAGTCCATTTTGCATTCCAATGCCCCACTGTCCTACTGGTTTGTTTTATATACTATAGACAAGACAAAGAAGTGTTTGGGGCACCTGATGCTAAGTGAAAACCCCTGCTCACTTAAGACCTGGAAGCACTGCTGCTGTCCTACTGTTTCACTAAGTCTCAGATATTGCATATAAATATAATTTTTGATTGTATGTTACTATATTTTTTTGGTCTGGACATACAAATTTTGACAAAATCCATTAAACACATTAAATAAAACTTTAGTATGGTTCACAAAAACAGAATTATAGAAGTCATATTCTCATTAGAGTCATAATCATCAACATCATAGGCCAGAAGACGTCCACTGCTGGACATAGGCCTTCCACATATAACTCCATTTAGAGTAGTTGCATGTCTCCATCATTCAATGGTTTCCCACAATTCTAAGGAGGTTATCCATCTAGTGGGGGGGCGTCCTACATTACGCCTGCCAGCTTGTGGTTGCCACTCTAGACCCTTTGCTCCCCATAGGTAGCTCATTAGAGTACTGTCTATAAATAACTATTAACATTTTTTTTAAATAATGTTTGACTTACCCAGCTTTCCCTTGACATATAACAAGTGAGTTAAATACACTTTCTGTAGCAGGGAGACCTTGGGCTTTCATGTTTGATATCACTTCCATACATTGATTTATATCACCTGCCTAAGATAATACTTAAATAATACAATTATATTTGTAAGAAAGATAGATTCAAATAATGTGCTTGAATTTCAAACATTGCAAGTGCAGTAGTAGTTTCAATATCAAGCTTTGTTGTACCAGTGCAGAGAAAATCAGTTAAAAACTATATACTATATGTAAACTAAAAACCTTTCTCTGTATATCTGTATGGATATCTGGAGTAAAGCTTTGTATGAAAATATGTTAACTCTGTATTAATTTAAAAATGTAATATTCATAAATCAAAGTAAATCAGAGAGAAAACTGGCAAAAATTTTTGACAATACCAGGGGTAAATAGGTATAAACCTATTAAAATTGCATATATAATTTATTAAATATTGATAAACATTAGGGCTTGTTTTGTTAATTAAGGCAATAAGTAATAATCATAAAATTCAAGCAAATAAAACAATTTTACATACAAAAGTTTTAAATAACATAAAACAGAATTGACCAATAAATATTAAACTTAATGCAAAAAAAAAAATGCATTTTTAATTCATCAATTTATTCATGGTAATGGTATAATATAAAATATAATAAATATATTATAAACAATATTGAAGGGAAGTTCACCATGAAATTCAATATTAATATCAAATAATTAAGTATAAATAAAACTTATAATAAATTAACAATATCCTACCTCTCCAAGTGTCCTTAATATCAATTCGTAAGTAGTCAAATTTGGTTTCACTTGTCCCATCTGATTTAAGAAAGAGCTGACTGTAATAGTTCTATTATTGGCTATGTAAGCTTTAAGTAATTCATTATAATGATCAACATCAAATATTGTATGAAGCCTGAAAATATAAAAAAATATACTAAGTGGAGTTCATAACTCAGATATGTCCATCTAACAAGCTTAAAAAACGAACAACAAATAAAAATAACAAACCTATAATGATGAAAAATAATGAAATTTCTTTAGTATTAAAGAAAAGAAATTCTTATACAATAAATATATATATAGATCTGTCTTGCTAACGGTTACACAACAGTAAATTATATTGTATTCATACAAAGTGAGTTAAATAAATGGATGGACAGACACATAGGTGCCATACAATAGGTGCCAATACTCATTAAGCACCAATCAATTTTTTTGTAGTATTACACCATTATCACTTTCTGAATTTAAAATATTGCATGTTGGTAGCAAAAATCAATACAATCTATTCATCATAGCCAGATACTGTTTCACTGCACCACTAATCTCTATCTTAGAACCTAAGATAACAGTCATCATTTATAACTACTAAGCCAGTTTTACTAAGTTTACAAAAATGTCAACCATACAGGTACAACAACAGAGCTTACTTGATAGTATTCCACACTTGTTCAACTAAAGCCATTCTAGAGCCTGGTGTTTCATCTGGTAGAAGTTCTGTGCAGCATTTCAGTAATAATAAACCTTGTCTCTTAGAAGATAAATTTAAATCCTTCACTTTGTTAATTACTCTAACTAAATCGTTTTTGTATACTCTATTCTTTTGGTAAATATCAGTCGATAAATGAGCTATCGACTTTTCAAGTAATTCTTCTGGCGACAATTTACTTTTCAAAGTGTTATTTTGAACAGGTCCCGCGGAGAATAGAATCTCATTTCTATTATTAAAACTTTGGGATTTTTTTGTAATATTTTCTGATGCGAAGAACCTTTATTAAATGACATAGTATTAATATTCACGAACACGTAAAATTACAATAGAAATACATATGTAACATGTTTAAAGAAATAACCTATTTTGCGTTTCTCTGCTGGGACAAAATATTGTTAAGACATTTTTGTTCTTTACTGGTAATTTCTTATAAGCCCTAAATCTCATAGAATTTGATAATTTAGTACACTGTCTAATTAACATTATTGGTATATAAGCAAAATATTTAATTCAAAATAATATTTTAAAAATTGTTACAAATACAGAGTTGACAAATGTGAAATGATATTGACACTTGACATTATAAACAGATTGTCAAAATAAAATATTGTTTAATACAAAAGTATTATTTTATTTCTTTTGAGTTTTGTTGTATTTAGTTGCATCCATTCAAATAATACATGTTTTCCAGTTTTACTAGAGTTTTTCGTCTTAAACCCATAAATTTATAATTTAATTGGTTTGGCTACATTTTTTCCACTATATAATAATTTGTTCTGAATTGAGTAAATAACATAAGCATCATATTGAGTGATTATTAAAAAACGAATATACTTTTATTTTAAAACGACTTATTAGAAATCTTTCCTTTTTCTTACGGAGTTGTAACATGTGATAAATTACGTTTTAAATCTAAATTTGCATAATAAAAAAATAATTGATAAAGAGTATCGAAACGTTTATAGAACTGTCATGTTGGTCATAGTGTAGACTAGCGGAACTTCATAGTAGAGTAGAGATTTCGGTGAAAGATGCCATAGAAACACGTGGCGCTAGTGTCCTCCGTCATAGTGTGACTGTGATTGTCAATCGTGTATGTGGAATGTTTTGTGTTGTGAGTGAATGCTAGTTATAGGAATTGTCGCTATCTCATTTGTCATGTGGTAAGCTAGAACATTTTTATTACTATTTAAACATTTAATATTTAAGCTTTTTAACATAATATAGTCGTATAAGAACTCAAATTCTTGTTTGCCGTCGACGACCCGGCCGTTATTTGACCGCCATCGCCCAAGCCTGCTGACGACTGACGAACGGCTCCACCTTTCAAGTACAACTGAATTTCAGATCAATCTATAATTAAATGCTATATGATGTTACTGAAATGGGGTTGATGTAAAAATCACGCCATAACGTGATTACGTCTACGTCCTTAGGAGGCAACTTGTACCTTAGAAACCAGATTTGTTAATACTTTAGTTGCCGCCTTCGCGCCGATGAATCATGACGTTAAATGTTTCAAAACTATCGTGCAATCAATAGACTAGGTAATTTTTTTAATAATTGATAGTGCATAGAGCATGTGATAATTTTAATTGACTTTTGTAGTTAAAATTGCTCTAAAGTTAGTTTTAATAATTGGCTAAAGTTTATGTTAAGATATTAATTGTATGTTCATATTTGCCTCATTGCACACTTACTACTTTATTACTCAAAAGTAGTACTAACTTTTTAAACTATCCAACTGCAAAGTACAAAACACAATGAACAATTATATTTATGCATATTTTATTTTAAAGAAACATAATTGAAATAATAAAAATATGATGTCAAATGTAACTTAAGATTTTTAGTTTTGTCGTATAAGTATATAATATAAAAATATAATCACAGAGAGGTAGTCATTCCCATAATTAAATCAATTAGAATTTAAGCCTCAAAGCACTTAATCAGCTTATCATTGTATTAATGCTTGCTGAATGTATGTAAATTATTGGCAGGAAATGTTGTTAGATTAAAAACCAACAGTTTTAAAAATTTTATGCATTATAATGGTTCACACATCATTAAGTTTGTTTTTAAGTGGATATTACATAAAAAGTGAGATTAATCTTATTCTTTGCTATATTTTTACTGCTGCATTCAAATTTTATATATTTTCTAAAAATGTTAATCATAAAATTTCTTAAACTTTAAAACTGAGTTTACATCTACATTGCAAAGGTCTGTAAGGTTATAATCATTCATCAATTTAGTCTATTATGAAGACCTTCAATAGGATATGTTGAACTCTTAATACTCAATTGCTTGTAATTGTATGTGACAAAAAATGTATTGCAAATTAAAAAATGAATAGAAGTATGTGTGCTTAAAAGATAAATTTTTCAAGTTTTATTAATGTTATTTCATTTTTTTTCTTGATATTTTATATGAAATAAGGACAGTGTCTACTTATTATTAAGTGTTTAAATGTTAAATTAAAGTTTTACATTGTCAATACAAATTGTCTTATGTATTTAAGATATCTAGGTATTATCTTTGTGTTTGTCCAACAAGGTGTGGCCCACATCTATAATTTTTGTGTTAGATTTTACAACTAAAAAAAAATATCTTCACATATATTTCACTTTCAATGTATGAACAGTTACTTTATTTTTACTTTTTCTTTAATGCAAATGCTGTATGTAGTTCTTGCCTAGTTGTGTGCACTTTCACTCATCTCAGTAAAGTGTGAGAAATCCACTTGAATGGATTGTAAGGTAGACTTAATGTGATACATTTTTAATAATTTTATGTTATTGTTTGTATCGAAGATATTACACATAATAATTAATATTCTACAAAATGCCATTTGTTTTTGAAAAATTAGGTAAATAACTTTTTAATAAACAATATTTCATATTCAACATGTTTTGACCTATATCTATACATATGACAGTCTGTCAGTCAGTATTGTCATACCTTACTTAGCTTTCATATTTAGTTCCATTGGCCAACATGTCATTTTCTGATCTAAAATAGTTAAATAAACTAAAAAAGTATAATTTTTTTACTTAACCAATATACATACTTTATTATAACTTTTTAACGAACAAAAAATAACTAACAAATAACTTTCGATTGAAATCAGTAAGTGAGATCCGCCAAATGCATACTATAGCTTATTTTTACCATTAGAATTAAAATTTTGCCAAGGGAACAACACAGCAAAATCTACTTTGGAGAAGTATGCTGGCATCCATTAAGAAAAAAAATATTAAAATTAGTCTACCTGTAAAAAATGCTATGTTGCCTAACATAAAGTGTCAAATTGAGAACCCACTTCAAGCTCCTTTCCTTGTTTAAATATTAATGTTTATAGAAGCCATTTAGTATTATATTACCAGTATAGATCATTGAGTACATTATGTTTCGGCTACATGCACCGTGCCTGTTCGTCATGCGCGACGATGCTCACGGCGGATGGCAACCGATTCACGGAATTTTATTCCACTTACTTACTTAGACGCGATTAAATATTCTTATTATATTGACTGGACTATAGATATACCGTTTTTATATAGAGTCTGGACAATTATGTCTATTTTTTTCTTTTGTCTGGTATTATAATATAAGTTTGTGATATAGTGCTGAAATGTTTCTGTAGATGACTACATGGTTACTTATTGAAAATAAGTAAGTTAATATATATATATATATATATATATATATATATATATATATATATATATATATATATATAAAAAAGGGCTCTCGTGTCCCTTTCTATTAACGATACGTCTCTGACACTCAAATTGACATTCAATGGGTTAGGATGATATGCTTTTTTTATTAATTTGTTCTTAAAAAACCACTTCTTTATCTCGCATCTCGGATGATGAATAGGACTCTTTGCACACAACGTGCTCGAGGAAAAATTTATATTTTTACTAACTCCATAACTGAACATGTAATAATTATTATTTTAAATATACGACTATATACCATGCTCTCTTGTACGAGCAACAATTTCGATGTTTTATCTCAAAATACCTACGTTAAAGTTATCGCTGCGTTCTTCAAGCCCGGTGATGATCGGAAGCTGAGGTCCCTATCAGCGAGGGCGTTCGCGATAAAAAAATTATTGAGAGTACATTAAATAGATTAGTGAATAAATAAAACTTTAGTAAAGAAGCGATTCTTTATACAAAATGTCGGCATGAAAATAATTAGAAAAAAGTGTTTTATTATATTTGTATAGAAATTTTATGTAGTTAAATTAACACATTTAGCTTCAAATATAACTAAGCAAGAACCTCGCAACGCCATTTTGACCCTCGTGCTTTCCATTTGCTTATAAACTTTTGCACACGTGTCCGGCTCCCGTGACTCACAATATTTTCATAGCATAACCCGTACCGATGTACGTACCGAGATTTTTGCTGTTTTATACTAATTTGTTAGTACTATGTTTTAAGGCGTGGCGCCTTGCGACAGCGAATACGCTATGGTTGGCTCGATACGATTGTTTTCATTTCTCCGCTCCGGTGGCAAGACGAAGCGCGGCGTTGAGTTCCGCTTATGTCTCGGAATCATGCGGGGATTGGAGCACGGAGTGTCTGGGACACTAGGTTCTCTCTGCCTACCCTGTTATAGGAAAAAAAGTGTGAAACTTCAAAAAAAGTAATTAGTTTATGCATACATAATATTTTATTTTCATTCATCCCAACCACTTTGTCAGATTTACAGAGGATGTCTAAGGATAAGTCACTAAGTTTCTCCACTTTCCAAGACCATATATATACTCGTATATATATACTACAGAGAGATTTGAACTTATTAAATTTGTGTACGATCCATCCTTTTTCTACAGCGCATAAAGCATTTGTAATTATTATTATGGAGCTAGATACTGTTCAATGACGTTCTACTATTACAGGATTGAACCGTTGATTGATGTTTAATATGATAATAATGAATGGTTACTTTTTTCAATCAAAGTCAATGAATAATTAGTATTGTATAAATTGTGCCGTTCATAGAAAAATTGACAGTTAATTGGTATGATATATTTATATCAATAGAAATTATTTATAATTTCTTTTGAATAGTTCACACTTTCCGACTTTTATTCGGTATAAAAACTTATCTATTGTATTATTGTAATATCCATATACTGTATTTACTATTTAGCTACCTATCTTATTTCAGAATTTTACATAATATGTAAATATGTAGCGACATTTTTATTCTTAATACAATGTTAAGGCCATTGTGGCGCAGTGGGACAACGTCTGATTGTAAACGTGATTGGTTGTGGGTTCGACTATCACACGGAGGAATGATTGAATGAATTATTAAAATATTAAAATTTTTTCGCTTTGGTGCATAAGGCAAAGCGCGGAGTTGAGTTACGCCACTCATTCTCAATTTAGGACGAAAAGTGGAGAACGCAGTGTGTCGACTGGCCCTGCTACTCGTGAAAAAGCGTGAAGCTGTAAAAATACAATGGTTTACGGTTTATTTCCATGAACTTATTTGACCGCGTACTGTGAAATTTCAATTGACACGGTGTTGTGAATATCATAGTAACCTATATATACACTCGTTTGAACACATGTCTACATTGACTATTTTGTTTTATATTATTCACGGAACAAAAAAAGATTGCTTTGGCCATTATCTTAATATAAATAAAAAAATATATATATATTTTTTCAGTATAATCAATACAATATACAATAAACCTCTTCCGCTACTCACTAAGTGACTGACCATCATATGGCACAATCTTCCATGTAGGTTCCTTATGTTACGTAAGTGTAGGGTACTAGAAATAGGATTAAAAGGATTTCCTGAAATTCCTACGTACACTCGTACTATTTCCCACAATGTTACACTCGAATTTAACATAGAAACGGAAATAGTAAGGATTGGGCCGTAGAGTCTACTGAAGCGAAACTCGTATATTTGTATAATAAAAATGTAAGTGATCGCTGTCCGTACATGGAAGATATTTGAATAAAATATTATTGGGATCATTTATCAATATAAAAGAACGTAAAACATTTTTTTTTAACATTTTTTTATAGTGTTATTCACACTAAATAATTTAACGCAGCGGGATTAAACCCGCGCCTCTTGAAATCCGTTCAAGGTTGTACTGCAAGGCTGCGTTCAAATTTTTATACGTTTTCTAAATATGTCTTTAACGTAAAACAAGGTTTTTTTAATTTTTTATTCTGTTTGTGGCTTTGTGCACGATAAACTCAGAAACGATTTAGAAGATTTAAATGCAATTTTGACAATTCTATTTTGGTAAACTTTCCTTAATATTTAGTGTTATTTTATTTAAACGGTTCATAAATAAAAAAGTTACAACCATTTATATTTATATCATAAATTTGTGTAAAGTTTGTGATTTAAGTGAGAACTCAGGCGGACGAAAACACGAAATAGTTTAGTCGTGTAGTTTACGCAGGCAAAGGCACGAGCGGGTCGCTAGTTATAATTTAAAAAATAATAGAGTAATGTGTCACGAGGCTTATGCCTACCTACTTAATACTCGTAGAATATCTACGTAATGGTACACTATTAGATATGAAGATTTTCTCCCTATACTACAATTGATGCTACTGGGCTTGTCGACTTTTTATTAAAATATACTCATTCTTATCAAGTTCAGCCTTTATCTAAGGCACCTGTTAGACCATAATTGAATCCCTAATTACTTTCTCAGATGAGATAAGCGCCAAACTTTTCTACAACTGGTCGAACGTTAATTATGGTCATAGTTGTCCTCGAAAACTTGGCAATGCAAATAGCTTGCGTATTAAAATATCTGCATTCTTATTATATCTATATATTGATAACTCTAGTATTTTTTATGTGTAACATTTTCTTTGTTTTCATATTGAATATTTGTATCTCTAATCTCATCTCATTACAATCGGTTCAGTAGTTTGGCCGTGATGACGTCACAGAGAGACAGTTACTTTCGCATTTATAATATTAGTATAGAAGTATGGATTATTGACATTTATCGAGCTTTTATTATTAGGTACTTGTATTGTGTTATTATAAAAGTTATTCTATAATTAGCTCAAAATTAGTATTTATCATAAGCGGCTTCACTTATTTTAGCGGAATACATTTAAATACCAATAAATAAACATGGTTTTTTTTAATTATTTACGAAATTTATTCCGTTTACGTATTATGTTAAGTTCTTTATAAATATTTTAATCGACGAAGAAAATGTTATATATATATAATTGCAAATTACAATTTGAAAATCCGATCAAACGATCGCAGTACTGATAAGTTTAAGTAGTTATAAGCTAGCAGATTTCTTTGAAACAATTGAAGCGTGTCTCGTCAACGCACGCGACGTTTTTGGGTTTAAATGGTACCATCATTATAACTCTTGGATTTTGCTATTCAATATACAATACACTAAAAACAAAGTAGAGAAGGAAGTGCTGTATGTAGGTATTTTTTATTTACATCTATATCTATCATAAAATAATTCACAATGAGCCGCTTAACGCTTACGTTTTTTTTGAAACTTTGCACTCGCCTCGAACCTCGTGTCCTTGCCGGGACGACCAGGGTTAAGAATTTAAGCGTGGCCCTTTTAGTTTGTTTTAAACGAATTTGTTATGTTCAGTCAATCTCACAAAATGCGGGAGCCGCTTAATGTAAAAAAAATATGAATTGTCATATTTCTCTTATAGGTACCTACCTACTTACAACTCCACATGTCAGAATTAAATTCAATATTGTTTTTGTTTTGTCAACGAATGTTCGATTTATTTACATTATCTATTTAATAGTGATGTTTTCAAATGAAAAATTATGAAATGACTGGTTTATGGCAATTTTTTTTAATATGTCGTTTGACTGAATGGACGCGGTTGGTTATGGGTTATGGGGAAAAACGCGGCTTTGATTTTTGCCACTCCATAGGTAATTCGGGCGGAAGTGTAGAACTGAGTTTTTTGACACTTGTTTGTCTTTCACCATCCCATTATGCGGGAAAAGGCGTGAAGCTAAAAACATTTAAAATTAGCTTTAATTGTGTATTAAAATAGTGTGTTCTTTTGTTGCAGGTTATGTGTGCGTGTCTTTAGATAAGTGCTGTGCTGTGATAAAATTCTGAAGCTAACAGAGTGGAATGGTTCCGGTGTGTCGGCGGTGTCTTGTCGATGTAAGTGTATAAATATATTATATCAGTTACACAGTATGTATATTAGAAGTCCAAACTGCGGTAATTTCTGAGTAATTTTCCAGTAAATTTTAGGATTTATCAACTTATATGGACAAAGTCGGAACCGAGCGAGGTGTTTGATCATTGTTAATTTCGAACTTATACTTTGGTAAAACTTTTTACTTATAAGACACGGTAATTGTAGGTCATCTGACTCTTACCATTAAATTTATAAATCTTAAGTTTCCTTCGGAAAATTTTTTGATATAATTTTTTGCATACATTTTTAACTATAATTTACTCTTTTCTTATATATATATATACTTGAATATGTAAATATAATGTGTAATTTTATCCCCCGTGTCCGAACTGGGCCTTCACGGCCATACTTATTATTTGTTATTATTTAAAAAAATAAAAATGAACGTCAAATTAGTTTTATTACACATCAGTGCTGACAAATATTCAAAAACGAATTATTTTTATATTTTATTATAGGCATATAAAAAGTTGTGCTTAATATTATTGGTTTAGTATCCATTTTACTCGTACAGTTTATATAGCGTAATTCATTAAATATTATTCAATATATATTATATGTATTAAATATAAGAGAACCTCACACAATGATCTCGTGTGTTATCGTCGTGTGTGTTAACTATTATATTACATTTTTTGTACTAATACTTTTAGCCCTAGTCAAAGCGTAAGGCGTTAAACGGAATTTTCTTGTAATAATATCTATTGCTCTTCAGCTTTTTGTATGGAATAACTTATATAATGTTTAATTAATTATTTTAATACAAAATAATTTTTTTTACATTAACTACACAATTGACTTTTGACGATTCTTCTAAATGGTTCAGAAGAATCCAGCCGCAACGAAGCGAGCACAACTTTACTCCAACCGTTTTTCTCTATATAGCTTTAAGAAATAAGAATATGCCGAATACCAGTGTGTTACAAGAATAGGTTTTAAGTGGTTGTAAACACCGGTAATACATTTTTGTTCGCGACATATACTTATTATCGGCTAAACATGTCAAGTTACACACTTAATTCTCGTCGTTTGTCATTGCGGGTGTTACTTTATTTTATTAATATGCGCCTGAAGCTCTCCGAATGCTCTCAGCTGCTATGAGTCATAGAACATGTCGTGAGTGGCTTAAACGCCTTAATATCAGTGAATAGCGTATAAAATCGGCAAAATGGTAGAAAACCAAACATTCGAAGACGCTAGCGATATATGGAGCATTTGATTCCGTTAGATACAAGTAGGTAGGATTATTAAGAGTGCCAGTAAGCAGTTTCTACCAAATTTTATACATTTCTGTAGAAGTGCTTGAAAAATAAGAACAGAAAGGATTTTTGCATCGCATTGTGACTGACGATCAAAAATGGGATGTGATTTTTTTTACGATAACCTCAAACGCCGGAACTCGTTGCCGGTTGAGCTGAATATTCCATTCAAGTATTGCTCTGTATTGTCGTGAGACCATTAAAATTAGCTGAAACAATTAAATGAGATCGTTTGAGTCGAAAATTTAAATTAGGCACAATTCCTATGAAGACATGGTAAATTCGTAACGCTCATAAAAAATATACACACATATAGACACATCGAAGTGGGAAGTATTATCCCACCTGTTGTATTCTCCAGACGTTGCTTCCCCAGACTGTCGCCTTTTGAGATCAATGGCACACGGCCTGACGGACCAGAACTTCTGAACTTACTGTAAAAAAAGTAAAAAAAATTGGATCAATTTTTGTATCACTTAAAATATGATGAATTCTTGCGAAACGGAATACTATTGTTGCCGGACAGATGAGAGAGACAACGATGGTCAATATTTTAAATTATAAATGTATAATTATTTGTACTATAAAAGATTTTTTTTAAAAAAATGTTATATGCCTAATATTATTTTACAACAACAGAAGAATTCTTAAGTATGTATAAAAAATAAAGTTCATAGACTAACGAACTCATTGCCCATTTAAGGTTTTAACAATATAAATAATACAATGCTACAATTATTTAAACGAAATACATAATTTAGTGGATGAGTAATTATCAAATCATTGAGGTACAGTAGCTATTAACATTTAAATTCTTATGATGTATATTTAAACTCAATTCTACCGAGCTACTGAGAAATACTTAAGTATAACACCGGCGGCAAAAATTTGTTATGTAAAGCACAATTTCTCGCGTTCTTTCTTAAGTGAGCTTCGACAATGTTATAAAAATGAAACCGTTATGAATTTCTTGATCGTTCTGATAAATTACTATATTTTTTGTCTTAGAAATTGGGGCGATACCATTTGTCTTCTTTTTTTGGTTTATTTAAAAATAAAAAATATTGTATGTCGGAGAAATATATATGTAGAGGGATATGGATTTGCAAATATAATGTGTAATTTTATCCCTCATGTCCCAACTGTGCACCCATTAGTAAACCCAATGTAAATTGTTTTTAAATCACGGATTTATTCACGGACTTAAAAAAAATTCACACTTATATAAAATAGATACTATGTATATCGTAAATTATTTGATCTCGTATCTGAAAACGACTAACAAAAGAAACTCGAATCACGGTGAGGCCATAAGAATTTTATTATCCTGCAATGAAATTGGTACCGTAATTTGAATTTAATTTAGACAGGGCGGGCTCGCGGCTCTGCTCTGTGTGTAATCACGTACTTTACCTTAGGAGTGTAAGCTTGAATCCAATTACTTTTGTAATGTGAATTAAATATTTATTGGTTGACAGTTTTGTGTTTGAAATTGTGGATCATTAAAATAAATTGTCTGAAATATGTTTTTTTACCAATGATATTTCACCTTAATTTCCAAAAAGGAGTAAAAATTTAAAAATACATGAGTAAATATATTGAACGTATGTATTATAATTTAAAATAATTGATGAACGTGGATTTTTAGATAAATCTTTCTAGAACAATATTGAACGCAAACTGCTTATTAATTCTCCTTAAGAAAATAATTAATATCTAAAACTTTTTGTAAGTAAGTAATACTATGAAAATGTACACCCGGTACACGTGACCAACACAAGTCCACGCTTTAATCGAAATGACATAAATATTTCACGACAACGCCGTTAAATTTAATCAGTATTCATCGCTCCGGTCACACTGGACGACGGCGTGTTGTCATGCTCGTTTACATTGTAGACGACCATTACACTGATACTGGCACAGTTAGACATTCACCTGTACACATCAAGTTGATCCTTCTCAGTACATACTCTTAGAGGCTACTTTGGAGGCTAGGCTGGAGTGTTGAGTACTAACTGCGGTTTTAATTGGTTGTAATCAGATATCATTACATGATTCATATGAGAAATTAAATGGTTAAATATAATATAAGATTGTGGTTGTTAAAAAATAATCTTTTGTTTTATTACAGTTAATTTCGTGATCTTTAGATAGATAGATAGATAGATAGGAAATAAATTATTGCACTCAAAGACAATACAAGGAACAGTACACAAGATTTGATAAGTAGTACATAGTGTGCAAAGGCGGTCTTATTGCTTAACCTTTGGTAAGAGGAGAATGGTCTTAACTAATAAGGGTTAGTGCAAGTCAAAAAAAAATTAAAAAATAACCAATTATTGACTTATTCTATGCTTACTGACTAGATATCACTTACATAAATAAATACATAATACAGTAAATGTAACATATTAAACATTTATATATTTGTGTATACATATATACAGATGGGGATTAACCCCATTGAAACAATAAAAGCCCTAGTGAACGTGGTGTCTCTATATTTCACAACATCTGCAACTGGTTATGGCAAACAAATTAATGGCCAAATAATTGGACACACAGTCTTCTACGAGGATATGTAATAATTGCCGCCTAATAGCTCTTATACCACATACAATCAAGATCATGTTTCATATTCTCAACGAAAGACTTAAGGCATATTTGTCCAAGGAAATTGCAACAGAGCAAGCAGGATTTGTTAAACGAAAGGGTATAAGAGAACAGATCTACATTGTGCGTCAGATAATTGAAAAATCGCGAGAATTTAACAAACCGACGTACATACGCTTCGTCGATTTCTCCAAAGCATTCGACTCTGTTAAGTGACCATTGCTGTGGGAAACTCTCTTACAGATGGGAACGTCTAAACATCTTGTACACCTTATACGACAATTTTATGAAGAAGGCACAGCGTCAGTAAAGACGGGCGTGATAATATCAAAAAAAAATCATCCCAGTACCTGTACTGACGCACTGCGTCTGGGATGTATAATATCCCCACTGCTTTTCAATATTTACACAGAGCTCATCATGCTCATTGCTTTAGAGAATATGAATGATGGCGTCACGATCGGTGGTTACAGGATTTCCAACTTGCGCTACGCAGATGACACGACTTTATTTGCATCTAGTGTTAGTCTTATGAAACAGCTACTTCAAAATATTGAACGCGTGAGCCTAGAGTTCGGATTAAGGATTAACAAGCAGTAAAACCAAGATAATGATCATAGACCGCGCAAACAACCACTCGCCAGAAATAACTCAAATTGGTAACTGCGAAATTGTATCGAACGGCAGACGAAGTGAAGCGACGTATGGGAATTACGAGAACTGCTATGGGCAAGATGAAAAAAGTATGGAGGAACCACTATATAACAAAAGCCACTAAGATCTGGCTGGTACGAACGCTAAGTTTCCCCATATTTCTACATGCCGCAGAAACATGGACATTGAGGGATATCAAAAAGAAAAAGATAGACGCTCTGGAAATGTGGCGCTGGCGAAGGATGCTACGAGTGTCATGGACGGAGTTACGTACCAATACATCTATTTTAAATGAGCTCGGCATAAAACAGCGGTTATCAAGTATAGTACGGACTCGTATACTAAAGCTGTTTGGACATATCTCGAGGCGAAATTATGACTCACTAGACCACGCGGAAGGTTCCCAATGCGGTGGACAGACCAAGTAAAGTCGCTAGTCGGCAAACCTATACATGAGTGTGCTAGATTGACTTCGAGCAGAGAAACAATAGTACGGCGAGCAATACCCGCCCCTCCGAACTAAAACACCATGTTGAGCACAACCACTCTGTCAAGAGTATTACGAAAAAGAAGAAGAAGAAGAAAGAAGACATATAAATACATAAATATATATACATAAATCTTCATACAAGATTCCTTGCCTTGACTTAGATCTTTATCTATTAGTTAGTAATATTTATATATATAACAGGTAATTTAAATCCAAAGTTCATATAATAAACAGAAGCTTGGGGATAACTTGTAATTAATTGCAATCGATTAGAAATCGATTCCTCATTCTGAAATATTACACTTGTTTATGAGATTAATTAAAATGATAAGGAGCACTGATTATTTCATATCCTATCTATGTCAAGGCACTTACACGTAACCACTTGTCACATATCGCGTACTTTTACAATTTAGAATATAATAAATATTGATTAGGTAAATCAAAAAACTTGTATGTTGAAGATGTTTTTTTTTTTTCGTTATATTCGTTACATTCGTTTCTCCTAGGAAACGGCTGTGTCGTTAGGTAAGTAATGATACACGTGTCAAGATAACAATTATTACGACCATTGTGTTTTCAATGAGATATGATTAGTATCCTATAATGGCGATGCGTGTCCACATTCACCGGTTGTCTGCTCACGGGGTTAATGAAGTTAGGTGTGATTGGCCTACATGGTGCACCGGACCGTAAACTGGGCTTTGTCTATGTGTCATCAAATATAGAGGGTTGTGCGTACTGATAGAATAATTAATTTGATTTCAAGTTTTTAACATTTTTGAAAGTGTTATTTACACACTTAGGAAATTGTAATACACATTTTTAGAAAACGTATAGAAAATTGAACGCAGCGAGATTGAAAACCGTCCAAGCACTCTGACCGCTAAGCCATGCGTTCTACATGCAGCTGCGTCGAAATTCTTATATTCAAAGTTTATTTTACGAACAATCGTTTGGCAAGAGAGAATACTATTTATTAAATATTTTTAACATTTTTTAAAGTGTTTTTGAACCCACAACCTCTTTGTTTCTTCACAAATTTGATGAGAAATATTCCAATTGCGCCTCGATGGTGCCAAAGTGTTTTGTTTATTATTAACAACGTAGCTATATTATAAATAAAACTAGTAATGGTCCATACAATACGTAATAAGACTTAAAATACAACACAAGCAAGTTGAAATATTCTTGACGCTCTTAGTAAGATACGATAAATTATGGTTATAATTACATACATTCCATTATTGAAATGTAAAATCGTAATTAAACTTCATGCTGAATGGATATTTAAAAAAAAAAAGTAGTGTGTGCGCGTGCGCAGTATTATCGAATATATTACGCCTATAACCCATAAATAGCTACTTTCACGTTACGATGTTACGGTCGTTTAAATATATTTAAAGCGTCAACCCTGTGTGGACAAGTGATGTTTACACCAGCTGAATGAGCTCCGAGGGGACGTTTACAGTAAAGTTTGTTCACCTTGCACATGCCAAACGAAGTTTAATAGACAAACATATGTCTATTAGTGTGTAATTTTTTTTTGTAATCCTTTATAAAATCCGGTTAGAATTTAGGCAAAAAAAAAAACACTTTGTGTACATAATCCTATTCACATTGTACCTGTTAATTCTATGACAAGCACTAGACTTGTAATAGGTGGCTGTATAATATATTTTTGGCATACTATATATTTATTTACGACGCTATAAAAATCGTACGTCCGACGTACCACCGTTACAGTAAATAGTTGTGAAATTTTATGTGTAGCCAACACACGTTATAAATTAGATTACGTTATTAAGTATTAATTTGTACATTAAGTACAAATTAATACTTAATAACCGATAACATTCACCAATCGCTCTAAAGTTTTCATACGCTTAGGTAAACTATTAAGTTAGCTTGTGTAGTGTTTATGATGTAAACACAAAGTTGACAGGAAGAAAGAAAGGGCATTATTCAAGCTAGCTTACCTTTCGATATTAGTTGTAGATATTCGAACTCTTATTTTTTTGATTACTCTATTTTTAACTGGATTAATCGCGTATATATTATTGGTATTCGAAAAAACCATTTAATTAATCACGAAACACAACACGATTAATCACCGGATTATCCGGTAATCCGGTAAAAAATTGTTTCATGTGTAAAAATCGCGAAGACCAAAGATCTTATAACCGCTTTTTACTAAATGCATATGTGTACACGGTACGTATACCAAAATAATATTTTTACAATTTTTGTCTGTATGTCTTTGTTCCGGCTAATCTCTGGCACGGCTAGACCGACTTTACGGGA
This sequence comes from Podotricha telesiphe, assembly GCA_038994665.1. Lineage (NCBI taxonomy): Eukaryota > Metazoa > Arthropoda > Insecta > Lepidoptera > Nymphalidae > Podotricha > Podotricha telesiphe. The sequence continues at coordinate 886,109 of JAOYRR010000107.1, read as the reverse complement.
CTTGCACTGGCAGATAGCTAATGTAATATGGCGTAATTTAAGCTACTTTTATTTTAGAATTGCATGCTAACGAAGTCGCGGGCACAGCTAGTTGAAAAGTTATTCGCCTCGAACGCTTTAGGGTCCTAAGCTTATATAGTTGTAATATAATATTGTTTCATATTATCTACTAGCGACCCGCCCGCGGCTTCCGTTGCGTAAACTACATAACTAAACTATTTCGTATTTTCACTATGCCCGTGTCCTCACTTTAATCACAAACTTTCCTTGAATTTACAATTTAAATGAAATAAACACTAAATTTTAAGGAAAGAGAAAAGAGTTTTCTGAGTTTCTGAGATTAGCGCGAACAAAAGATAAAAACAGACAAAAAGAAAAGAAAATAAAAAATAATTATTTTAGCTTCTATTACCTAATAATATCTTTTTTCATATATCTTCCGTGTACAGACAGCGATCAGTTAAAATTTTATTATATGTATAGATATTGAAATTGTAAGCACTTCTTATGAACCTACCTATGTAGGTAGGTACATTCAACAATCCTAACTTTCATTTCCATAAAATTTGTGTTAAATGGCCCGTTTGTATTGCGTTTCTAGTTTCTAACTCAATTGAGTCTCGGGTTGGAATCCGTTTTGCGGTCCGCAATCATTGGAGCGGTTGCGACACGAATTCCATTCAGTCCTCGTCGGCTTAGCGGTACGTTTTCGATATGGTTTCCGACGTGTTGATTTCTTGTTAGCTTGCCCTAATCTTCGAAATTTTTTCCTCTCTCAGTAAATTTGTTCACTGGTATATACTTTTAAGTAATCTATACATACACATTAAAATGTAACTGATCGCTGTCTGTACATATAAGATATAGAAGAAAATATATTATTGGGAGCATTTGTCCATGTAATAGAACCCAAAAGTTTGTCTGTGCGTTGTCATGCACGCTAATCTCAGAAATGGCTGAAGCGATTAAAATATAGTTTTAATTGTTAACTATTGCATTTTGATAAACTTCGGTTACATTTAGTGTTTATTTTATTTCAATCGGTTCATAAATAAAAAAATTACAACAATTTAAATTATAAATTGAAGTAAAGTTAGTGATTTAAGTGCTAACGCGGGCGGGTGAAATACGTAATAACTGGTTATAGTAGTGAAGTTTACGCAGGCGAAGCCGCGAGCAGGTCGCTAATATATAAATAAATATTTAAAGTATAATGAATTTTAAATATAGCTGCTGTAGCGTTGCATAAAACAAGAGGAAAAGCTTATTTCAAAAAAAATTAAGTACTTGTATCAAAATAAAAAAATAGTTCCTTATCATTAAATTAATACATTTATATTTTATTTACTCATATTACATTATGCCCTGTTACAAAGTATTAGATCGATGATAATTTCTGTTATACATACAAACAAACAAACAAGCAAGCAAGCTTAATTAAATATCAATATCGGGTTTTACTAAACGTTCTATCTTCGCAGACAAGGTGTATTTGACCTATTAATTGAACTTATTAGACACAATGAACATAAATTTATTATTAACCTAGAATTTTAAATATCTTTTTATTATAAATTTTATATTTCAATGTAATATACAGTCGTTTTAATTTAATAAGTAATATTTTAGTAGACACTCTTTAAAAATCCTTTTGATATATAAACTGGCGATATTTCAAAATCTTATTTTGCAAAAGATACAATCTACAAGAGTTTAAATCATGAAAGATACGAGATCTTGTTAGAATCTAATTATACATATATACGCTATATCCATTCACTTATATTTATATTTAATATGTCAACAAAATTATTTATAAATAATACATATATACTTTAATATGTACAATCTAAAACAAAACTACCGTCTTGCAAAATGTTACATAAGACCATGAATTAATTATTTTCGATATAACATTTTGTTTTGAATTACTGTGGGCATAGTTATATATGTAAATGTTTTTTACTGTATGCTTAAATAGATTAAATAACAAAAATCTAACCTTTTACATTTAAAACGTTTGTATGTATTGATTCTACACGCCCAAACTCAAAGGAACTAATACGCTAAGACTGACTTGAATATTTTATGTATTTTTAAGGATTCCTGCTGTCGAGCCTTCGTCACTATTAGGATAGCGCTTACAACACTTAGACGTTGTATCAAGTTTCCCGATTGTCAAGCACTTGGCGACTGTAATGCATTTGTCGAATGGATTTATGTCCGCAGTTCTACAGTTTGTAAAATATTTCAAGATGGCGTGGCATAGTCGCTGGTTATGCAATACATACTAGATAGGGTTTATATTTGACATTTTGTGCTTGATCATAATAATTTTTTTATAAATTTTTGCATTTTATAATATACGTATTATGACATGATATTTTGTTTTCATGAGAATTATTGTAATATTAATCTATCGCCATCATGGAGCAATGGGACGGTGTTATAACTGCAAACGTGATTGATTGTAGGTTCGATCCTCACTCGGAGACATGATCATATTTAAAAGCGGTTTTCAAGAGAAATTTTATTACGATTTCTAAATATATGTTTTTCAAATTCTTAATTACAATTACAAGTTTGTACATAAAATGTTCAAAAAGTAAACTATGTTCTCTAAATGTTTAAACTTTAACTTGATTTAAACTAGTACTTTAGCCACAATACCATGGCTATCTTTGTTGCAAAGTTTGGTCAAATTTTGAAGAGCTATTAGCCGAGTTCTCGAGCGCTTCTGTAAATGGCAATTTGCTAAGTTACGTAAATCCTTAAATGGAAACGAGAGTGTGCTATCTTTGAGTGCCAGAACTAAATGAGTCTCCAATAGAATAGGTTTTAAAAAAACATTTATTGCTATAATTTAGTATATATGTAAGTAAATACACATTAGCTCTTATTTCATATCATAGAACAGCCTTCTACACGAAATTTGATATAACATATTCATTGGGTTTAATTATATACAAAATTAAACATGGAAACATGATCTTAAAATAATATGGAAATTACCAACTCTGGCTTGATCATAAAATTTTCGAAAATTTTATTATAAGTTTTCTATTTTTTTTAGCTTTACACTTTATTATGCATAGCACGGTAGACAAGAAAAATCTAGTGTCAATACACTCCGTCCGGGACATTGCGTGTTGAGTAGCGGAACTCAACGCCGCGCTTTATCTTATCACCAGAACGAAGAAATTACTTAAATGTAATCATTCCTCCTAGTGGAAATCGAACTCACACTCATCAACGATATTAATCCAACGCATATCCAATATAGGCACTGTCACGCTGCGCCATTGAGCAAATCGTGGCGCAGCTTTTTCTAAAATATATTAAAATTTTGTGCATTTACATTATTTATGTCATTAACTTTTCAGCACGTAATTACCGTACCACAATCTTTGTAAACATAAAAGATATAAGACCTTACCGGTCGTTGTACATGTTTTGATTCTGAGCTAAGCTACGTTAGATGCATGGCCCCATACATGGTCTCCCTTGCTCTATAAATCTTTCTAACTATTGGGACGTAGAGGGGAAACGATGCCATAAAAGACAGTCGTCCAAAGATAGCATTAGTGCTTATGCAGCGTAAACCATAACTGAGACGCTGACTGTTTTCCTTTCTGAACGGATATATGCGGATTTAAATCTGTTATATACTTATATTCGGATCTTTTAAGTTGTATCTATTATTTGAAAGGTTTTAATAGCAGGTATGCAAGTCTGAATAACATCACGCAATTTTCAATATGCGTTACTTAATCAATTCTTGGGCTTACCGTTTTTACAAAGGCCCAATTCTTTAAGATTTTAAGACCAAATTAGAAACAAAACAGATATTCGTACACTGAGAAACGAAAAATTCAAAATATACGCGATTATACCTATGAAAATACTACTTTAATATTATTTAATGATAATTTTTAATTTGAAACTCATTATAACTTATGGAACATAATATGTTGTAAATATTTTAATATGAACTTGCAACAATAGTATATATAAAACATAAAATATTGTAGCTCACGCCCTCAGCATCGGTAAATATTAGTGAGTCATAATACGGTCGGTTATGATGCTTTTATAATAAGCGATGAATATGAATAGTCAATGTTTGTCCCGTTTCCGCTGCGCTTCAAGGGAAGCAGCAAATTCCCTACTGTCATCAATTATTACCATATTGACGACATAAAGAGAGTATAGAGAGGCCCCGGATTAAATGAATAAACGACTCTGTGGTGCAGCAGTTGTGACGAGAGGTCGTGGATACGAATTTAAGTTATGTTAATTAATTAATGTGTTTATTTAAAGCGTAAGGGTTTCCCCTTGAAAAGTGACGCTTAGAATGAAACTAAACGATTTTATATAGACATTGCGTATTGCATTATCTTTATTCTATTTATTATCTATTGTATATATAGGACTGGTGAAAAGTAAAATAATAAGTATTTTTATATAATTCTTACTTTCCTTCCCGTTTCTACGTTGTTGATGATGTAATGCGACGCTGCATGTTGTCTGTCTTATTGAAACCAATTAACAAGAAATATTAAAACAGTTTCAATTATTTACTTATTTGATATTATAAAAGCAGCTTCTCGTATTTCCCCGCATAGCAGGATAGTCAGAGAGAACTGAGTGACATGACATAGCGTGTTGAGTGACAAAACTCAACGGCGCGTTTTGTCTTGAAATGACCAGAGTGAAATAAATGAAAATATTTTAAATATAATTATTTCCTCCAGTGAGAACCAAGCCCTTAACCAATTGTGTTTAGACGCTGTTTGTGTGTTTATAGACAGATGGCCATTTGATGCATTAAATAATTAAAGAAATTTAGTAAACCTAGTATATTATATTGGTAAATCTATAGTCAATAAAGACGGATCACTGTTCCTGTTTTAACTATTACTGGTAAATTTTTAAACGTTTCTTTTGCATTTCAAAGTAAAAAAAATGTCACAAGCTACGTATATAATTTTACAAGTTCCCAGGAAAGTTAAATCTATTAAAAGTAAAGCTTAACTTTTGCAGTAGAGTATTCTTCACTTTCAAATGCGAATTCCAATACCGTTAAAAGACAGGCCCCGGCCGACGTCTGCGGTCACGGCCTGCGAGTGCTCTTTTTTTTCTTTGCTAACCCACTAAGAAACAAGAATTAACGAACAGGTTCTCTCTATAGGCGCTTGTAACTATAACCATGACAATGTTAACAATTTTTCATATTTTTTTTTTGTATATAGGCATAATATGTTACTTAATATTATAGCTTATTTATAAAATTAAAATATCTTTACTATTTTGTCTATACATCTATCGTATTTTACCGTGTGTAGCCTGGCCGGGCGAATCTAGATATTTTGTTTTCCACCTTCCAATTCTATGAAGTATATTTTTAACAGGTAAATAGGCAAAGAGAAATGTAGAAGCCAAGACACTGACTGAATTCGAATGATATAGTAGTAGTAGTAGTAGTGTGTTGAGTGGCGCTTTGTCTAACCAGACGTGAAAAAATAAAAATAATTTAAATATTATCATTCCCCGTAGTGGAAATTGAACCCACAATATACGCGTTTACAGTCTGACGCTTTCCTAATGTGCCTGGATGGCCTCAAGCAATAGTATATTTAGCAGAATATTGTTTCAATTTAATTTACACAATCAAATGTACGTAAGTTAAAAGAAATTTGCCTGTCATTGAAATTACTACGTTTTAATTTTTTGGCAGCGCACCGTTTCCATTTCGTGTAATTGAAATAGTTACTGTACTTTTCTCGTATCGATCACGAGCGTATCGTCTATCCGCACAGTTTGTTTTATACGTACCTATTATTTTATACAGCTAAATTGTATCCATATGAATATAGATATAAATCGTTTACTTTTCTCACCGCTCTGGTGACCAAGCCAAAGCGTGGCCTAGGGTTCCGCTACTGAACACGATTTGCCAGGTATTCGAGCGGTAAGTGGAGAACGGAGACTCTCGACACTAGATTCTCTCTACCCGGGTATGCGGGAAAATTTTAGCTTAAATAATGTCTATTTTTTTAACATTTTTTTTAAAGTGTTATTCGCACACTAAGGAAATTGAATATGACAATATTTAGAAAACGTATAAAAAATTGTACGCAGTGGGATTTGAACCCGCGCCTGTTGAAAGCATTCAATCGCTCTGACCGCTAAGCCATGCGTTCTACATCCGGCTACGTTGAAATTCTTATACGCTTATTACAACTCATATTTTTATACGTTTTCTAAATATGTCTTTTTTTCAAATAAATATATATTTATTTTTATATTAAAACTGTACGAATGATACAAATAAACGAAAATAGATTTTGTTTATCAGCAAACGCGAATTAGCTTGGAGAACGAAATGGTGCGGAAATCGGGTAACGCCCTTAACTGGACCTGCCGGAAATGGAAGGGTGATCTTAAACGAAATTGGACAAATGCTATTATATTATATGCTTTCACACTTAAGGGCAATAAGTCCTGTTTTAGATCAAAACTAAGCATTTAATGAAATTTATTTCTTTTTTTTACTACAATTCCAACAAATGTTACATTTTATTGGTTTTTTCTGTTCAATTCATAGCAAGTTTTATCAATATCTAATATTTTATTTGTAGTATTTAAATGTGATGTATTTGAATGAAGCTGCTATTTGTTACTTTTATTTACTTGATCAAGGGAAGAAACTAATATCCGTCAATATAGCTTATTTAGAATCTGTTTTCCTTAGAACAAGTCTTGAAGAGAAGAATATAAAAGACCACTCGCGACACAGCGACTAGTTTCATTATAATATAATACTTTATTGGTGTGGCCGACGTCTTGATATATTATACTAGTAATTACTATTTATATGTCGTATACGTCTCAGCTTTTGTACGTTCTGTATATTTGTAATGCTATTTATAAAATACAATGTGTTGAAATATACAGTGTATTTAAAAAAAAATACCAATATATATATATATATATATATATATATATATATATATATATATATATATTGAAAAAGGGAATATCAAATTATCGTTGTAAGATGATATTATGTAATAATTGAAATCTTAAGTATTTAATATTGGTCCTTGAGACGTCTAGAAATGAAAAGCAATTTGTACCTTAAAATACAATATACTTACTCTGGTCATAAATAGTGTTATAATTAAAAATAAACAATTCAAAATCTGTCATTTTTATATGGTTGTTCATTGTGTTTTCTTATTTACCGATATTTGTAATATTAAAAAGGAGTAGGGTGATAAAGATAACCGAATCGCTTTGATTGAATTACATAAAGTAGATATGGTGCCAAATACTATTTTTAAAATCCTCCATACAATTGGTATTAGTCAAATGTTGTGTGTACCGGGCTATTGATAGGTACTATGAAACCGCCTCTGTTTGTGACAATCGAAAATCTGGCCGTCCACGTAGAGTTCGGCATTATCCAAATTCAGTGATAGTTTGGTGAAGTGTAAACTATGAAGGAGTGACTGGGCCATGTTTTTGTGAAAAAGCTTTGGAAACATCGGCAAGAGTTAATAAGATACCATTCTTAAGAAGGTGGTTAAGCCCCTTAATAACACCAGGTTCAATAACCAAGAATGGCCCTTTCTGCAAGACCTCCAGTGCCATCAAGCTTGGATCCACCAAATCTTGTTGAAACGAACGTTCTGGACTTCATCAGAGCTGAACACTGGACTGGTACATCAGTCCTGATCCTAATCCACTGGATTATGATTTATGGTCAGTTCTAGAGAGTAATGCTTGCTCTAATCGCCATGATTTTATATTAATGTAATAAACTAACAAATTGTAATAGCAATCAAGTCGTAACGCACTATAAATTAAAAAAATGTTATAACAATATTTATGGCAAGACTAAGTATATGAATAACATTTATTAGGAGGAATAAATCACTTAGACTCAAATTTTATGTCTAACCACACACGGTAATTTAAAGGCATTACCTATAGTTCAGAAAACGAAAAACTAATAAGTTATATACATTGGGTGGTTAGATGAAAAGCATATGTTGTAGGTATATACTGTCGCAAATTAGATACTCTTTCTGACCACAAAAATATCTATCCTAAATAAAAGCGAACCAGTGACCACAGCGTAATTAGTTTTCGGTTTGTTTAAATAAAAAAAACTACATAACGTTAATAGAACATATTAAGGTCGCGAATCAATTGGCACATTACAACACATATCCGAGACAAACTATTATGGTCTCGGTTGCTTCTATGAGCCCCCAATTGTAAGAGGCCGCTTCCTTTGTCAGTAGAGGCATTCGACTTCAATGGCTTACGTCACTTGTAACTTCAGTAATGTTTGCTTTGTTGACCGTTGCTAGGCTGGATTTCATAGCGGTTTCCTTCCACATTACCAAGAATCCGTAAATATTGTGATGTGATATCTTTTGATTTCTCTACTCTATAATTCCTATATAAAGAAAAGTAAAGTAAAGTTGTTATTTTTAAAGTAATATTCAACAAATACTATTAGTATTGGTGAATTGTTAGGTACTAGTGTTCAATTAAAAAAAAAAAAAAAAATAAGTACAGAATAAAAAAAGTTGTATGAAAATTATAACATCAGATTATAATATTATTTAACATTTTTAAAGTGTTCTTCAACACTAAGGAAATTGAAAAAGACATATTTAGAAAACGTATAAAAATTTGAACGGAGCGGGATTTGAAACCGCGCCTCTTGAAAACCGTTCAAGCGCTCTGACCGCTAAGCCATGCGAACGCATTTTTATACGTTTTCTAAAGATTATAATATGTTAATTATATTTTAGTAACAAAAAATACTCGGCGCTAACTTTTCGGTTAACCTCATATTAGATCGAAAGCTACAGAAATATTTCAACTCACTTTATATTAAGTTCGTCCACGTTCCCGAATTAAAAATTGCTACCATGTGTCCCACGAAATACGTTCCATTACACGGCTACCCAATTTAGGGGTTCCGTGTACGAGTAACGTATACTACGTCGTTCGTAATTTTTATGGGAGCAGAACACGCCTGTGACATCTAAATGTGATCGACCCAACTTTGTTCTATACGGAATTGTCTCATTGATCTTTCTTCTGACATGATTAATATTCAGTTTCAACTGACGTTTTACACAGCTTTTTACACTTAAGTTGTATTACTTAAACTATAATTATAGTTCGTAAATATAGTCTTAAGGGAAAAAATATAAAAAATTTAACGCAGCATTTTTATACGTATTCTAAATGTGCCTTTTTTTTAAAAAAAAATAATATGTTAAGGTATATGTGTTTGTAATGCTATACGATACGGTTTTAATATAGATATTCAATTATAAATATTATTGTTTATTCGTTTATGACAAAGTTGACACAGCTTTGTATTACATGTAAGACGTTTAACTGAATGTACCGTGTACTGAAATCATTCAAATTCGTCTCGTTATAGATTTCCATGTCTGGTTAAATAAAGAGATTGGATTCTGCTATCTGGCTAAATATTATCTCTAAATATGCAGTGAGTGGAGAGCGGGGTGAATTGTTACTACGCTAGAGCCTACTAACACTTCACTCCGCTCGCCGCTCTCCGCATCCGCATCTTACAGGATGGGCTTAGAAGGTTTCCCTGTAAGATGCGAAAGCAAGACAAAAAACTGTCAAAATTCATATAATTAAAATGTATATATTTTATATATTAAAATGTATGAATTGACTATTTCCTGACACATCTTGCTCGCTTATATTTATGGAGAAAAAATCAATAAGAGAAAATTTAGAAAACTTATAAAAAATTGAACTCAGCGGGATTTGAACCCGCGCCTCTTGAAACGCTGTTCCCCGTTATTTTTCAATTTCCTTAGTGTGCGAATAACACTTTAAAAAATGTTAAAATATATATATATATATATATATTGATATATAGACTTTATAATGAGTGCGTTCTAGTTTGCTACATTCGCGTACACAGTAGAGAGGCCCTTCATATGAACATAACTAGCTAATTAAATGTAAAAGTTACTTTTAAATTAAGCGAGTATGTTAGCATTGTTGAATGTTTGTTCTCTCTTTTCCCGCGCTCGTGAAATGTCGCGGTGTCGTGTGAATTTCGGTGCAACAAAATAAGTTTAGTGTCTGGTCTGTATATTGTGCGACGTAAGAATCCACCGAGGAGGGCACTTGTCTCCTATATTTAGCGCGACGGAATCTAGGCCGACGGAAGGTTTCTTGTGGGATGCCGACTTGGCGAGATTTCCTCATAGATTGTCACTTGAGCCCCCATTGTCATATTGGTTTGTGTCGTACATATGATACGGTATATGGTGAACGTCATTTTGTTGTACACTTTGGCGCGCTTTCGTTGTAATATAATATATTTATAATTTATAGACGTTACTGTAAAAAAAAAAACAAATAAGTATTACATACGAAATGCCACATAGAAGACCAGACCATTTTTTCTATTATAAAGACCATAAAGTTAAAATATGTGTAGCAAATAATTTATCATTGCGATTATTTTGCAAAACCGTTAATAGATTAACAATCAGCAGGTCAACAGACCGTGTTTGTCACGCAAGGGGCAAAGGGCAAGGGGCAAACCCCTTTAGAACTCCAAAATGTCACGATAATGTTTCATTTTGTTACATTTGCAATGTCATATTTACAATAAATATAAAAAAAACGCTTAGATTATTATGGCCGAAATCGAGTGGTTATACGACATCGTTGTAGGAAAGAGAAAGTGGGCAAAACTAGAAGCCGTTCTCGAAAGTTACTGGTCCTCTGATGGTAAAAGGCTATTTAAAATAGGACTTAAAGCAAATATTACACGAGAAAGCGTAAAGGCTAAATAGCGATTGAATTTTCATATTCTATTTTCCTACACGAGGCCATTGTGACGTATTTGGGACTTGATGGTCTCAACGCGATTGTTGTAGGTTGTAGAAACCTCTCGGCGGCGGTATGTTTCATGTTTAAATTTGTACTAGTTTACTTTATATAAGTTAGTTTATAGTATAGTATAATGATCAACGTTATTAATAAGGCAGCTGAAATATCATAAAAATCTCTTTACAGAGATGTTAACAACAAAAGTAAGTTGTAATAAGCGTGTAGAAATTTCGACTTAGTCGGATGTAGACCGCACTGCTTACCGGTCAAAGCGTTCGCACGGTTTGGAAGAGGCGCAGATTCGAATCACCCAGCGTTAAAAAATTTTAACGTTTTTTAAAAATATGTTTTAATTTCCTAAGTGTGTGAATGTGAATTAAAAAATGTTAATAAATGTATTAGACTCTTTTGTGTAAAAAAATACAGTCATTCAAATTTTTCTAGCAAAGGTACGCTAGGTCCGTATTGTTTAAATCAAACTATTATAAAAAATCTATTGTTTATTCCTCGATCTGGATAGACAAAGTGTATTGTTGAGTTCAGTCACTGAGTTCAGTGTCTTTAAATTGATGGAAAATAGAGTATATAATAGACAGGAAGTGTTTTTGGTATTATTAACCTACAGTAAAACCAAAAAAGTCGGTTCTCTATTTTCCATTAAAGCTTTATTTTTATTGGTTCTCTTTTTAACTTTTAAATATGTAATTTAGTAACTTTATCTTTTTTTCCCTATTAATCTCCTTTAAGTATTTGAAAGTTTTGTGCGTTGATAAAGAAAATTTGATATTTAGGTTCGTTGAACAGCAAGCAAGCAGGGAGCACTAAAAGAGCACTTCTCGAGATCTCGAGATTTCTGCCCTATAATAAAAGGTTACATTTTATTATTGAAATCACGAAAGGTAGAAACGGAAATAGTACGTCATAAATATTTTAAAAACCGTTTTATTTTAATGTATATATCACTTTAATTAAAATATTTTAATAATCCATATAACGCTCATGTATCAATAAATTTGACAGCTCATGTGTCACAAACTCGCAATAAATATAAAATGTATAAATTGCCACAAATTCCATATTTATATTAATTTATTAACTAATATATTTTAGTTGTGCGGTTGAGGCGAGCTCAGCAACATGGGGAAGCTGCTGTCGAAGATCTTCGGCAACAAGGAGATGAGGATATTGATGCTGGGACTTGATGCTGCTGGAAAGACTAGTATCCTTTGAAATTATAATTTCTTACGTCTTATCATGATTAAAAAAAAAATTATTACTTTTTTAAAGATTTAAAATGACTTCTTTTCGAAGGAAAAAGTATTCTATGTCACAAGAGGTAATGTTCCCTTTTTATACACCTCTATCGTTTACGTTGACCTCGCCTTGAGAGATGTTTTAAAAATGTACTAAAACAAAAATATTACACTTAAAAAAAGCCGCCGCTTCACATAGCTCGTTTGTATTTTTTTTCCTACACCCTTACTTACCTAGTAGGTAGTTAGTTAGATTAAAAAGGCTTGGGTTTTAAAATTAAGTATTAGGCATTATGCCTTAAATAAGATAAACTTAAAGTAATTTCACTGTATAATTTAAAATAGTATTTCGATATTGCAACCCAAAAAAAAAATCACATATACTGTTCTACTTAAATTAACTAAAAACATTTTTCTAATATAACACATACATCAAAATATAGGGCAACTATATATAATATATTTTCTTACAAAGGAATCATCCAGCTATTTTATATAAATTAAAATTAGGCCAGTCAGTCACAACGATACCCACGGTCGGTTTCAATGTGGAAACCGTGACGTATAAAAATGTCAAATTTAACGTTTGGGACGTCGGTGGGCAGGACAAAATACGACCACTTTGGAGGCATTATTATACAGGTAAGATTAATACCTATCTTTTTTTATCTACAATTTAACATCTTGGTGGCATAAAAACTGACTCACATGGAGACTGGAGTGTCATGACACTAGGTTCTCTCTGATACTTAAACGGGACACTGAAAAAAAAGAATTCCGCAATAAGTTCACTGTTTTTCACTTTCCTCGTCAATTTGAGACATAGCGTTTCAAGTGTCTTGACGCCTCGACTCGTCTGAATTAAGAAATAAAAATTATTAACAAAAAGTCACGTTTTGCTGTTTTCAAATTCCTAGATGTATGTTGGTGTATTAATATTATATTTAAGTTTAGTTATATGTTAAAGTTTCCTGTTTATAAAGTTTAAACAGCTTTAGAATTAGATTTGCCTGGTTTTTGTATTCTAAAATTACTATATAGATTAAGGCAAGTTGAGATGAGATTATTGATATTAGATACTAGTTTTTATTCTCGAACCGTGTGAAGTTTAAATATTTGTAGTGTAAATAAAAAAATATATATTTTAACTCAAAACAAAATGTGTTTTCCTCAATATGGTTTAACATAGTCGCTGTAATTATTTATTGTTTAAGACTATAAATAATTACAGCGATATGACTCGTCTTATGTATTACATATTGTCTTTGAATAATGCGATTTTTAATTTTATATTTTCAAAAGGAACAAAATTGTTAAGAGTATCTTTTGGAAGTTAATAATATATATATATATATATATATATATATATATATATATATATATATTTACATACATTTTGAAATACAACTGTTTTTAACTGCATACTATTAAGACTCCCGACTTTTAATAATTAATTTTTAAATACTTTTTTACAACGTTTATTTTTATTATTATATATTTATTACAAATAATCACCCTCTGAAGATTTATCGATTTTTCTTTTTCATTTTTAATTTTTATTATATTTTATAGCGAAACAATAGTAAATTTACTTTTCTTTACTTATGTCTGTTTTTATTTTGGTAAACGTGCTGTAACTATTATGTTCAATGGTTAGCAAGAATAAATGTCAATTAAAAAATTCCAGGCACCCAAGGTCTAATCTTTGTGGTGGACTGCGCGGACCGCGACCGCATCGACGAGGCGCGGCAGGAACTGCACCGGATTATTAACGACAGGGAGATGCGAGATGCTATCATACTCATATTTGCCAATAAGCAGGACTTACCTGACGGTGAGTGGTTTATGTGTATATATATGACAACCTTTGTTTTGTAAAGTGTTAATCGCACACTTAGAAAATGAAATTGAAAATGACATATTTAGAAAACATGGAACGCATGGCTTAACGGTCGGAGCGCTTGAACGGCGCAAGTTCCAATCCCGCTGCGTTCAAATTTTTATACGTTTTCTAAATATGTCATTTTCAACTTTACAGATGCATATGTGAAACATATAACAGTTTGTGTTCAATTTATTTCCTTAATTTAATATATTTCTATATTTCAAAGATGTTTAGCAATTTACACCTCTTTATATAATATATAACTGATCCACATTTCATACACTGTTCTCGTAATTTGCGTGAGGGGTACAAAAGTGAATCTTGCTTCGTCTATTAAAATAAACATTATAGATAGAATATTAGTAATTAATTATAATGTGTCAATATACAAATGTTATGATAAGGATATTGATTAAAGTAAAAATGTATTCATCGATGTGATAAAAACTATGCCTAAACTATTGTTTCACACGTAAAGTATCAAACATTGTGAACAAATGTAAGAACGAATTTGTTCATTAATAAAAAAATATTTAATCATCAAATAATTATTGACGTTTACTTTTCTTACAACTTTAGGAAACATTACATTCTCTTTAGTTGTTATGTTTGCTGAGTCTTAGAACTACCATACTCTAAGACCAGAGCAACTGTTATAAATATATATATATATATATATATATATATATATATATATATATATAAATATATATATATATATATATACTCATACGATGCACCTCCGCCCACCAGCAATGAAACCCCACGAGATTCAAGAGAAGCTGGGCCTGACACGCATCCGCGACCGCAACTGGTACGTGCAGCCGTCGTGCGCGACCTCCGGCGACGGCCTGTACGAGGGGCTCACGTGGCTCACGACCAACCACAAGTTATGAGCTGCGGAATAGGCGGCCTGTAGTGCCGCCTGCCGAGTGCACGGTATGGGGGTATTGAGCTCAATGTAAACACTCAGCTCTCCGCTTTTTAAATAATTCTGATACCATAGTTACCAGAGCGAGGTGATGAAAATATATTATAATTCCACCTGGTGGTGGTGGTGGTGGTGGTGGTGGTGGAACCCTCACAGGCTAATTGTGATTGATTTGATATATTTTAATCCTACCCCTAGTATAAAGGGCCTTTGCACATGACGTGCGGTTTCGACCAGCGCGATTTATTAGATTGATTGGACACGTTTGTATCGATAGAAACGCAAATGAAACGCGCGTTTAGAGCGCGTTAATACAATTTTAGTAACGGGAAACGGGGGAGATGCTCTCACGACGAGCTACTCGCATCACTTTAGGACTAAATTAATGTTGTTAATATAAATGTATCTGAATATCTATTATGATTATGAATTATCTCGATATATATTTTATTAATATATATATTTTTGGACGATATATCTGTCGATATATATAATATAATATAATAGAAAAATATATATAATATAAAAAATAGTTCTATTTTCATATTTCAGTAAGTGTTTTTTTTACTAATACTCTGTTTTTTTAATATGTTCGCTATAAAAGACGTCGCGTGAAATAAACGTCGTTTGCGAAGGCCCTAGAGCGACCTAACTCAATTAACCTATTGCTTGTACTGTTACATGTTTGATTTTGCTAAACAGTAGCTAATGAAAGTTTATTGTAAATATTTATGGTGATTTCCTACAAATTGCAATATTCGGACTTTTCTAGGTCTCGTTCACTCTGAGGGTGCTATTTGAGGGTTTCATATGTTTCTTTATTTAATTTTTTTGTTAAAAGTAATTGGGATGTTAGTTGTACGCTGTCTAGCCGAAACGAGGATATCAAAATAGCTTTCAGTATATTAGCTTCAGTCAGGAGCCTGCAACCATTAAAGAAATATAAGATGTTTGATTTTCGCGATTTTTACACATCTTGAAATAAAACTATTATAAAAAGATTAATCGCGTATATTATTTGTATCCGATTATCGCGATTAATCCGGTTAAAATAGGTTCATTGCATTAAGAAATATATTTATTTTCTATTTTTGAACCATGGTATTAATTGGTTAAGAGAGAAAATTGTATTTTAAAAGGTTCTCCGATCAGAGATAAAAACATAAAAATAAGCTCCAATTGTAACTATACTTTGTTTAGCTCAGTATAAAGTAATTATATATATACTACGTTAATTTAATAATATATTTAATGAATATGACTGACTTCATATTTGACTTATGTGTTTCAGGTGACGATTTCGATGCCATTTATAATAAGTAAGCTGCGTCCGTGCCTGTCGGATATAGAAACCAATGTGAACCAGTGTCGATCGGCCTTTACGGCCCACACGCCCCTCTACACTCGACTATACACGATTACGCGCGAAATTACACGATTGTTCGCGACAATACACGATTATTCGCGAAAACACCCGATAACCGGCAATAATGCGCGACAATACGCGAGTGAACAAACTGTGCCGAGTGGACTATACTAGTTAGTACGTGAACTAATTGTCTCACAAATAATAAATCAATTATTCCATTATTTAAATGAAAATTAGAGCATTGTTGTATCGAAATATTTGATTATTTTTTTTATGTTTATTTAAAAGGAATTATTACATAGAGTAAATGATTTTTTTTTTATTATTATTATAATTTACCTCCCAATTTTTTGTATGATAGCATGTATTTTGTATGATAGATAATACATTATAGCTATAAAGAGTGGATACAAGTATTTGTAAAGCAATACTAGCACGCCTGCGTTATATAGAATATTGTACAGTAGCTTATTGAAATTGGTATGCGTATACAGTGTGACTCGAGACAGACTGAACTTTTTGGCATTGTTAGTATTATAAAATAATAAAAAAATATTAGTTCGAATTGGGAAAAACATATTGGATGAAAATAAAGTAAATACACGCCATTAGTTTTTTTAAATTTAGATGATCAGTTTAGTGTCAATGGTTTCAAATATATTTTGTTTATAGTGCCTAATATTTTTTTTAAATTTGTATTGTATCTTCAATATTCATTAATGATATATAGTACTTCTTTTTAATCATTATTGTTTGAATATTCTTTCATTGCGCCTGTCATTTAAATACATTGACATGAAAAATTGTCAGCTTGTAAATCTCAATGCTACCAACTGTAAATTATAAAGCGACTTTATTGCTGGTTAATAAAATATTAAAATTATTACGTATACCTTTTTTGTTTTAGCCCCAATTTCAGTCTCAAAAAAGAAAGCCAATTTTTTATTAGAATATGACTATGGATGTGATTTTGAAGCTTGGTGTTGCTTTTATAAAATATTATATAGTGTTATAGTATTGAAAGAGGATAAAAGTGTCTGGACTACCTTGCTATGCGGGGAAAAGCGTGAAGTTATTTCATAGTATTAAAACAAAATTTGTTTTATATAGGTCTATATGGGGACAATCCAATTGAAATAGTTCCATCGACATGTCAAGTTTTTAAACGTTGTAGAGAGGATTTACAGACTAACATTAAATACAGAAGTATAGTATTTAATTTAATACAAATTATAGCATATTAAAATTTAAATAAATACTTATTCAGCCTCTTTACATATTTTAGCTAAGTTTTTTATTTATACTCATTGTTTATATGGAATTAATGAATTTTGTTTACTATTGAAGTGGTGGTACAAATGTATGGAAAGAAGTCGAGCATACTGAAACCCTATTGCAGATCTATAGAGAAATATATAAAGTTATAATTAAATCAATTTCATATGTAACAAATAAATAAATGAAAACTAGTTTATAAAATATAAATATTTAAAACATAATTTTGTGAATTTTGTATTTTGATAAGAAAACTTTTGTTTGTGTATGAAAAATACATTATATAGGTAAAACAGAAACGTATGAGTATTTCTTTCTGTTAATGTCCATTTAACAAAAAAAAAAATTATGGCCAATTTCATATAATGTTTTTCAAATTATATATCCCATTGCCTTTGTGGCGCAGTGACATCACGATGGATCTGGCTTCGTATCCAGTTCCACCACTCAACTCCTGGAACATCGTCTTAATTTCGGATGGAAAGGAGAACGGGGAGTGTCTTTGATACTATGTTCTCTGATAACCCTGCTATACGGAAACAACCCTGATGCGTAGAACTGCAAAAAAAAAAAAATCTAGATTTATATGCGACATCACTTTTTATATATATATATATATATATATATATATATATATATATATATATATACTTATGCCATAGAATGTCACTAGAATATCCCTAAATTGCTGAAAGAAAAACAAACAAAAACTTTAATTAGAAATGCCACAACTCTTATATATATTTTATTATGTACCCCCATAAGAATGATTTACTTATTTTTGTACGTCTTTTTATTTTGTTATTTTATACCTAAGTTGAAATTTTATTTCTTCCATTATGTAACAATACTATATAAGTTGGTTGTATATTAGTTTTATTTTTGTAAACAAATTGATTTTGATGTAAATGAAGAAAGAATTGAAATGTTTATTTATCAGCTGAGCACATTTAATTCGTACTTTAAGATTCTATTGCTATATTATATGACTTTAATTTAATATTAGTAGTTCCATACAGTCAGTGTTGTCCTTATTGTTTAATATCTAGTAATATTGTATTAAAAACATTTTTACAGTAAGTTTTGATACTAGAGCAAATCATTTCTTTTAAAGTTATTCGTTGCGTTTTTAAAATGAAAGAAAGACATGACACTACCTTAAAAATCTTTTGTTTTGTAAAAAATTCAGGGCCTACAACACTAATCTTTGCGACTGTCAACTTATTAGACATATATCAATGAAACAATGCCATCCTTATCTTCTTAATTCAAACAAGACAAATTAACAGAAACTTATAATAAATAAAATATTTTAAATGAATTAAATGTGCACAAACAAACCGACAATTAATATTTTTATATATAATCGTTAAGCTACTTCAGTATTTGGTTCAAATTTAATATGTCTTGAAATTATTAAAAGGAAGCGGCGTGTATAAAAATTAGAAAGATTGACAACAAAAAAAAATTGATGTATTTTAATTGTATTTCTACAGTACTAGATATAAAACGCTTAAATATCAGGAGTATGAATATATATTATTTGATTTGGACCGTTTTGTCGCTTGTTTGTAAATTATCTCGTGGACACGTGGTTGAGTTACAGTCTGCTGTATAATATTGTAGAAACGTTAATCAATATAAATTCACACTTATAATGCGAGTTTTATTGATTCCCAATCGATTTTTTGTTAAACATTGCTTTGAAATAGTTTTGACAAAATGTTATGTAATTCCTAATATACCTATTGATTAAGGCCATCTTGGTGCTGTGGGACAGCATATCAGACGCTGTAAACACGATTAGTTATAGGTTCGATTCCCAGGAACAATAATTTTTTTTGTGTTAATCGCACACTTAGGAAATTGAAAGATATTAAATTTAGAAAACGTATAAAAATTTAAACTAGCGCCTCTTGAAAACCGTTCAAGCGCTCTGACCGCTAAGCCATGCGTTCTTCATCCAGCTACGTCGAAATTCGTATACGCATAAGCGTATAAGTAATTTGTAATAATACAACTTATATTTGTTGTTAGCATCTCGGTTTTCTAAATATGTCTAACAATTTCCTAATGTGCAAATAACACTTTAAAAAAATGTTTAAAATATTTAGTAAATAGCATTCTCTCTTCCCAAACGTTTGTTCATAGAATAATCTTTGGGTAGTAGAAATTTGTATAAAACTCTCTACAGAGATGCTAACACCGTTTTATAAGTTCCTAAATATATATTTTTTTCGCTCTGGTACCTGACACAAAGCATGGCGATAAGTATCGCCACTACTCTTGTTGTTGCCGAGAAGTTTGAAGAAGAAAATAAAAAGAAACGCTGTCGAAATAAAAAAAGGGATTTAAAAAAATTAACTGTACTTTTTAAGTTTTTTAATGTTAATGTGCAGATTATGAAAATTAAATATTCTTAAGATGACAAATTTCTTAATACTTCAGTAAAACTAATCATATAATATCCAATGTAAATACATCATAAATTTTTCGATCTTACTCTTTGATTTGTTGAAAAGCTTATTCACTTTCAAACGTAAGTTTAGTTTAAGCTTCATGCTACTGTGAAAGTTATTCTTTCTGATACACACTAACGCAGAAATTATTTTCATAAAACATTTATATGGAAAACAATACCACTCTATTTAATTTAATTTACAGATATAATTTCTACAAATATGCAACTATTTACATAAACTTGGTCGATATCTTTTTTAGTGTTAAAATTCTCTTGTTTTTATTTTAGAAAACTTAACGACAGCCAGCTATTTTGAGGCAACTCTCTCTTTGTTAGATTTAGAAGTTTCGCCGACAACTTCATCACACCGTGGCGGAAGTAAAATCTGCAACTCTTCATGAAGTTGAATTTCTTCATCTGGCAAAATGTCTGAGACACGGGTTTCAAAATGTTCGTTCGCTGAAGCGTTGCTGTAAATTAAGTAAATAAAAATTACTACTCAAGTAAGGTACTTTCACTTTAAATGACGTTATATGGGAGATGCTTATCTCTTCCGGCTGATGATGATGATAATGATGAGGATCTCGATAATAACAAATCTAACACAGCAAAATGGTAGGTAGGAAGGTGTTTCTTTCCATAGAAAAAAAAATGAAAAGAGGGTGTTATACCACATGTACTAGTAGTTTTAAATTTTAAAAACCGATATAGTTAAAAACCTTATAGGAACCTTTTTAAATATAATTTAAACGATTTTCATGTGGTTTATTATGGTCGATACCTATAACATATTACTAATAAATTGTTTTTCGTGGGGCAGTCTCGGGCAGTGCCTGGGATTTGTGACCCAAGTGTAGGTTTATGGGCGTCCTGTAAAATGCATTAACACTCACCTTCACTGCCCGAGAGAGAGGAGCTCTCCACCTAACACTTAATAAAAGTGGGACACGGATAAGGCATCCCAGGCCTAGCAACGGACACTTTCATAACTCAACATTAACTGTTCAACCTGAAATCCAATGAGTGTTCCCAACACCTCTCCCATCACTCATTCTACTCTAATCAGTCCTCCTACCAACGCAGGTTCTACTCAGGTCCTACCAACGACTAGACCAGCGTTACACCATATACACCACCATTGATAATCTACTACACTATAATAGATGGCGCTAAACTAAGGATAATTTGATACTAACAGCTAAGCACTGACATACTATTTCACCCTTATATATGTATAATACAATTTTCTTTTTCTCGTACACGAGTTTTCAATAATTTAAAACAATAACAACAAACAATGTCTACATCTATTGAAAAAAAAGTTTTCGTAATTATGATCCATTCAAACGACTAATGATTACTTATATCATATCCTATATCACTAAAATATAAAGAGAAAGCAAAATGCAAAAATCAAGAAGCTACAATACGAGGTCATCGTGGCATAGTCCAATGGTGTCTGTACTGTACACGAGATGATTTTGGATTTGGTCTCCAAACGTATTATTTTTTTCGATTGTGTAGTATGCTGTTGGCGATAGTGGCCTCTACAGCGTCACCGGGTTTTGGGGGAGGCCGAGCTAAAAGAGCTCCGACATCGGCTTGGAGACCTCGAGAGGAAACCATCAATTTAGTTTCACGGTGACGCAAGGGCGCCTCATGTGAGACTCGAACCTCGACTTGTGACACCGTTTGTCGTAGGAGACTTTGCCTCTCTCAGTCCGAGCTAAGTCCGGCTAAGGTCTCCACTCGGAGAAATTATAATACTTAAATTATTTTCTCTTTTCACTAGAAAAGCAAGCGCAAAAAAGCGATAGGTCCGACCATGTCAAAGTCAAGGTCAAATATTTTTATTCAAAATAAGAAGTTACATGCTTCGTCGTTGAATAAGAAGTTACATGCAACACCAAACAATTTACCACCGGTTTACTAATGTTAATGCCTCAGACCTGAGAAGAACCGGCGCAAGAAACTAAGCGGGACATTTATTTCTTTGTTTTTTTTGCAATACAATAATTTACAGATTTATTAGTGACAATGAAACTTTTGAAATAGACGGGGGAGCGAGCATTTCATTCCCAAGGCGTGTTCTCATTTATAACATTTAACTAACAAATGTCTTTTCACAACTTTTTTAAATTGTGATATCGTAACGTTTTCTGGGATAGTTTTGTAATAGCGTACACATTGTCCCACAAAAGAATTAAGAGTTCTATTCAGTCGAGTTACAGGCGCGGTAAGTTTAATCTTATTTCTAGTATTAATATTATGTAAATCACTAATCACATTAATATTTTTCTTTACATACATAACATAACCAAAAATATATATTGAGACGAACTGTCAATATATTTTATTCCTTTAAATTTATGCCTTAAGTATTCTTTCGGGCCTAAGTTATAGATTGCGCGAATAGCTCTCTTCTGCAAGACAAAAATCG
The DNA here is from genome assembly GCA_038994665.1 of Podotricha telesiphe. Taxonomy (NCBI): domain Eukaryota; kingdom Metazoa; phylum Arthropoda; class Insecta; order Lepidoptera; family Nymphalidae; genus Podotricha; species Podotricha telesiphe. The sequence goes on along the minus strand of JAOYRR010000107.1, from coordinate 863,578 downwards.
AATTGATTACGGCTGCATTACCCCAAAGTATATTTGCCATAAGACATAATACTATGAAAGTAGCTAAAGTGAACAAGGCGAGCCGTTTTTACGTCAGTTAATAATATATTTTTTTAACTGTGAAGGCTGCTGATCTAAGTCTATTCGCCAATCCATCAATATTAGGGTATCTCTGCCCACCGGGGAAACCTATTTCTATGTGTAAATCGCATCAAGTTAGAAAAACATACAAATATGACTAGCTTACTCCAACTGATCCCCAGTTTTAACTCCAGCCAGCACTGATGTGTACAGCCTCGCGCGTGTTCCATGGAGCCTCATCCCAGCTGGTATGTCTTCCGTCCCGGATACGGTCTCAGGGATAGGGTGTAATATAGCACCGTTGCCTGTATAAATAAACGGTACAGCCTTAGTAAATTGTCTGGATAAACAATTAATCTTAATTTTCAAATTTTCAACTCCTTCGCACAGAAATTATGCGAAAATGTATAAAAAAATTATATAGTAAGGGTTGAAAAACATCTTTACAAAACGTTTTAAATTTGAAAGTCAAAATTCTGCTATCCAAAAAATATTCTAAATACAATCGTTTGGCAAGAGGAAATGCTGTTTATTAAATATTTCAACGTTCTCAAAGTGCTATTTGCCGCAGCTGGATGTAGACCGTATGGCTAGCGGTAAGAGCGCTTGGACGGTTTCCAAGGAGCACGAGTTCGAAACCAGCTACGTTTAAAATTTGTTAAACGTATAAAATGTTATTGTATTTCGTAAATGGGCGACGAATAACTTGTAAAGATGTTAAAACAGTCAAAGTGTATAAGAATATGTTTAAGACTGATGCATCAGACGTACATTAAATGAATAAAATAAATATATATTTACAGTTTTGTCTGACATACGATACGGCATTAATGCAACGCGTACTTTTGTACTATCAGAGTTTAGCTTAGCTTAGCTAATAAATTAGAACCTAGGGATAAGAAGCTCCGTTCTTCATTTAACGCCCAATTTAAAAACATTCTGCCATTTTAAGCGGCCAACACTAACGCCTCGTCGAAACTTGAACGGGGACTTGAAAATAATTTTAAACAAGGAAACCAATGTATAACTAGAGCTAAACTTATTTAATACTAAGTTCTTTGATTTTCACGATTATTACACATTTTGAAATGAAACTATTTTTAACCGGATTAATCGCGTATAATTTTGGTATTCGAATATACATTTTTAGAACTCGACGTTTCGAACACTTTACAGTAGTCCGTGGTCACAGGTAGACTCTCTCTCTAACCTAAAAAGTCAAAATTATTTAATAGTATTAATAAACAATTACATGTTATATACAATATAATTGTATATTTACATACGTAAATAATTTAAGATGGTCATCAAATTAGTTCCTAAAACAAACTGACTAATAAAACGCATCGGAGCATCGGATTCAAGCTATGATAATATCGTATTGCCACCGGATTTGGTCACGTGTTAAAAAGTAAATCAAAGATCAACAAGTGATTAAATAGCGGTGCAAGAGTTTCTTACATAGATTGCAAGATGAATGCCATAGTGACACAATATGGCAGCGTCTGACTGTAATCGCGGTATGGTTGTGGGTTCGATTTTCACTCGGTACAATGATCGTATTTAAAATATATACAGGCGTTGAGTTCCGACACTTAACACGCAATATGTCGGTATCAGGCGGAAAGTGGAGAACGAAGTGTGGACACTAGATTCTAAGACTACAATGTGTGACTATGCAGGAAAATATTGAAAGATAGATAATAATACACACTATACATTTATAAAAGTGTGTTAAAATTGTGAAGAGGTCAAAATTACAGTGGTAGCCTATAGTTATTCATCACATAATTTAAAAATAATGCCTTAAGTACCTAACATAAGTGATAAAAGTTCCTTAATATTAAAAAGAAATACACAAAATACCCATATAATTTTAGATCATAAACGAGATAAATAAGGAAATAGCATTTTTTACCATCATTTGTGTCGACTGGACTTTTTTCATGAAAGTGTCTCAAATCTTGATTGCTTGTTGGAGTTCCTAAAGGGACAAAGGGATTAGGAATTGTATGAGTCAATTGCTGTATATTCGCATTTGTTAGGTAGATCCACACAAATAATGATTTTACTTAAGTACTCCTAAATTAAGGTTACTTACCGTACCTGCGCGAAATGTCCAATATTATATACAGTAATATATAATTAATTCTATAATGACGTCTACAAATTTATAATTTTTAAAATAATATAAGCTTATACTAATTTTTACATACAACATAAAATTATGTATTTTATAAACATAAAGTATTGTAATATATGTTGACTTGAATGCGTTCGTCGCCTATTATATTTTTTTTATTTAATAATTTGATTTATTAATAGTTTTTATTTTACTATTGAGGCCATCGTGGCGCAGTGTGACGCAGGTTTGGCTGTAAGCACGATGGTTGTGGATTCGACTCGCACTCGGGAGAATGATTATAAATAAATTATTTTCATTTCTCCGCTCTGGTCACAAGGCAAAACGCATTAAGCACCGCCACTCAACATAGGATGTATCAGATTCGGACGGAAAGTGGAGAACAGTGTGTTGACACTACGTTTTCTCTGCCTGCTATGCGGGAAGACGCGTGAAGCTAACTATTAGTTATGCTAAGTTAGCAAAATAATTTAAAATATCGATATTAGTATCCAAGTACATTTGTGTAATATATAATAATACACACATTGCACACATTTCATACGTGGAATTGTATGAATGCGTGAGAATCTAGATTATTTCACTGCCATTTATATTGTAGTAGCTACTTAATTACATCGGCTGTTACCAGTGTCGAAGTGTGAAATTTTTGTAAAGTTAGCCGGCGTTAAAAGTAAATATATATAAAAAAAATAGGCTTTCCATGGATGATTATATAATTAATTCGGTTAGTTTACCAAGTTTATTTGCATACTAAATAATTTATCATTGACATAGTGATATCAAGTGATAAAATTTGAAGCTTACAATAAAACAAAACTAGTGATAAAACATCAATAAATAACAAAGTAATTTAAGGTAACAATAATAGATGGCGCATAATGCGATATATACATTATAGATAATTTCGGACACCAATATGAATTTACTTCAAACTGATAAACAATATTTAAAACGTTATTAGTTATATTAAAACCAACGTTATTATATATTTATATATTTTCCGCGAAACAAAGAAAAATGAGATATCAACAAATATTTCTCAGTCAAAATATGTACATATGGTTTACACATTTAGTTTTCACTATTATTTATCTTTTAAATATACAAGTATTTGAAATTCCTAATTATAAAAAGACATATTTAGAAAAAGTATAAAAATTTGAACGCATCGGGATTTGAACCCGCGCCCGCGCGAACAGTTTTCAAGAGCCGCGGGTTCAAATCCCGCTGGGTTCAAATTTTTATACGTTTTCTAAATATGTCTTTTCCAATATCTTTAGTGTGCAAATAACACTTTAAAAAATGTAAAAATATATATTCCTAAATATACTTATTATTCACACTGACAATATTATTATATAGATAAATAAGTTATTATAATAAACTAAAACTTTTACAAATTTCAAATAGTATAATTTTGAAATATGTAATGTCCATTGGTTATAAACTAACCGATTGTAACAATTTACGAAACATTGCATACATTGCACCGACCGCTACTAAAAAAACGTAGTTTACTAAAAGTATCCAAATTTAAGAAATATCTAGCTCAAATTAAATAAATCTGGCAGTAGACATTTTCGTACCCATTTTTAATAAATAAATTCGCCATCTTTAATTCATGACTAGCCAGTGGCTGCCTTCGATTGATCCCGGCCTAGTCGCTGTTATTAGCGTGTGTGCGAGATATATGGCGCTATACGTACAGTATCAAAACGTTACAGGCATAAATACTTGAAATTCCATGGAGGAACTAAATTTTAGTATGGAAAGGTAGGCCGGTTTTGCGACCGGTTTTATTTATTTATTATAATTTACAAAAGATATGACACTTCGCTACTGGCACAACGTTACATATAAAAAAATAAAACGAAACAAGTCATAAATTTGTCTTGTTTTTATCATTGAATACAAGTTTCTCACCATTTTTTGTTTTCGCAGGTATATCTGCATATCCAAGGAACAGTAGTTCGAGCTCGTCGGGCGTCAAGCGCCGTAAATACGGCACTCGCTTGAGATCCGGTCGATGAAGGGATCGAAACGAATTTCGATGCTAATACAAAAAAAGATTAGTACCAAAATTGTTCATATGAATAAAATTCAAGAAATGTAGTTCCTAGCGTAAAAAATCATAAGTGCTTTTAATTATTTTGTCTTATCCCATGTGATATACCCAGAATTAGTAGATGGTGTAATCCAAAAGTAAAAACATTCTGTTTGATTTAAATGCATTACATCGAATGCACTGCTCCACGTTCACTAAGTAAATTGAAGTTTATAATATTTTTAAATAACAATTAGTCGCCCCTGTGGTGCAGTGGGACAGTGTCAGTGAGACAGTGTCAGTGCCTTCGCGCACGATGTTTGTTGCTTCGATCCCCACATGGGAATGATATATATTAAATTATATTCTTTGCCGTTTTCTGTTCAGACTAAGCGCGGTGTTAAGTACCACCATTCAACACACATTGTCTCAGATTAGAGTGGAAAATAGAAACATAATTTTTAAAGTGTCATTCACACACTAATGAAATTGAAAAACATATTGTTAGAAGTCGTATAAAAATCTGAACGCAGCGGAATTTGAACCCGCGCCTCTTGAAACCCGTCCGAGCGCTCCGACTGCTAAGTCATGTGTTCTACATCCGACTACGTAGCGATTCTTATACGCTTATTATAACTTATAATTGTTGTTAGCATCTCTGTAGAGATATTTTTACAAACTTCTGCTACTCACAGATTATTCTACAAACAATCGTTTGACAAGAGAATGCTATATATTAAATATTTTTAATATTTTTAAAGAGTTATTCACACACTTAGGAAATTGAAAAACATAATTATAAAACGTATAAAAAAAAATTACCCAATTTTTTTTAAACCGTTGCGTTCAAATTTTTATACGTTTTCTATAAATATGTTTTAGAAAACTAAGTTTTTAACACTAGCTTCTCTCTGCCAGCTCTGCTGTGCTGTGTAGCTGTTTTTTGTACTACAATTTGTCCTTGAACTTTTACGGTAACTCCTGAACAATCAGTATAGTCAGAAGAATCTACCCCATGTTAATATCTAATAAATTATCGTTATAAGAACTGAACTGAACTGAAACTGAAAACTAATACCTTAATAAGTCCAGGCGGTGCTTGAGGCTTTTCAGAGGCAGACGACATGCTCGAGCAATGTATAACACCGTCGTGCCTTACAGATATAGCCGACAAACCGCTGTGGACTAAATCTTCTTTGATCTATATTCGAATATATAAAACTAATAAAAAACATTTCTTTATACCTAATTCTATTAATGGATTACTAATTTTTTTGAACGACAGTCCTGGATGTATGTATAAAAAATTGAATTGAATTTCGTTTACAAAATGAAATATAGCAGGACTTAAAGCTGTGTTTCTGAAACTAGCCTTGAACGCTTGTTCAAAAGGCTAGTTTCAGAAATGTTGGTCGGTAGGTTTTTATAAATCTCTTACTAGCGACTCATACATCATTATACGAGAGACGATTCTAGTTACTAATATGTTATATAATATTACTTAATAAACTTGATATAGAGTAAGTACAGGTCCTTGATTTAATTGATGACAAAATAAGTGTTTTTTTTTCTAATATTTAGTGAAATAATAAAATTTTATGTAACAAGGCTTATTCTTGGGTTTTCATCCATTTAAGTACAATGAAAGATCGAAGATTGTAAAAAATGGAGTTTTTGATAAGAAGTTCCTTTTCTCTGTAATTGATGGGTTTAATGTTAAGATAATGTTTTAGTTGATAAATCTATTAAAGTTAGACATGGTCTATCTGTGGTTAAAGTTTTCATTAATATTATATTATATGCATTGCATCTGACAGGTGAGCACCTTGAACTGACTGCTTATTGTTTTAACAAATTGGAGAATATTCTTAAATACAATTTCTGTTACCGTAAATATGTTTTAAATGCTTAAATAACAAGTATTAATAACTTGTAGAAATATTTACTAAAAAACTGCTATGGCTTGTTATCACTTAAGAAAGCAACTTAAGTCTTGAAATTAATATTTTCAACTCATTGAATTCAAATTCAACAGGATTCATTTTTATTCAATAAATATTTAATTCCAAACTATTCAAAAATATAATTTGTACAAATAAAGTAGTAGATTTTTTTGTTTGTGATAAATTTATTTTGATTAATATATAAAGGACTTATTTTATTTCTATACTTGTTAAAACTAAATTACCTGTAATTCTTTCCCTTCACAGCATGGTACAAGCGGTGGCAACGAAGCCATTTCTTCTTTATGCTTTTGATTTGAATTTATATCTATGGCCACGTTGTCTCCGCTAGCCACCGGGTTCATCACGAAAAGAGAATCTGACGATCGTTCTGAAGACCTTATTTCTTTAATATCAAAGTTATTTGAAGACACATCTCTCATATTCATATTATTAACGGTTACTACAGGAGATAGTTCATGTAATAGCTGCATTTTTATAGAAATTGTATTAAAATTTTGTTTGGCCTGGTTTATTTACTGCTGACAGATCACGGATTTTTTAACGCTCGTCTGACATTTCTATATTTAAAAATGTTATTTTGACATAAAACTAATTTAAAAATGACATTTTGACAATCATTTTTTTAGATAATATTTCGAGAAGGTTTTATCGTGTATTTTCCATTCAAAGTGACATTGACGAAGTGATTTATGTCAAACTTACACGCTCGAAACGCCATTTGGGAAGAATTTAATTTAACTGAACTGAGAAGGTTTTATAATAAGATGAAAAGAGTTTTTGAATTATTTCCAGCAGCCGCTTATTACGGCAGAGCAGGGTAGGCAGATAGAACCAACTGTCAAGGCACTCCGTTCTCCATTTTTCGTCTGAATCTGAGACATTGAGTGTTGATAGGTGAAACTCAACGCCTAGATTTATCTCGTCACCAGTGTAAAGAAAAAAAATTATGTAAAAATCTTAATAATTAATAAACAATTATTCCCCCTAGTGGGGCAACCAACCCACAACCACCGCGCTTATAGTCAGAGTTATCTTTACTTTATTAGCATTTTACCCAAATATAACCACAAATTGATATTATTCTATCTAAGGTGACATATTACCTCAAATACTAACAATGAGGCTTATCCATGTTAGATATATACCTATACTTAGATACATATATAAGTAAAAAGTTACTTAGAGGCGGATATCGAATGCGGATCACGTAGCGATACTTCGAAAGTACTTTGAAGCTGACAATGAGTGCCCACTTACAGCCTTTTTCCTTGGCCATGCTGTGTGACTTTGTGAAAGGCTTCATTATAATGCATATAAATTTAAAAAGCTTTTAGTATTAGAAACAGACACTCCAATTTTATTTATTTGTATAACTATAAACGGAACTCCTAAAGGCTCTAATTTTTTCCCGGAGAAAGGGTGTGGAGCACCTATTATTAGGAAACACCCTGTTCTCCATTTTCCTCCCGTAATTGAGACGTTGCATGTTGATAAGCGGAATTAAGCACCGCGACTTAACTTTGTCTTAGGCAGAAGAAAAAAATTAAAATAATTTAAATATTGAGTACTCCGTGCAGGATCGAACCTACAGCCATTGAGTTTACAGGCAAGAATACCTTAGAGTTTTTTATATATATTATGGTATATGGTCTTGGTCCATTTAGATATAAAATATGAATATATATTGATGGCTGTAAGGTGCATGACGAAGGGTTGAGTACAACAGTAACACGTCACTACGTTATGTATGAAAATTAAGTGGAGAGTGGACAACGAAGTGTCTTTGTACAAGCTTTCTGTGCCTTCATTATTATATTCGGGATACGCGTTAAAATAAAAAAAAATACTAAACTGTTAGGTAGGTACTTAAGAAATATACGTCAATTTATTACATTATTTTTTATTATTTAAAAGGAAAATTGTAATAAAATAAAACTAATACATAAAAAGCAATTTAGCAAAAAGTTAAATTTTTCTAAAAAAAAAAACCAAAAACCAAATCCAATATTTGAATTTCAAATAAAACAGACGGTCCATTATATACATCCATCCATTATAATTTCACATTTCCCATTTCTCTTTCACCTCTCCTTCTTTAACCTGCAGAGACTTGGCCAGGAACATAAAAGTCTTTTTGGTCATCCACCATTATGCTCACTTTCTGAAATTAAAAAAAAGCATCCTTACTATGATAAGAATTGAATGAAACCTTTTTTGCTGTATATCTTTTAAGCTTGGAAAGAACTTAGGCTAATAATAATAAATCGATTTTGAAGAGTTGAACTACTGACGTAGAACCATAATAAACCAGCTATACTATAAGATACAAGGAAATTACGCCTTAATATTTCAGCGGCAGTGTTTTGGTAGGAAGATTGATTTTACACCAACGAAATTTCGGGCAACTACTAGTTTTAAATATTTTAATGACCGACAACTTTTATATACAATTAGGTAAGTTTGGTAGAGATGAATTAAACCTATTGTTCTAAATATTACTGCTGCTGCTTTTGTATCTCAACCATCAGATGCAAATCTCACCAGAGATTATGTTTTTTATTTACACAATATATTTTAAGAATGTATGCCGCTAAACAGTATTTTTAAAATCTTAATTTATAATGATATTTCCAGCATAGCGGGATAATTAGAGAGAACGGAGAGCCAAACGCTACGGTCCGTGCATACTTCCTTGACCTCATCCACAGTCAACAAGTTCTATATGCTCGCCCTCCGGGAGGTCCTCATGTTTTTACGTGACCTTCCTCCAGTATCATACGAAGGTCAAAGTCTTATAAAATCTAAAATCTTTCTTACCGCTGTATTACCTATACACTTTTAATTATATGTTAATTATTTAAAATAAAAAAAAAACATTTATTTACGCTTTAAATATACATTTTATCAAGACCTAACTTATAACTTGCATAAAAGTTTAATCTGCAAACGAGCAAAAGCTTTACCTAAATAAACATTCCATTAGTTTCAATCGAATTCGTCAATTACGAACACGTCGAAAACATTTGTATAAACTAAACTCACTAAAACACAAACATAGCAAAATTATAGAGAGTACCTCCGCGCTGAAACTTTCAGAATATTCTGTGATGTGATAAAAATATGCAAATTGATAAGTTTTAATTTATCTTATAATTAAGTTTATTATATTCGTATAATTAAGTATTATCTAGTGGCATCATGTCGCATTGGCACAGCGTCTGAATGTAAACACGATTGGTTATAGGTTTGATTTCTACTTGTGGGAGTGATGATATTTGAAATATTTTAATTTCTCCACTCTGGTACCTAAGACGAAGCGCGTCGCTCACTTCCGCCACTCAACACGCAATGTCTCGATTTTGGGTCTAGACACTAGGTTCTCTCTGACTACACTTCTGCGTAAAAAGCGTAAAGCTACAAAAATAACACCACCAAGCTTTAGATTATTTCCTTTGGAAATATAACAATTATTAAGTATTAATCATATGATTATGATTTGATTACCAAATCTTGTTAAATAAAAAATGTAAGTAAATGTAAGTATAGAAATTAAAAAAATATACGAGTATATTATATTAAACCCTTTTTGACCAAATAAAATCTAATCAAAGGGTTATTTCCCCGTCCTGCAATATTTGTTGTTACAAAAATATATTTTTTTAATCATTTCAACTTTTAGGTTTTCTCCGCATTACAACCGGGGGTAACCGGAGAAAACTTATAGTCAATATACACTAATTTCAACATTCCGCTCGAATACGAATCGATAGAGAATACGAGGCTTTGAAAAAAAATAATGATTCTTCTTTCTTCTTATTCACTGCTTTAAACATTAAGATCTCATAGTGGAGCCATCAGAAACTAGACACAAAATAATACAAAAAAAATATTACCTGCTCTACTATATTTAATCATAATCACCACAATTACATATAGCACTCTCAAAATTTAAGTGAACTCGCTCCAAATACCCATAACTTATAAAATCAAAATCAAAAATTACTCTGAGAATGCCGTGCAAAATGTTTTAATATCAAAATCTATAAGTAAGACCTACTCGCTGTTTAATCCGTCGCATTTCAATAAGCAACACGCGCAGTACGCGGTGGGCTAGGAATTCGCAGGTACGCCTTACATCCGCGCATTCTACATGCACTCTATTATCAACCACCGCCCCCGCCAGCCCCTCCACAGCTTCATCCCATTGCACTACAAATAGGGACAGAAGTTTATATTTATATTCAAAAGTAAATAAAACAGTACATACGAATGAAATCGTATATTTTGTATTATTAGAAACCAATAATAATATTCAGGTTACACGAATTATATTTCTTTTTTCAGTTTCACGCAAAGGTACACCATAGTGTACATCATAGTGTCAAGACACTCCGTTCTCCACTTTAGAATCTGAGAAATTGAGGCATTGAGAGCCAACATTGAGAGCCAACCAGAGCAGAGTAACGAAAATATTTTCAATACAATAATTCCCCCGAGTGGGAATTGAGCCCGCACCCGTATCGTTTACAGTAAGATGCTGTCACACTGCGCCACTATGGCCTCATTAGACATATTGCTAATTTATTAGATATGTTGTACTTTGTCTAAAGAGTCAAGGCGGGTAAATTAATATTAAATATTTATAGTACTCATTAACGAATAGATTTCGCTAAAAATATACTCTTATTTAAATTATCTATATATTAAATTGTATGCGAACACAAAAATCACAATATCTCCATCGTAGAAATTAAATTATTTCATCATTGTTTCAGCATCCGAGCACTACTTCGATGCATACTAAGCTAATTTCGTACTATATAGCGAAACGCTAAAAGCAAGTTGGAGTTTTGTTTTTATGAACATATTTTTAGAATAATTACATAATATTTTGGTTAAAAGCTTCTAAATCTCTAAATATATGAAATGTTTATATATTGAAGAAAGATATTGAAGATATTGAAGACGTTGCTATACATCATCTTCAGATTTTCGCAGTTCCAAGCATAAAGGTTATTAAGCATAAGTGTTAAAGTGTCAAGTCTTAAGTGTTAATAAACGATTATAAAATATAAATATCACTTGTTTTTTAAATATAAATCTCACTAGGAAATGTTCGTAACATTATTGTATTTTAAACTTCACGCTTTTTCCCGCATGGCAGAGTGTTTACAAGTTGGTGTTTACTCTGGTGACGAGAAATAGCGCGCAATGTCTCGGGGATTCGGGCGAAAAGTAGAGAAAAGTGGGGGTAACAACAAAATTTGCTTGCAAATTATTAAATTTTTTGGAAATTACTTAAAAAATACATTGTAATTAATTAATTTCTCTCGTACAATAAAAATATTTGACAAATTAAATTGTTCATAATCATTATAAAAATATTGAGGCAAAATTTTAAAATTCAAATTTCTATAAATGTGAAATTTGTGCCATATCACCTTTATGTGTTAATTTTGTTCATATACCTAGTACAATAAATGAACAGAAATACAAACTGGAGTGTCTTATATGTGGCAAAACGATTTTCCCCACTAGCGGGTCCATGCCCTTCTGTACACGCTGACTTACAGAGCGAGACATTAATTTCGCTGCTACATTAATCATCTGTAAGATTTTGGTTAATTGAATTACATAATAGTAACCTAAGTATTTAATATTATTTTTTATATACAAACACCAAGACCAAGGACCTTGCAAAAGTAAAAAAAAATGATGTGAAACATCATAGTTCTTTTTACTAGTTATTTGAAATATATTACTTTGGATTTTTTTTTCAAATTTAGCTTTGAGCCTAAATTTAATGAAAATTATTATAGAAAATTTAGCGTTACGTCATATTCCGTATGGCAGGATAGGCGGAGAGAACCTAGTGTTAAGAAATTCTCCTTTCGTTTTTTCTCCACTTTCCGCCTAATATATATAGAAAATAACTTAAAGAAAATGTAATAAACTTATCCTATACAAATTTTGGCTATAAATAGGCTCCATACAGTATAGTATGTAAGAACATTTATATATGAATTATTTTTATTGGTACGACAAAACACGGCGATGAGTTCCGCCACTCAACACGGAATGTCTCGAGTTCGAAAGGAAAATTGAGAACGGAGTGTTTGGACACCATGTTCTCTTTGCCTACCGTGCTATGCGAGAGTGCAGCTCATTAATATCAATATTATTATATATTAAACTTTATTAAAACTCTCCCAATATAGAGATTTCAAAGCTAACCAACCAATAAGTTGTTACTTAAATAATACGAGTTTAAAAAAATCAGTAAAGGACCGATGAAATCGAAACAGCTACTGAACTGTTTAAAACTCGATACGAATATAAATACCTCGAGCAATTTTCTTCTCTCAGGCAAATAAGTTCCCAGAGACACCGGATCCGGTAAATCTTCTAGGCGATCTGAGAAAGTAACTTCTGCCAGTTTCGTCTTGGAGGGCTGTATGGTGAAATGTAATTGTGTTAGAAATTTAAATATCAGACTTTCATCCCCATTGTGAGCCACACGTATGAGCTATATGTATTTATGCAGGTATACAAATGTACTAGTTAGATTTTTTTTAGATTTAAGCATTATGCTTACTGGAGGCAGAGAGAAAATAGAGTCAAGACACTCCGTGCTCCTTTTAGATAACACTATATAGATCAGTAGAAGAAAAGCGTTGAGGCGGCAGACAGTCATGCTATAAGGTTCAAATTTCCTGACAATCTTGTTAGTCTTATTTAATTATCTCTTTTTTTTGTCTTAATTATTTCAAATACTATTATTATTTAATTAATTTTTACTGCTTTTGTTGTTATATCTAAACATATAAGTTAAATTGGAGTGTCTGTATGAAATATTAGAACAACCGCTTTTAAGGAAATGCACGTGCATACACTTATAAATAAAAATTACATTTTTAACAATTTTCGTTTGTCTGTCTGTTCCGGCTAATGTCTGCAACGGCTGGGTCGACTTTGACGGGATTTTCACTGGCAGATAGCACGTGTAATAAGTAGTAACTAAGGTGTTTTTTATTTTGAGAATTCCACACGGAAAAAGTCGCGGGCACAGCTTGTTATAATAAACTAACAAAAAATCTCTAACAAGTAGTATAACAACGAGCAAATGGAATTTGAAATCGCCAACATTGGATTCAGTCAGCCATGATTCAATTGCGCTACGAAAGTGTACGATACGATACGATAGTAAAGAGAAAATATAATATTACGTCGTACATTAGTCACAGGTTAAAATTAACGTTAAAATTAACTCTTTTGATATATAGTAATAGTTTAATTGCTTTTCAGCTTTTGTTTAGCCTAAGTCAATAATAATTTCAAATAAAAATATATAATTGGTCCGAATACATGGACAGGCTGTTTTGTGAGTCAAATTTAAATTAAACGTTAAATCTATATTTTTTAACATTCTTTTACAGAGTTATACACACACTTAGGAAATTGAAAAATATATATAGAAAACGTATAAAAAATTGAACGCAGGCGCGGGTTTCTCTCTTACCAAACGATTGTTCGTAGAATAATCTTTGGGTAGCAGAAATATGTAGAAATCTCTCTACAGAGATGCTAACAACATATATAAGTTGTAATAAGCGTATAAGAATATCGACGTAGCCGGATGTAGAACGCATGGCTTAGAGGTCAGAGCGCTTGAACGGTTTTCAAGAGGTGTGGGTTCAAATCCCGCTGCGTTCAAATTTTTATACGTTTTCTAAATATATATTATTGAGTAAATGAAGTTAGGTTACGGACCGTAGCGTTTGGCGCTCAGCTCCTAGCATTTTGCTCTCTCTCTGACTAACCCACTAGGGATAGGAAAGCTAAAAAAAAGTATCTAAATGTAGTAGTAAATAAATGTAACTTGTCATATAAAACGATTATTTTATATAGGCTTATGTATATGATATATACAGAAATCTAAGCATTTAAATCAATTAATCCTGAGTCGTTAACAAAATATTATGAAATTATATTTTTAATATAATATTGTTCTCAATATTATATATTCGTTGCTTACTGCATTAGAGGGTGCTCTAGATTCAATATGTGGAATGGCGGTACGAGTAGCTTATATTCAATGTTTACAGTAACTAGTGTTTCTACTATGTCCTAGTTTACAAATTAGCTCTAGTTCTACAATGTATATAAACTTCTATACAATATATAACTTCTATATTGAAATTGTTTCTTTTTACATTATTAAAAGGATTTCTCGATTTACGATTGAAACGATGATTGAAAATGGCGCGAATGAAATGGAAAAAACGGATGACAGGACCACTTTTTTTGGGTAATATATTCATTCAGTTGCAAACGCAATATATATAATGTGACATTTTAGAGGGGCCAATCGATATTATCAAAATATTTATAATTTTGGATTGAGTGTCTTGACACTAGGTTCTTTCTGACCACCCCCTGCTATGCTGGAACAGGCGTGAAATAGCTATACACTTATGTGCTTAATAAGTTCTTTAATTTTCACGATTATTGCACATTTTGAAATGGAACTATTTTAACCGGATTAATCGCGTATAATTTTGGTATTCGAAAATACACTTATTTCGAACACTAAAATGTTCGAAATAAGTAGTCAGTAGTCCGTGGTCACAGGTAGACTCACCTAGTGAGTACCTGTGGGTAGAGTAGTAAGTGTGTAGAAAAAATTAAATTAATAATTTTAATTTTGTATATTTTTTTGGCACTTTTAATTTTGGTTTGGTAATTTTAATTTGGTTTATTTATATATTTTACAGGCGAATTGCAGAGAACGCAATATCTGGACACTAACTTATCTTTGTCTAATCTGATATGCGAGAATAAGAATGAGTTTCAACTTCATTACACTACAATCTTACTCATAAAAAAAACCATACAACAATAATTAAAGATCTATATTTTTTTACATTTTTTGAAGTGTTATTCGCACACTAAGGAAATTGAAAAAGACATATTAAGAAAACGTATAAAAACTTGAACGCAGCGGGATTTTCACCCGCGCCTATTGCAAACCCAAACGCATGGCTTAGCGGTCAGAGCGCTTGAACGGTTTTCAAGAGGTGAGGGTTCAAATAAAAAAAAAAAAAAAAAAAAAAAAAAAAAAAAAAAAAAAAAAAAAAAAAAAAAAAAAAAAAAAAAAAAAAAAAAAAAAAAAAAAAAAAAAAAAAAAAAAATAAGAGAGAAGAAGAAGAAAGATTTTGCTGGATATCACGTAGATATCGTTAGGTAAACGACTACAAGAATGGTATTGACAATTATATTCTATTATTTGTTTACATAGTTTTAACATTCAACTAAAACATTTTCAAGAGCCGATAGAATGTACAAACTTCGTATTTATATGAAAAGTAAAACATATGACAGTTCTTTTTCGAGCTTGAGAGAACGTATATTCAATATGTCCAGTATTCATTGCAGCTCGAATTTCTTGAGTTTTTGACATAACCGGCACAGTGTGGCCGACTCTGTAATGTGCTGAGCTTTGTTTCGCGATCATATTGATAATCGTCTCCGACAATATATTGTATCAATTATATATGTCTATAAAAGTTCACATACTTCTGTATTTTAAAGAATCAATAAAATACAATTTCGACTTTAGCAATTCAAAATTAACAACCTATAATATTATATAATATAGATAATTTAAATAATTGGAAATTAAAAGCATGTTTCCTAAAGCGCAAGTAAAGACAAGTAAGCACTATGTTTTACCTTTTACTAAATATTGTTCGCTTGAACACTTGAACAATATTCAATAACCGGTTCAAATCTCGCAAACTTCAAATCGATATACGAAATTTCAATAATTTTATACAATATAAAAAATAAACGTTTATATTTCAATTATAATTTATATGATTATATGAGATAATATTGATGATATTATTACCTCATCCAATATTTTAATGGGAGCTGTTGGTAATACAGTTTCTATATCCATTCTGGCTCGAGCTTGTCCCAGAGTCATTAATGCATCTCCTTGTGTGGACATCGCTGACGCCATAGCTTCTGTCGCCAAACGCTGTGCTAGCTCTGGACTCATGCCTTTGGCGCCGCGTTTAGACTAAACAAATATATTTATGTTCAAAATATAACATACAGGCCATCGTGACACAGTGACAGGGACGGCGTCTATAAACCTATATATGGTTGATTGTGGGCTCGATTTCCAATCAGGGACTGATTATATTTAAATTATTTGAATATTTCCACTTTCCGCCAATGAACTCGAATTCTAGCGAAAAAAAAAGAAAAACGACTACTTTGAGATTTGAGATTGTAGATTATGATTAATTACTGGACCAATTTCTTTTTGATTAATAATATATAAATAAAAAACAAGTTCCTATTGCTCAAGGTTTAAAATTAGATAAAACTACTAAGAGAGAGAGCTGATAGAATGTAAAATTTTCCATCAGTGGGGATCCAATTCAAAACCAGATTTTCAGATATCATATTAAAATATTTAGATTATATATATTTATCTCAATTTTATAAACATACGACCAATTTACTTGTTATTACCTTCTCAAATTCAACTCCCATTTTGCGGACGAGTTGCGCAGCTTTCGCAGTGCCGCCGTGCATCAGTTTGAAATTAGCTAATCTAATGCGCTGCAATATCAAGTCGGTGTTGTACGCGTATACCTCCGCTTTCCTAAATAGTATTATTAATTATATAATATACATTTAATGTGCAAATCACTGTAATCTATGAAAAACATATGTTTTTCAATTTCCTAAATGTATGAATAACACTTTAAACAAAAATGTAAAAATTGTATGAATTATGTTATCATCTTGATAAAAATTAAATAGCTTTTATTTATCATATACGTTTTATTTTCAGGGGTAGAAAAAACATACTAAATAACCCTCTCTACTTCTCTCTATGTCTCTCTATCAACGAGAGATACGGAGTGGTGAGTTAAGTTGTGGAATCTAATGACGCATATACACACTTTGCAAAACAAATATGGGCCAATGAAAACATAGCTCCCTAGTTTTCTCCCAAAACTCCGTTTGTGTGAAGTTTCTGGCCTTTACCATACAATTTCGATTTCGAAGATTGGGAAGTCTAGTATAGTCCTACTCGCCATCAAACAGCCTAGTGAAATTCGAACCCATGACCATAGAGCTAATAGCATTTTGAACAATATCGAATACTAATAAAAGTACATGAAATTGGAAATATATTTATAGCTGTAACAATCGGCATTAATAGTATACAATAAAGCAGTGCACTTTACAAAATAATTTTCCTGTGCCGCATTTGTTTTTTTACAAATAATTTACACGTTTGTGTAAGAAATTCAAAGACTTATAGGAAATAGAAGGCAAATATTTTTTTAACAAAAAAGAAACATTAAATACTAAAATATATAAATACTTACTTAGTTCGCCTCCAGGAGGCGGCGTTCATGTCATCAGTGTACAACTTGAGTAGTAGAGCCTCGTCTTGAATCTTTTGGTTTTGTGCATCGACTCGAGCTTTCCATTTATTATTTGCCTAATAATGGAAATTATGGAACAAGAATACAAATATTGAAAAAATTATAGATATCAATACAAATAGCAATTGCTCGTTGCACAGAAAATTAATACAGACTGCGTGCGTGTATAACTTAATAATGAATGCAAAAGTAATACTCTCATTCATCTATTGAACGCTAATTAGTAAGTAAAAAGTAGTTTTAGACCTAATAAGGTTAGGTGTAAAAAAATAAGTATTTCAATGTTTCATTTATTTATTTATCTATATATATATATGGTTTTAACTAATCAATATATATAAACAGGAAAAGATTATGCTACAACCAAAATTTTATAAACACTTTCAATATGTACACTTATAAGCACTTTAATTAAAACAAATAATCAAAGCCAGTATACGTACACTTTCTTCTACACGTTTCTGTTTTGCATCCCTTTCCTGTTTTAGTCTATTCAACCTTTTCTTCTCATTTGCTCGCCACTGTCGCACCATGGTTATTTTACGTCGAAGTTCCATTTCAGCGGCAGCTTGAACTCTCTGCTTAATTCGATTCTCCTTTTCGTGTGCTCGAGCAGCTCGGTCTTTACGCTGTTTCTCATTATATTCAGCCAGATATATCATTCTAGCTTGAATTTTATTTTCTTGTTCTTTGGCTCTGAAATGAGTATATATATTTTTATTGAAAAAGACATATTTAGAAACCATATAAAAATTTAAACGCAGCGGGATTTGAACCCGCACCTCTTAAAAACCATTCAAGCGCTCTAATCACTAAGCAATGCGTATTGTAGAACTTTCAATTTCCTAAATGTGCGAGTAACACTTAAATATATGTTAAAAAAATGTTAAAAATATATATATATATATATTTATTGTTTACTCCACGAGTCACTACGGAAGTTTTATTTTTAGGCGGTAAGAACTTGCTTTTATTCAGAAGATATTAACATATATACCATACTATTCTATACTTAGTCTGCCCATAAATACTGTTATAATTAAAAATAAACTAAATATTACTTTTGAATTTGGAATATATAATTTATATCTGATTGTTCATTGTGTTTTCTTATTTTGTATAAACATTTACAAATGCATATAAATATATATGTATTAATAAATTTTGTTTCACAACTTCTTTTCTAGTACGTATCCATCGTTCTCTATTTCCATTCTTGTATATTTCAATTTCGTTGATGTTTTTAAAAGAACGATAATAAAGTACCTACTAATGAAAAGAGTCAATGTAATGCATACTTATGTTAAAATTATAGGATAATAGAGATTAAGATAATAAGAATAAGATATAACTACAATTCTTTTATTACAGTTGGCATAGCCGAGGCCGCAAAACAGAGGCTTGTCTTGATTTTGCAACAACAAACATCGCCTCAAATTGGCACAAAAAAAAAGAAAAACAAATAAAAAAAACATACAAAAAAGTTTTAATAACATGTTAAAATTGAAAAGCTTTTTCACTTTCACGTAACAAAATCAACAAATAGAAAACGAGTAAACCTAACAACTATTGGGCTTTCTGTAAAAAAGCTTTCTGTAAAAAAGCTTTCGGTAAAAAAGCATAGGGAATGGATGTATCACGTAGCGCATTACTTTGCCCTATTTTAATTAAAACTGTAGGGCTCAGCTGCTTTCATTTACGTATATTATTCACAGATGAAAATTATATTCTAAATTGCAAGAAGATGCGACGAGCTGACACCGCGGTGCCGGGAAGTGTTTATGTAATACGCGATCGTTATGAGTTCAAGGCTCAAAGGAATTGTAACATTGTTTTAAAATAAAATGATTAGAAGTGTTTATTAATATTTTTAAAGTGTTATTGAATGATGAAGTGATATTAAATGGTATTCGAACGCAAGGGTTAGTGTTCCGAGCACTCGGACGGTTTCCAAGTGGCGTGGGTTCGAATCCCGCAGCGTTTAAAATTTATACGTTTTCTAAAAAAAACACTTTTTTTTAACAAATAATAGTTATGAATAAATAAAAGTTAAGAGACACAGGTAATTTTAAATGATGATAAAGTTTTAAGCATTTCATTATATTAATACGTGAAGGAAAAGCTTTAGGGCCCTTATTGCGAAAGCGCGGACGGAGTATGTAATTTGATATATCTAAAGGTTATATGGAGATTGGAAGAAAATCTGTTAAGATGGATGTGGTACATTTGAAGGTTATATGGAGAAGTGCAGAAAGTTTTTTCCCGAATATTTCGGTAGAACATAACGTCAAGACACTCCGGTCTCCAATTTCCGCCCAAAAAGTTAAGTTGTTCAGTAGCGGAACACAACGCCGCGCTTTGTCTTTTTCAACAAAACAGAGAAATAAAAATGAATTAAATTATGATAATTCCTCGAGATGGAATCGAACCCACAAATAATCGTAAATACAGCCAGACATTGTCCCACTGCGCCACGAAGGATTAATTATATACAAGCATCAAATAACATTCAAATTGGAAAACAAATCCAACAGATACAAGAGCCAATCAGTATTTATGTAATCAAAATCAACAATAACAGTGTAAAATGGAGGCACTATCTAATACAAGTGAATGTTGTGCCGACGGCGCTTGACGAATGACTCAGTTAAATGGGTTATGCAAATGGGGACCGAGTTTACAAGTTTCATGAAAGCTTGAAAGCTAGATTGCACTACACAAGTTGGGACAATCTAGATACATTTGAATATTAATTCTAAGCGAAAAATAAACATCCAAATGTAAATGGATTCCCCGTAGGCGATATTTAAATCGAAGTGTTGGAAGATTTGCGGTGGCATTTGTTATTATTGGTTTTTGTACAGTGTCAGTACCGGAACAGTAAATATTATTTCTAAATAAATATAGAACCTTAATGAATTTACCCTAATATACTATATCAGGCATGCTACTGTGACAAATTGGTCTAGTCAAATTTGGCCAAAAATAACATAGAAGATTATTGAACTATTGAAGAAGAAGATTAGGGTTGAGAAAAAAAAAGAATTTCCTTAAACTCCTATGGGAACGAAACAACAAGGGAGTATAACTTTTTACACTCGATACTATAACAGTTGTTAATAGTATAACAAGTGTCATAAAGTCCACGCAAAAGAAATTGCATGTTATAATTTGTATTTTGTATATGATATATTTTATATATCCATACTAAATATAAATATAATAAATATTACGAAAGGATATCAGGCGACGCCCAGTGACAAGTAATGACAAATTGATGACAGTTCTACGATTGTTGGCTAAAGTCCGATACTTAGTGTTACGTATTTTACTAACGGTAGTCAACTCGCTGAATGTTCTCTTGTTTTTATATGGTATATTTCGCTTTTATTTTTTCTTTCGTGAAATAAAAAAAATGTATTTAAATTATATAAACAAGATACAAAAATCGTTATTTATGAAGTAATAAGAAAATGATTAAATCTATTTAAAATGTGATATTCACCAAAGGCAAATGTAAATATTTTTAAAAAACGTATAAATGAACTATAGAGAAAAATAAACCATACAGACGCGGGTTCGAGTCCGAGTCGAGCCAAATATTTATACGCAATGCAAACGAAACAACTCAGACTTAATGTGATAATGAAATGTAATATCTGTGTATGTTTTTAATTGGCTTATCCACTAGGTTATTTCTACATCTCTACAAAATACGCTAAATATGTAAATTTCAAAGTCTGCTTAATCTTCCATTTTCAAAAAATATATATATAAAGAAAAATAAAGTGTTTATATCAATAATAATATTTGAAAAGCACACAAATGATCATTCACATTAACAAGCACATGTCCATATATGCAAAAAAATACTAGCTTTCAATAAACACTGCGCTCAGATATCTTTCTTTAATGATATCTTAAATATAATAAATAATATATTATATTCTTAAAAATAATAAAATACATACATTATAATTAAGTCAAAATAACGTACAGTTTATTAAATATACCACAAATTCTTTAGTTTAACTTATATCTAGCCCCGTTCACGGGGACATAAATTATAGCCGCCATTCGCAGTGTCGCTACCGGTAGGTTTGTAGGAAAAACTGGCTCTACGCCAGTACGAGCTACTGTAAATAAAAAAGCGTGCTGGCTGAATTATGTTTTTGCTATAAGTGTAACATATAAATGTCGTGTTTCTAATTGCTGTAGTAGGCTATAGTTTTATATTCATTAAACTGTATGGAAATAGAGATGGATTACTAATTTATATGGTAGGACTGACAATACTGACATTTTTAGTTAATTGATGATTTGAAATTGCTTGTAATAATAATAAGGACATTTGAATCAAAATTTAGATTTAGATTTTTTAATAACATTACATACTACACTTTATACTAGATGGTTATAGAAACGATACCCAAACGGGAAATCTATACTATATAATAAAACAGTAGAAACGAATGGTTTCTCACATTTTTTCTTTTATTTTTTAGTTTCTTTACATTTTGTTATTTGGTACATAAATAAATAAAAATATATATATTTTTGCACATTTTCAGAAACAATGGACAGATTTTAATGAAACATTTTTTGTTGTATAGACTTGGGAATAATTGATTTTTAAGAATGGAACACCTGATGTAATACCATAATAGACCAGCTATAATATAAGGTATAAAGATATTGTGCCTTAACAAAAGTTATTAAATGTGATAAGATTGTTTTGATGGGACGAGTTATTAAGTACACGCAAACAAGTTGCGGGCAACTACTAGTGTTTATATAAAAAAAAATTCTAATTTCTCAAGTGTACTTGGATAAAGCGTCGGGTTACATTCGGTCGACCCACCTAATAAATTCTCTAAATAAATAACATTTAAAGCGTGTCTTATAATAAGTATAAGACTCATAAACAAATATTACTTTCTGATGCAATATTAATATATAGAAAACCTAGTTGCATATTTAATTTTAATTAAACATATACGATTCCTTTGTCGTGTGCCTTAGACAATTTGCATGCAGGTCTCGACAGATGCTCTGATCAATAGAGCACTCAATAAAGCCACAAACACAAACATGCTGTGTGTTGATATTTATGTAAAATTTTATGTAATATATAATATGTAAATTTTAAGTTAATTTTATCTTATTTATTTTTGTTTTTGTATATCATTTGTACACCTACCCAATGCGTTGCCTTCTGGTCTTTTTTTTGTAAGGGATGCCTGGAAGAGATCATCTGTGGTGATAAGGCCGCCTTTACACCAAAATTGTTATATGGTGTTCAATATCAATATTGTTACTAATATCTTGTAATAAAGAGTTAAATAAATAAGTAATGCTGCTAAGCTTTACTGACTAGTGATGCATAAATGCTGACTTACATATGCTCATTCTATTGTAAAAATAAAAAATGTTTTTCGGCAAATGAACTAAAATAACTCATTTTACAATACATACATTAATTAATTCATAAATAAATAAACATATTTATTTTGTTTCTCGTTATAATTTGTAATCTTGGCAAAGGTTAATGCTACGAAACAAACGTTATATTGTAATCGGACACGTGTGCCAATTTTCAAATAAATTGAATGACAAAATGTGGGTCAAAATATCGTTGCAAGGTTTTTTTACATATACAGCTACAGGTTCTTACATATAGCATAGGTAACGCCATGTTATATTTTTTTGTGCCTACACGATCATATTTGATAAAACCTTTTTTTTATATTCTCATCATTTATTTTAACAATTTGTGTCTATACAAAAAGAATACTCAATTAGTACAGTGTACACTCCCATTACACATTGTGTACATTTCACCATTAAAACCTTGTAGGTACCTAATGCATATTATACTAAAAGAGTAAGAAGTGTGTACATTGAATATATTTAAGAAAAAGACAATTAGGGTGGTAAAAAAATATTAATAGAATAGTATGATTTTTAAAACTTTTGCCTGTCTCTTAGTTTGTACGTGTACATCATCGTAGTTACTGGACAGATTTGAATGTAACTTTTTTTGTTGCATAGCTTTTAAGCCTGGGCAGGAGCTTAAGAGTATAATTTATAGGACAATTATAAACCAGCTAAACCATAAAAGTAAGGAAATGGCACCTTAACAGAAGTTTTTGAGTATGATAAATATTATCTTGTTACATTTAAAAAAGCAATAGAATGAAAGCTGATGAAAAATCATATAAGTTCAGCTAAATAATAAAAAATATATAAATCCCGTCCCAGCAAAAATTGCTCAATGTGATGGGCATTTTCCATTGACTTATAACAATTAAATATTTGGAAAATCTTAATTGACTAGCTAAACTATAAAATATAAGTAATATATATATAAGTAAATACCGCATTAGTAAAAGTTTTTGAATAAAGAGCATTGTATACCCGATGGTTGTGGATTCGATTCTCTATATATATTTAAATTGCTTTTTATTTTTTCTTTACGTTAAAACAAAGGGGGGCGCTGAGTTTATAAACAGGGTGACACAATGTCCGTTTTGCTTGCCGAGACATAAAAGCGTAAAACTGAAACAAAATAATAATCGTCTGGAACATCTGATGTGGAAGTCTAAGAAACAAAAAAAAAAATACCAACTTAATGAAAGTTAGTAAAATCCTAGTGTCAAGTCCAGGTTTCAATATCAACAGACGGTAAATAGAAGTAAAATGTAATAAAGTCCACCAGAACAAAGTTGTATGCATCAACTAGTATGCAAGAAGAAAATATTTCGTAAATTTACAGACAGGAAAATAAATATCCGCACTGTGAAGCGATACGACGAAAGCTTATTTATTTTATCACGAAGCTTGTCTGATCAGTTCATCGATAAAATAACGTAACCAAGAATTGTATTCAATTTATTTTTATCTTCAATTTGGTGCCTCGTAAATACTCTATTTTGTTTTAATACATTTTTCTAGCTAGCTGGAGGTTTACAAACGCCTATACTTTCACGAAAAGCTACCATTGCGTGAGTTTGGATATTTCCTCCAAATATGCTGCAATGGCATCCAATTTTAATTTATTTTTTACGATATTAATTAATATAATCATGTACTTATCATTACTTTTGATCAGAAAATTTCCAAGTGGTTATCCAATTCCAAGATAGGTCCCTCTTGGAAACCTTTATAATATGCAAAACAGTTGAACAAGCGAAAGATAAGGCTGCTTAACTGTAATGATAACATATGAAACAATATAGAAAGCAAAAGGCCAAAGCCCGAGCTTAAAAGCTCATTTTATTTTCCCATCTGTTGCCTACACAAGTAGCTTATGTAAAACTGTTTTCGCTCTAACCGTTACATTACATGGATAAGTGTGTGCTGTAAAACATAACCACTTCGTTTGAAGTGTCATTTAACAGTGAAAAATGTTGATATATGAAACGAATGTAAGTCAAAATAAATAAACAAAAATGTGTTGAGTTTTACATATGAAATTAAATTAGTATCTGGCTTTCAAACTTGTTTACTACCTACCGGAAATATCAAATTATATTTTTTCATTTATTTGCTCTAAATTAGGCCAGCAATGTTTTTTCCATATTTTTTTTAGGTATAGCGATTCTAGTATACTATATTTGTATTGACCTGACTAGTACTTGTATGTTTCTTTTTCAATTCCACACCCTTTTTTTTCCAAAATAGTTCGGCAGTACCTAATGTCAAGACACTCCGTTCGCAACTTTCCGCCCGAACCATAGATATACTGAGATGCAGAACTCAACGCCGCACTTTATCTTGTCACCAGAAAAAAAAAAAGAAAATAATTTATATGTGGTGTGCCCCAAGTGGGAATCCAACCCACCACCATCGCGTATATTTCAGACGCCATCACACTGAGCCACGATGGCTTCTATATATTGTTTATTACACATATACCAATGAAATTAATAACAATATTAATAAAAAACATCAATTTTAGAATTTACAACTCGTTAACATTAATAAAATAATTTGAAACGAAAAAAATATTATATAATAAGCCGAATTGATAGAAATTTTATGATATAAAATTGGATACTGATAACATTTCTAAAAGGCCTCCTAATACCTCCCAAACAAACGGCAACAATTAATCACTTTACCGCGCGCTCACGTAGCAGCTTTCCCAAATATTGTTTAAGCTTAGATCCTATTGTAAGAGAATACACGTGAATTCAAATGAAGGATTAATGATGAATAATTGTTTTGCTAATTTCTGCTATATGGACATATAATAAAAAAAATTTAAGCTTTACGCTTTTTCCCGCAAAGCTGTTTAGTCAGAGAGGTTGTGCGTTCACAGTTAGTCTTTACTGCCGCACTGCGCTACTATGATTTATATATATATATATATATATATATGTTATAATTATATATTCTATATATCTAATCTAATCTAAATATATATATATATATATATATTTCTAGTTTTGTATTTACCTTATTTGTTTTTTAAGTGCAGTAAAGAATATATATATATACATATATATTTGCCTTCAAAAGGTGACTAAACTCTTTATGTCACATGGTATAAGTATGTACGAGTATAATAAAATTCCAGAAATAATATAGTAAAAATCATAATTTTGAAATGAAACTATTTTTAACCGGATTAATCGCGTATACATGGTAGCAGGTAGACCACCTGTCACCACGGACTACTGTAAAGTGTTCGAAACGTCGGGTTCTAAAATGTATTTTCGAATACCAAAATTATACGCGTTTAATCTGGTTAGAAATAGTTTCATTTCGAAATTTGTAATGATCGTGAAAATCAAAGAACTTATTTAAAATCATCATGTGCTACATTCTAGTCTAATTTGTATAGGCTTATACTATAATTTGAAATATTCATATTTTTACCTAACTAGCGTTTGCAATATTAACAGAATATCATAAAACTCATCAACATCTCGTGTAATGGATGCGGGTAAAGTTTTAATTATATTTAATAACTCACTTTCAACGATAGAAAACGCTTGGATATAAATCATGCACCAGTTTATTAATGACAAGCAATGAATGTTTAGCTAGACATGGATAGATGAAGTTTTTTAATTTTCATCAATTTTATAGATTCATATATAAGACTTGGAATATTATTTTACAAAGACATATTTAGAAAAAATGCATGCAACGCATGAACGCATGGCTTAGCGGTCGGAGCGCTTGAACGGTTTTCAAGAGGCACGGGTTCAGATCCCGCAGCGTTCAAATTTGTTTTCTAAATATGTCTTTTTCAATTTCCTTAATGTGCGAATAACACTTTAAAAAATATAAAAATATATATTATTTTACAGCTCCACGATTTATCCTTCATAACAGTTTGGCAGGGAGAACCTAGTGTCAAGACACCCCCTCTACATTTTGTCCCCGAATTTGAGATATTGCGTGTTGAGTAGCGTAACTCAACGCCGCATTTTGGGCTATTAGAACGCAAACACTTAAATGTAATTATTTCTTAGAGTGGCATCAAGATTTAATAAAACTTTAATGTAAAATTGTCTCATATTTATAATAATTTTTATTACTAGCGACCCGCTCGCGGGTTCGCCTGCGTAAAGTACATGACTAATCTATTTATTATTTTCAACCTAAACCACAAACTTTGCTGAAATTTACGAATTAAGTGGTTGTTACTTTACTATTTACAAGCCAATTAAAATAAATAAACACTAAATTTTAAGGAAAGCTTACTACAATACTATAGTAAAAATTGCATTTACATCGGTTTAGTCGTTTCTGAGATTAGCGGGCACAAAGAAACAGACAAACAGATAAGAAATTTAAAAATCATTGTTTTAGGTTCTATTATATTAATAAATGCCCCTAATCATATATTTTTTTCATTTATCTATCATGTACAGACAGCGATCAGTTACATTTTTATTATATAGAGTACAGATAATTATATATACATAGATACAAGAAGAGTTAAGCGTCAAGCGGAACTTATCATTAAGCGACCGCTATTAAAAATTCATCCTTTACCTTATATATTAAAAATTAAAAAACGTATAAGCCAATATACAATACGCAAATATATAAGTATTGTTAGAAAAGGCTTCGTACAAAGCCTTCGTTTGGAGTTTCCAACGCAATATCCTAACTTCTAATTAATCATCATTTGTAGGTCTACCGGAGCTTTAGCAGGCAATTGTCTCAATTGTCGTAAAGCTATCGTACAACATTACCGTATGTGTATTTATTAAGTACCACAATAATGTACATTTATTAAATATATTTTTTGCCTTATCAAATAGTACCTATGCGTGGTAGACTGATTTTCTTTTAGACAAATTTGTATCAAAATTTCACAATAAAATTGTTTTTACGCATCAATTCATATTTTGAGTTAAAAATTGTTTTTTTTTTCTTTCAATTAGAAGGACTAAATTGACCTTCACAACCCTCTTCATCTCGCTGTTCAACTATCTATAATGGCATGCTGGTATCAGAACTTTCCGCCGGATATTGTTATATTTGGGATATTGTTATAATGTACATTTAAAAAATAGATTTTCTGATAGAAGATATCCATAAACTCATAATTTACCTAATATACAAAATATATATAAAATAATAATATAAAATTTGAACGTAGCTGAACTCAAACCCGCGCTTCTAGTTGAAACCAAAGATGTTTTCATATCTCAATAGTGTGACATTAAAAATTTTAAAATTATATAACCTATTTTAACATCATTTCTAATACTTAATATTTCCTTACGAGTATAATAAATAAGTAATATTAGCCAATACACTTGTGCGTAAGTAATAAATAAATTACTAAAGTAAAATATTCTCAAAAGAATCTATGAAACATTTTTAGTTAAATCCAATTCAAAACATAACATAAAAGCCTATTGTTAACCTCCAAAAAGGTCAACCCAACATCAAAGCTAACCGAGATATGGAGACCACTTCTTATAAATATTTTATTTTAATAATAACTTTATAATAATTATATAGATTCGATGCATAAGCCGTCATCAATATAGAAGTAATTTAATGAGCGAAGCAAATTTTTGGTTCATTGAATAAAATAG
Source organism: Podotricha telesiphe (assembly GCA_038994665.1). NCBI lineage: Eukaryota > Metazoa > Arthropoda > Insecta > Lepidoptera > Nymphalidae > Podotricha > Podotricha telesiphe. The sequence goes on along the minus strand of JAOYRR010000107.1, from coordinate 834,797 downwards.
TTTTATATATTTTTAGAAAACGTATAAAAATTTTAACGCAACGAGATTGGAACCCGGGATTAACACTTTATAAAATTAAGAAATAAAATAGCGCTTTATTGCGTAGTTCTTGTTAGCACACAAAGGATATAGTCAGTTCGTAGGTACTAATATATAAATTTATATCGATTTAATATCCGTTAATCGCTAATATCCTCTGAGTGAGACTATGATGACTTAAAATTATAATGCCTAACCTTATTCAGCTGGAAACGTATAAAAATTTAGATGCAGCCGAATTTGAACCCATGCCTCTTGGAAACAATCCAAGCGCTCTGACCGCTAAGCCATACGCTCTAGCCATATCCACGTTGAAATAATCTTATACTTTTATTGCAATTTAATTTTGATGTTAAGCAATGTTTTACAAATTCCTTTGTATTTGAATAACACTTGAAAAACATTCATGATCATAATATCTAGGCAGGAATTGGTTACTTTATATTGAATAACCTTACCGGTAACCTATAGTAACCAGTTTTTACAGCAACATGTACGTAAAAGTGTATGTCAAATACATAGTATTATGTGTAATATTTATTTCATTAATTGTATGTGTTTCTAATACATTATTATATGAAATATTATCTTTTAGCACTTTTCTCCATAAAAAAGCTAAACTGAGCCAAATCAATCTATCAAAAACTTCAAATTCTTTAATAAGTATAATTTTGGTAACATGCGTCTAAACGTTTCCTTCCACGTATTAATATAATGTCAATCAATCAATCACGCTTTGTTCGGCATAGCGGGAGTAGCCAGAGAGTACAATTGTAGTGTCAAGACACTCCGTTCGCTACTTTCTGTCCGAAATCGAAACGAGATTTTACGTAGCTGAGTGGCAAAATCAAAACAGTTTAAATATAATTATTCCCCCGAGTGGGAATCGAACCAACAACCAATCGTGTTTATGTCCTCATTAATGTAATATATTTATTATAATATATTTTTTTAACTAACTGATGAGGAAAAAAACATTACAACAGAAATATTAGTAATAAATACAGTTTACATTAAAATAACAGCCCTGAGGATGAATGAATGTACCGTTAGCTAAGCTCAGACACCTAGCAAGAAGGAAATAAAATGTTATAAAATCTTTTTAATGTTGGAATAAAATTTTTGTATTGCTAAAAAGTGCGATAAGTATTTAGTCAGTTACAGCTCGTAAAATGCTGTTATTTTGCTTCAGAAAAAGATACTAGAAAAATATATTACGTTAGATAGTTTATACAATTTTTTTATTTTTTGTATTTTTCGTAATGAGTTTACATATGATTAAAAAAATTACGTAATTTTTAAGCTTGTGGATTTCAAAATAGACACATAAGAAAACCAAATGTAAATGATAAAGATTATATAATAACAAAACATAAATGCATAAAATTCAACGTTATTGATTAATTCAGTTACATACTGAATAGAACTGTAAATAATATTAATTCATACTTTAAACTTTATTGGAGGAAACTTAAGAAAAAGAGAGTGTAAAATGACAAAAATATTAAACCATTACTTATTAACATAATGTTACTGTACGGTTTCATATAAAAAACAGCTTAACACCTTCATCAGCAGATCTCTATTTGAAACATTCCGTGCTAAGTAGCGGAATTGAACCCCGCGCTTTTGTCCAACTACAGTGGGGATAAAAAAAAAATTGAAATATAATCATTGAGGCCATTGTGGTGCAGTAGGTAGGACAGCATCTGGCTTTAAACGCGACTGGTTGGGGGTTCGATTCCTACTCGGGGGAAGATTATATGTAAATTGTTTTCATTTCTTCGGTCTAGTACATAGCATAGCACCGTTCAAAGCGTGGCACGCATTGTCTCGATATCATGTTTAAAGTGAGAACAGAGTGCCTTGACACTAGGTTCTCTCTGGCTGCACTGCTTTATAGGAAAAAGCATGAAGATGCTAAAACTAAACAAAAATCATTATAACCCCTCCATCTATCAATCGACGAGACGGAATCGAACCCACAAACATATCATTTACATTCAGACTGTCCCCTGTATCATGATGGCCTCAGCTTCATAGAGTTGTAATTATTTTATAAATGGGCCACCTATATAGTATTATTTTGTTTCCAAGCAACGTTCCTCGCTATCTCGCTCGGTCAGCTGTTGGCTTAATTAGATTCTATTCTCCGTACAGTAACGAGCATAACTTTGAGGAAGCTCTTGTTAAAATTCGATTCATGTTGATAATTTCACAGGAAGTAGCAAGTTATGGAGGACGTTATGTGATTAAAATTAAAATCCAAGCGTATATCTATGAATATATATATATATATATATATATATTGGCTTAACCTTTAATCAATTTACTGTATAGATATTGTCTTTAAATTATAATTATTTTTATAATTCGACTAAATTATAAATAAAAGCAAAGTTTGTGGCTTATTTGAGAACGCTTAGCCGTAAAGTGTACGTAGGTGAAGTCGTGAGCGGTCCGGTAGTATATTGTTTACAATAAATACTTAAATACTCGAGTTTCTTATACAAATATAATTAAATTAATTTCACCAAAATAAATGTACAAGAATTCAATAGACACTCCGTTCTCCACTTGCCAACTAATACTGAGACGTTGCCTTCTGAGTGGGGGAAAGTGGGGAAAGGAGTGTCTTGACACTAGGTTCTCTCTTCGTACCCTGCTATGAAGGACAGGGAGCAAGGAGCTGTAAAATAATATTCTATGTCTTATTCCAAAAATTAAAAGGACTTCATCTATCCATTTCTAGCTGAACCTGCATTACTTGACTGAAACGAGTTTTTTTTTTATAGAAATTAAACAAAATCGTTCATACAGTCTTTTCTTTTCCTCCCATTCATCGGCATGCTCCTGGGCAACCTTCTCCAAGTGTTCTCTCGCGCGTTCCGCCTTTGTAAAAGCTTGCAGTCGCCGCGCTACATCCACGTCTACGCGTTTGAGGGTTAAATCGTCTTTCGCTCTTTCATCCTAGGATATTGTTACAGAAAATAATATAACATATCATTAGAATACAACCTACGTCATTTTTGCGCGGCAAAGTGTAAGTTTACAAAATATTAAGTGTTTTTCCGTTTAAAGCGGAAAGCTTTCAAAATTTTTGAATGTTATTTGAACTTTTACCGTAGCCACAAGTCAATAAACATATGTTACATCTTTCATTCATACTTCATAGGCCATATGAGAAACTGTTCTTATTTTCATATAATAAAGAAAACAGTAATAGCAGTTACAAGCAAATACCTACTAGCTATAAACCTTAATCTGACAGACAGACAGACAGACAGAAAATAATAATTATAATATTACAAATAAGCTAATTTGCATTTATTATATATAAATAACCTTAATATACATATATATTTACCAAACGCTGAATCTCCACATGTATTCGATCCATAAATTGATTGTACAGATATTTTCTATACTGATTGAACTCCTTTAATGAACACACTGCCCGTCCATCTTTCGTTATAAAACCGAGCACTTGCATTCTTTGTCTTGCTGGTTTCTGTGCAAAGTGATGCGCCATGTGCGGGTCATGCATTGGGACGTAGTCGTATGAGACATTGTTGCAATACGGGTCGGTTAAGTCGAATGTAGGCCGCGGTCCATCTCCCAATCCAAGGCGGCGCACCTGGAACAAAGGAAAGCTCAAATCTTTTTGTCCGCGCGAAAGCTGTCTCAGACATTTAGAAACTTAAGAAACTAGTGAACAGTTCTTTTTGTTTTCAATTCAAATGAAATACCAGGCATTGTCTTCTTGCCTTGCGAATAATATGCTTTAGATTGTATTTTTAATAACTTTTTTTATAAATTACCTATTAGACAATAGGTGTGTTTGATAGTCAGCAAGTTATAGTTGGATTAAGAATTTGGTATTAAAAGTGTTATTAGACAAGCTGACGAGTAAAATATGCTGTGCTTTCATTCTCTTTGACTGCATACATTTCGTAAAAACAATAACAAAGATTTTTAATTACCTTTTTGAAATGAAACTATTTATAACCGGATATTATTGGTATTCGAAACCTACCTGTGACCACGGACTACTGTACAGTGTTCGAAACGTCGGGTTCTAAAATGTATTTTCGACTACCAATAATATACACGATTAATCCGGTTAAAAATAGTTTAATTTAAAAATGTGCAGTAATTGCTAAAGTCAAAGAACTTTGAACTTCACCACACAATATTTACATACATTGTTAATGTTATGAAACGTATTTGTATATATGTATGTTTTCAAATTTCTGTCTGAATTTAACAAAAGATGTACTGGATCTTACCGATTGTGTAGTTTTAAAAACTAAAAAAAAACTTAATTTACGAATACTTTAAATAAATTTGAAATTTATTTTCTCACATAAAATTTTTTTCACATAAAAAAAACATTTTAAATTACAAAAGTGGCTAAGTAGGAAAGTGGACAACTAGTTTATGTAACGCCGCCATTAAATATAGAATGAGTGACACTCGTTCAGTCCCACATCTAGGCCGTTGCGGGAAGAACTTAAGTAGAATTCATGAAAAGATTTTTTTTTTATTTTTATTGTTTAAGTGCCCTCTATTGTGTAGACGGTTATTGTTTGTTTTTTTTAATTCAACAAAATTTAAAACATTAAGTTAATTGAACGATTGTTAGAGCGGTATACATTTTGATTGTAGAACTATATCTACAATATCTGTGAGATGTGGATACGTCTATGCATGCCTATGCATATTAATAAAAATAAAATGTTGAAAACACAAGACAACGAAGACTAAACGCAAATGGTTGTGGCTTCGATATCCATTCGGGTGAATGGTTATATTTAAAATATTTTCATTTCCCCGCCCTGGCGAATAAGACAAAGCGCAGCATTGATTTCCGCCACTTGACACGCAATGTCGAGTACCTATGCTATGCGGGAAAAAGCGTGAAGCTGCAAAAAAAAATGCAATGAAAAAAAATCTTTATTATCTTTTATCACATTAAAAAAAACTTTTTCTATAAATAACACATTTTTATAAAAACTTGTAAAATTTTTAACGCAGCGGTATTCGAACCCCGCGCCTCTTGGAAACCGTTTAAGTTTTGTACGTTTTCTAAAAATATCTTATATACTTATTAACATACTTTCTATATTAATAAATATGGGCTACAACCTAACCAAGAAAGATTGACGTGAAAAGAAATCTTGGGACTCCTTTGAGCGGAAGCAAGTTAAGTAACGTAAAAAGCGTCGTTCAAGTCGAAGCTAACAATATCCGGTATTATTTTCCTTAAGCGACGATGAAAATGCAGAAATTGTTTGCTAAGACAATTTATTAGTTCCCCATCAGTCAAATAGCTTTTATTAGTTAATCATTAATCGCAACCAAAAGGTCCTAGTATATTAGCGGTAATTAGGACATACCATTAATTAATAAAAACATTTTAGTTTTGTATAACTGGCTTGACTGTCCAAAGGCTATTCACTTGTAAAGTGAAGCAAGAAAATAATAATAATGAGTATGTTATTAAAAAAAATTCAGTTGATTTCCGATAAGAACCGGAAGAACAACTGCGGTTTTCGCTCCCCAAAATTACTAGAATTTTTTATGCCTTTTGATTTTTGATCTTATTAATATTAGAATTTATAATTTTATTGATGTAATCGGTGCTCGTTATAGATATTAATATATGTCCCCGATCCGAGAAAAATAACACCCGTCAAGTCCTGCCATCATTAAGTCTATTGGGAGGTAAATTACCAGCATTACTATTGGTAATATTATTGAAATTGAGTTCTACTAATTAGTAAGCGATCTGTAATCGAAAAATAGGCTAATGCTAATATTATAAGTGAGTTTCATCTCTTTCCAACCACAAAACTAAGGAAATTGCGCATGAATATAAAATTATTTTTGTAAAAAAGAGCAACGGAAAGTTTTGACATTGCGTTAATAGAAATTTATTAATACGTTTACGAAGACATATAAAAACACATAATACTTAAACAATACTTTTATTAGTGTACTAGCGGCCTGCTCGCGGCTTCGCCTGCGTAAACTACATAATTAAACAATTTTGTTCTAAAGCCCGCCGGCCCTCTCGCTTAAATCATAAGCATTGCTTAAATTTACAAATTATAATGGCTGTAACTTTTATATTTATAAAACGATTGAAATGAAATAAACACTAAATGGACGCTTATCACAAAAAAATAGTCAAAATTGCATTTAAATGGGCTTACCCGTTTCTGAGATTGGCATGCACAAACAAACAGACACACAGACAAACATAAAAGAAAATTTAAAATCATTATTTTGGGTTCTATTACATTGATAAAACCGCATAATAATATATTTTTTCATATATCTTCCATGTACAGACAGCGATCAGTTACATTTTTATTATATATTTAGATAAAGAAACTGAAAAGTAACGCATAGAAAAATATGCCTAGGTCTATTTCTTTATTTACCACAGAACTCTTGCTATAACACCATATAATATTATTCTTAGAATATGATCTGACATAACATCAGTCATCAAACACTGTTTCTACGAGCTTAGTATTTAACCCCGAGGTATTAGGTAAAAGCCAAAGTTGTATATATTCAACATCGTAGAGCTTTAAGAGCTTTATTTCTCCTGAACGTCCCTCAAATACAGCATTAGCACATGTATGCGATAATATTTGTATAAATTTCGTGTATACAGAGAATATATCTTTAATATATTGTTATTTGTATTGTTGGAATATTTTACTTTAAAATATATTATAAAATAAAACGTGTATTTCTAGATTTTTCTTATCTTCAATCAAAGTGAATAGACATATATTAGAAAACGTATAAAAATTTAAACGCAACTATTTAAGCGCTCTAACCGCTAAACCATGCCTTCTACATCGATCTACGTCAAATATCTTATACACTTATTACAACTTATTGTTTGCATCTCTGTGTAAGAGGCGCGGGTTGTAATCCTGCTGCGTTAAAAATTTCATACGTTTTCTAAATATATATATTTCTATTTCTTAAGTGTGCGAATAACACTTAAAAAACAATGTTATAAAAAATAATATACATCATTTATTTTCATTATATTAAATAGAGAATAGAGTACAGCTGTACAAAAAAGCCATCGTGGTGTAGTGGGACAGAGATTGACTGGTAATCAGTACACATTGTCTCGATTTAGGGCTGAAAGTGGAATGAAATCGATGTGTATTGACACTAGTTTCTTAATGCCTATTTAAATAAGAAGTTGTAAAAACTATATAAAATATAAGCAATATTTAAAAAAAAACAGAGGCATTGAGCATCGTGATAAAGTAATTTTTATAAAAAGTATAAAATTTTAAACGAAGCGAGACTTGAACCCGTGTCTGTTGGAAACCGTTCAAGCGCTCTAACCGCAAAGCCATACGTTCTATATCAAAATTCTTATACGCTTGTTACAACTTATTTTCGTTCTTATCTATTGAGACCTTTTTACGAATTTCTGCTACCCAAAGATTATTTCTATTTTTTCTATCGTTTAAAAAGAGAGAATGTTGTTTATTAAATATTTAGTAAACGTCTAAAACGTTTTTATATGTTTCTTCATGTTTTTCACATAAGAATGTGAAAAAAACTATAAAATATTAAAAATATAGTGATATATTTGTATACCGTATATAACAATTATTGTTTCACTCAATACAGGTTAGAAGGTTAAGGTTGCCACCCATAAAAAGTAATCAAACCGAATATATAAAAACGAGATGTAGGACTATCCTATGTACGGATTTACTTTATAATGGTGCGGTTGTAGGCATAACAAAAATTAGATAGCTACAAATTTCCTTATTTTTACATTTGGCTTATAAATATCAAATTAGAATAGCACTTTGTTTAGCAGCTTTCTAAAAATTAAATAATGGGGTGCATCTGGACTGTGTAAGTGCCGTTAAAAACTAAAGTATTCGAAATACTAGAAAGCTGCGTATGTCTATTAATATAACACTTAAGACTAGAATTTTTATAAGTTTACATAAAACATTTTATAAGTTTATTTCTATAGTTTTCTATCTAAGCTTATCAACGCCCGTTCTATACGGCTACCAGTATTATAACTGACTGTACTGGGGAACTGCTGTCAAAGACATGATAAGGTCTGACAATGAGTATACTTACATCTTCGCCTATTCTTCCGCGTGAGAAAATGATTCTGCCCTCAGGCATTTTCGGCACTGGCAATTTACATTCGAGCCCAAGTCTGTACCAGAATGGCAAACCATTTTTTGGGACGGCGCGAGACGGCTTGGGTATAGAGTCAATTACTTTTTTCAACTCCGTTGGTTTTCGGAGTGTTAATAATGTTATGTTAACTTCTGAGTAATCATCAAGGTCTACTTCTGAGGTTTTTGCCGATAGCATGACGACGTTATTATATGAACAAACAAAAATAGCAATAAATCCTTCGTTTCAATTGGAAACATATACAAAAATTTGACAAATTAGACGTTTGGTATCTTTTAAAATAATATCAATATTATTTTGTATAACAATACACAAGCAGGTTTCATATTATAGATTAAATATTTATTATAGAAAAAAATATTTTTCAGCTTCATACTTTGTCATGCGTAGCAGTGTGATCAGATATAACCTAGTGTCAAGAAACTCCGTTCTGCAGTATCCGCTCGTAATTCGAGAAAATACAAAACAGCTATAGTTTACGCGGGTAACGCTGCGCGCTTCGTCTCTAGTTTAATATAAACGCATAATTAAAAAATAACAATAAATCTCGACTATTTTCCCAGCAATCATAAAAAAGGAAAGAATGATTGAATAAAATCTAACAAGTGTATAGTACGAGCTCAAGCATGAGTCATTTATATTCGAGACTCGACAAGTCCCAAATGAGACACAAAGGGAAAAATGCGCTCGTCTGCGTACACTTCAATTTAATGCGTCTCATTTGATGTGTGAAGGAAACGTTTTTCACAACACTGTGTCTTACATATTTTACCGCATTTTTTCTGGTTTCATATAAACGACGCGTTTGAAAATAATGACGAGCTTTCTGTAGAAAATGATTGAAGTAAATCAGTGAAGAACAAATTAGTAAATCTGTTTTGCTTTAGGGTGTATTTTATTACAATATTTAATTTCACCATATAGAGATAAGAATGTAATATGCAATATATAAAAAAATCTGTTTCTGATTTCTTGAAGTTATACTCAAATTGTAAGGAATAAGTTGAAATTAAATACCGATACTATATTACCTAATTTGTTATATACCGTTAATACCGGTTTATTAAACGTTAAAATTTTATCGGCATTGAGTTCCACCACTCAATGTGTAATTTCACGGAAGCTGGCGGCAAGTCGAATGTCTTGACACCAGGTTATCTCAATCTCAGCCTACCTTATAATACGGAAAAAATTGTAAAACCAAAAGCTGTCAAAACTTATATAAAAATTGTAGAAAATTTTAGATTTATAAAATTTTAAAAATCACAGTTAAAATATATATGTACATACATACAAAAGAAAAATATACAATTTAAACAGGAAAGCTTTAAAATATCGATGTAATAAGAGACTATTATTTAAATTATTTATTCATTATAATTTTAAATGCACAATAAAGCAATCAGAAAGCAAATTGCGAAATCTTTTTTATTTCTAAACTTTTATTATAGGTATTCTTGGTCGTATACCATTAGCTAGGCACGTGAGGTTGTCACGATCGCGGAGTTGCGGTCGATGACCTTAGGTAAAAATTGTTGGTTTAGCCTTTCTTAGTTTCTAATTTTAAATGCATGTTAAAATATACTTCTGTAGTACGTACATTATACTAATTAAAAGTAATAAGGGCGTTTTCTTGAACTTCTAGGCATAGTTCTTACTTATATCTTAAAATCTATTTACATTTGAATAATACTTTACTTTAAACATTTGTATGATACAATGGTGAAATATGTGTTAGCCATGGTATCAATAATAACAAAAACAATAGTTATTTTGGATTAAATTAAAATCATATGAAGCACTTTAATAGTTGTTGTTATACAATAAAAAGCAATTGTTGTGATTTCAATGTTGCCAGTTAATTGTAAGTCATAAGAAAGACTCTTTAAGTAAAAAAAAAAGTTAATAATATGATCAAATAAAATACTTTTTAAGTAATGTTCTTAATAGTTTTACAATGTTTGTCAATACGAATTTCGATTAAAATGTAGATACGTTCGTCAAGTTTTTAGGGTGTAGTATAATATTAAACTAAGTAAAATTGATGGGTTTTGATCCTATTTCATAAATCAATGCCACTGTTAAAGGAGGCCTATTACGCTGAGGGAACAGCAGTCTCTAAGTAAATAAGTGAACAAAATGAATATGTGAAAAAAGTGAATAAGTGTTAAAGCGATAGCATTAAGTGTAACTGTGAAAATAAAGATTTAAAGGTTTACTATATATATAGCTAAAAGCTGTTTTTGTGTATGAGTGTGTGTGTTTATAACAATTCACCTAATCCAGACGTTATTTTTTACTTTATAGCGTTTCTAGTCATTTTACAGGTAATATTCTAATCTCGGGTCGATAGTACGTTATCTGCATCGTCAATGAAGTTATAAGCCTGTAACGTAATTCAGCTTTAGACCCTTTCTTATTCGTTCAATTTGCTTTGAATAAATTTTCTTGTAAAATCATTTTGGCTCTACGATTCTAGGTGTAGTTCAAACCGTCTGTTATCCCTAATTTGTAGCGCTTGCCAAGAATTCGTAAGGCGGTAATAGATACAAAGTACCTGATATGATAACGCTCTCTAAGTTTAAGTTATATTTTATTATATATAGTAAATATTTTACAACTTATATTTACTGTTCTTACCCGTGACGCTTGGTATTAGAGATTATTTGTTTGTTTGTGCAAACCCATTGCCATTTATCTCCAGAATTACTAGTCTGATATTGATGCAATTTTTAGTGAAAGGTTTGGGTTTGTGGGTGCATGTGTTCTCAGATATGTGTTGCCGTAACAAGTCACCAGGGGGCGCTGCAGCAAACATTTGTTTGTACAAAACTAAATTACGTGTTCGAGTTGGTTGCAGTTTTCAGTGACAGTTTCAAGTATACTTGATGCGTGTTAATAGATATGTGTTACAATAACAACTCATCAGGGGGCGCTGCAGTAAACATTTGTTTGTGCAAAACCAAGGCTACTAGTCTGATATGGGTGCAGCTTTCAGTGATAATTTCAAACAAAAACCTCTCACCCCAAACCGTTTCGGTACCGTTTTACGCGGGTAAAAAAAACTTAATAAATATTGTTTTATTTTAACTACTTATAGTTATTAATTCGATTATTCGAATAAAGTAATATGAGTATTAACTGGAACTGAAACTGAAGCTGAGCTGAAATATGCTAAAACTGAAACTGAAACGGACTCTAAAACGGAAGATTGCTTTTTACAGCAATATTAAAAATAAAAAAAAACCCACGACGGTTTAAATGTAATTGAAATTTTTTTACGAGAAGGGAACTTGTAGAAGTTCGTTAGGAATAGGTTTTTCGATAGGGCCAGATTAAAGAGATGTAAGGGCTCTCATTAGTTTTGTAGTTGTTCAAACTTGACAGAGAAGTGTTCATTACTACGCGGACAAGTTCACGGGCAACACATATAAAAATTATATAATAGAACGCAGATAAAAAATTGAACGCGGCGTGATTTGAACCCGCACCTCTTGGAAACCGTCCAAGTCAATTTTTTATACACTCTCTAAAACGATATTTTACAATATCCTAAGTGTGTGAATAACACTTTAAAAAGCTTTAATCTATCTCTTTTTTCCAGTCTAGCTTTACACAATGGGTGAATAGTTCTAAAACTGTTGGGATTATTTAAATCTCATTCAAGTATATTTCTGTTTAAACTATAAATATATAGCCTGTTCAACTTTTACTTACAACCCCATCATGACGCAGTCAGCAAAATTTATAATTATAGGTGCTTATACAATTATAAATATTAGTTCAGTTGTTTTTTTTTTTTTAACATTTTTAAAGTGTTAATCGCACACTTAGGAAATGGAAAAAGACATATTTAGAAATGGTATAAAAATTTGAACACATCGGAATTTGAAAACCGTTCAAATATTTCGACGTAGCTGGATGTAGAACGCATGGCTCAGCGGTCAGAGCGCTTGAACGGTTTTCAAGAGGCGCGCGGGTGGAAATCCTGCTGCGTTTAAATTTCTCATATACGTTTTCTAAATATGTCTTTCTTTTTATTAGTTCAGTTGGTTTAATTATGAATTTAGACACAGTTAAGCTGATGTCACGCAGTATGGAATATTACGCAGCTTGTCGACTATTTACGCTGACATTGGAATTATAAGTGCCTTAACTGTAGGTTATTTCCTTTTAAAGAAACTATATACTCTACTACTATATTACTACTATACTACTCGTATACTAGCAAAAGTAAATTGACAAATACTACCATATTTACTATACTCGTCGAAGTTTACTTTTCCATCTATTTTTGTACTTACACAAAAAAAGAGCACAGTAATTTGATTTTTTTCTAATTTATGTCAATTGTAATATTTTAATTCGTGATTTTTTGGGGTACTTCTGAATGTACTTAATGATATCAATACTTTATTACAAGTTCTTGTCAATTACGAGACGTGTCCAAGTACATATAAAAAAATGAGACGCTAAGAATACTATTTTTATATAAATAACATACAATTATGTATGTAGGTGTGTATGTATTTTATTTAGGTCTACGAGTATGTACATATTTTTACTTAGTATATACCAATTATATTAATGATATTACAGTTAGTTTTCATGATTCTGTACATTTATTTTGATTTATTTTTATTAAAAATTATACAATTTAAATAAATATACTTTTGGGCGCGTAACGTTCTCTGGTAGATAATGTTTTTTAGAGTTAAGTCCGCCTGTTGTGCACTTTTTGATAACGATTTATAGTAATAGATACAATTCTTGTGTAAAGGCGGCCTGATCACAGGCGACCTTTTTCCAGGCAACCCTACTGAAAAGACCAGAAATAATGTGTAAAGTATATAAAAATAAGAAAAAAAAATTAACTAACATGTCTAACAGTTTTATTATAGCAGAGGCAAGTGATATAAGTCCTCGACTGAAAAGCGCTCGACCAAGAAATTTTTAATGGATACCAGCACAAAAGCTTTAAAGCTTAAATATTCTACTCGGTTTAATGAGATATAATTATTAATAAAAATTATATCAATGTACGTTTGCATAACTTAAAAATTGAAATATTATTTTCTGTATCTATTGGAGATTCAGTGTTTCAGTAGTTTTACGATTTCTCCCTCATAGTTAGAGCGAACCTCATGACACCTGTTCGACACTTTCCGCCGTAAATCGCGTCGTTCTGTGTTTAGTGCCGGAACTTAACGCCGCGCTTTTTCTTTTTAATTATTATAACATTCTGAACCATTACTTTTAGTACAATATTAAAGATTTTTATATATTATATATTTACGTTAAGAAAATAATTTAGACTTGTATTTACAAGAATAATGCGAACGGAGACGATTGAAATTTGGCACAGTTAAAATTTGTATAGAGAGGAAAATGCAGAAATCCAATATTTTTTTGAATCATAAAATATATATTATATACTGTCTTGTGTTTCTCATACATATTGCTAAGTCAACAAAAATAATATTTGTAGTAACCGACCTTTTCATGTATTAATAGCTCAAGGCTATCCAAAATTATCTAGATAATTGTGAATATTGCTAATACAGTTCCGGCTCAATACCAGAAAAATATACGCATAAAGAACCGATTATGTGTAGAAAAAATATTTTTGCGCTATATTTTCAATTACATCACTTTGTTAGAGTAGAGTACTTTTACAACATTATTAATGGATTTAATTTAATTTAATATCAAGTGTTAATGTCGAAAATGTTCATCATATATACGATATATATATATACACCTAAACCTTGATTTGCGTCGTTTCGGTTTTCGTCGTTTTCGTAGTTGCGTCGCAACTCTTTTAACACCAATTTTCGCTTTGCGTCGTAAAATTTTCGAAGTTGCGTCGTTTTGAATCTAAATCATTTTTTATTCATTAAAAATGTCCAAAAAAAACGAATTCTATCTTGCAATAGAACATGAAGATTTCCATTATATCTAAAACTCAGCGCAGCTGTAAGATCAATTTCATTTTGTGTTAAAATCAAAAGGAAACATGAAAGAAATACATTTTTGTTTGCACCATTACTATTTAAGCAAATTTAATTGATAAACTACCCTTGTGTACACTCTTTTCGACATAAATTATGTAAAATCTTTATGCGTTTTGTATTTAGGGTCTACAATTGTTTACCAGACATTGGTTCAAGTTTTTTAAGAAAAAAATAAACTTCGAAAACAACTAGCATATACCCATCATATAGTAACTTCCAAAGCGAAGCCGATTTTTATTACATACGTTTTTAGAAATGTTTTGACTTAAATTTATATAGTTAAAGCTATTAACAATTTTTTTTATTTTTCAAAAAACGGCCTTTTTATCTGGGTAAAACTGGAACGTATCTCCGACTTTGTCCGTGTTTTGAACCAAAATCGTGATTCACTTTGCGTCGTTTCGATTTGTGTCGTTAATTCTATATATATATAATAGAAAAGTAAAAGCCACCCTGTACATGAAAGATTTAAGAAAAAATTTAAATTTGGCGTCCGTAAACCATTCAGTTGAATGTTTGTTAGTCTGTCTGTCTGTCGGTTACTTGCTCGTCAATCAGCGGCATTGGCATGGTGGTAGCTTATAATCCAAAGGTACATACAGGATCATTTTTATCCTGACATTCGGTGTAGTTTTCGAAAAAAGCTTAAAAAACTAAGAGTTAAAATACTCGCAAATGTCTTTCTAATCCCATTAGATTACTTAGTCAAGTAATATATTTATTAGAAATTAATAACAATATAAATAAGATATATGTACAATTATTTCATATGAAACATAATATATATAAAATTTAAAATCGATTATTTGCATACATATCTGGTTCCAATAACAATACAATATTTTAGGGCGAACCAATTTGTTTATTATTCGGAATTCGTTCGTTTTTTTTTTGCCGGCCTATGTTTTCACCTCTTTTTTTTAAATCACAAACTGCTGAAATTTATATTTTATATCGAATAAACACGGGACGTGGCCGTTAGTTTTTTGCTGCAAGAATTTTTTTGGTTGCGAGTATTTCCTTTTGGGTCTAAACTAATATATATTAATAATTTAAACGAATATACTAATTTAGATATATGAATGAATAATCATTAGGATTAATTCGCTTTTATGAATTAAATTTATTTCAAAGTTATTTATGGATAAATATGGTTATTTTGAGTCAATTTAGAGATAAATAAATGCTATTGCCGACTCTTTTTAGGCCTTTTTATGATATACATTTCCGTAGTATATTATCTCATACAGTTGTGTATAAGCGCTCAAAAATCGTTTTTTTAACTGCTTCATCCCAAGATATGCAATTTTCTCTTGTATACAAATACTTAATTAGAATATTTTGTACGTGTGTATAAATTGGGATAAATAATCACAATACCAGTTAAAACTGTGGCGTCGTTGCGTGCGTTTGGTGGCACCAAAATTTGTTGCGTGGTTTAAAATAACAAAGTTCACAAACAGACAGCAGAGGCGGTTGTCAAATTTGTTTAAGACTATGTAGGGATGATGATGAAAAATGTTTCCGTCGATTACTAAATTGCGCGTGAAGCATATTTTTTAACATTTTTAAAGTGTTATTCGCACACTAAGGAAATTGAAAAAGACATATTTAGAAAACGTATAAAAATTTGAACGCGTTCACGCTCGTGAAAACCGTTCAACTTGAACTTGAAACTTGAACGGTTTTCAGGAGGCGCGGGTTCAAATCCAGCTGCGTTTAAATATTTATACGTCTTCTAAATATGTCTTTTGCACGTGAAGCTATACCGTAACTATAGCGTAATTTTTTTTTCGCTATAGTTATAGTAATAACGCCAATAAATATTTATTTATAATAGTAAATAACACAAAACTTCTTTAATTATATACACTTATTAAATAGTTTATGAGTTTAAATAGACACTGTAACGCCGCAAAACCTGTATTATTTAAGTCAAATATTAACATTACATTGTAATTTCAAAGTATAAAACAATACTGCCTTCGCTATGTATGTTTATATCTTTGAAACTACGCAAAGGATTTTAATGTGGTTTTTATTAATAGATTGAATAATTTAAGAGGAAAATTAATATATACAGTACTGGCATATTTAAGTAACGTAAAGCCGAAAATTCCGAAGATTTGTCGTAAAACGTATATTTTTGTTCGCTTATATTGCAAACGCTGGCTAAACCTTAAGAGGAACAAGCATATTATGAAACAAAATAATATATTATGAAATTATATATCTTGTAAATGATTACAAAAAAGTTTGCAATGAAAGGTATATAAATAAGCCTTTCTCGTAAGAATGGCCACAGTGACCATTTTTACCTTTTACATGCTGCATTTACGATACATTTTAAACTGTACATTATCTTTTTGTTCCCAATTAATATGTTAGGATACGTTATGTATTTAACGTTATATATTTAAAATAAGCAATATCGTTCTTTAAAGCATGATATTAAAATTAATATCTTAGAAGATATCAGAAGTTTAGAATAAGCGGGCCGACTACCGTGGCCGTTGCGTCGGGTTAAGTATATTTAATTCATTGCGAATTGCAGCAGCGGAGAGAAAAAAAGCTAAAAAGTCTGCCTTGCCTGAAAATACATAAAAAATTAAACTTTAATTGATGATTAAACCTGCTCCTCTTGGTCGGCTCCGTCCAAGAGAAAATTAGGTGTGTTAAAGTTTTTATATAAATGCTGCGTTGAAAAATGTTTTTCTTATTTTAAGTATATGAAATATTGCCTTGCCTGTTCTAGTCTAGTCTAGTCACTTTTGAACATTTTCAGCCTGATAATTTAGACACCTGTTTTGTGTAAAATCTATTAATGTGATAATTAAATTTAAATTTTTGACGACGAATTTAGTATAAAACAATTAATTTAGATCGCAGTGGTTTTTTTATTCGTTTGTGAATTAGAAAATTAAAAGCAGTCCTGCTTAAACATATTATATTACAACAATTGACACAATTTTTTTTTTGTAATTTACAAAATTATCAACTTGAGCGTAGTTGATTTAATTGAAAACGTAGGCGGTGAAAAACTAAGTAGCTATTATTCGTGTAGTGTACGCAGACGTGGAGACGCGAGCTGGCCGCTAGTATATTTAATAAATCTCCTTTTAATTTTTAAATTGATTTTAGTGTTGATTTCCAACAAAAAATATATATTTTTAGATATTCTAACTATGTTTCTCTTAGCTAACAATTGTATATATATAATAAATAATATAAAATAAATTCTATATAATAATATATATTTCTTGAGGTACCTAAGTTAGCTGTTTTTCTTTAATTAAGTTCCTTATCTCTCAATAACTGGCAATAAACGAATAATGAACTGACAAGCAAACTCGTCTCCTTACAAAGAGTGTTTATCATTAATAAAAACACTACTACCAAATTTAAAGGTACATTTACAGTTGTACTTGTGGCTATTAATTAGCCAAAGTAGATTTATCTAATATAAGACTATATTTTTGTATAACATTTATTAAAGTGTTATTCGCACACTAAGGAAATTGAAAAGACATAATAGAAAACGTATAATTTTTTTTTTTATACGTTTAATCCAGCTGCGTTCAAAAATTTTTATACGTTTTCTAAATATGTCTTTTTTAATATATGACTACTTATTAGTTTCCTATTTTCAAATACGCAATACAACAAAATAAAAAAGAACGCCTCGCTATTTTATCATGACTGCGCTTCTATTAAATACAGATTGTAAGCACCTAATAGAAATAGTTGAGACGACAAGACTTTAAGATTCACATTATTTTAATAAACCAAGCAAACTATGCAGATGACCATAGCGGTGCAGTGGGCACCGCTGGTTGTAAACATGATTGGTCGTGAGTTCAATTACTCTTAGGGAAACTATTATATTTAAATTATTTCCATTCGCTCGGGTTAGCGCAGCGTTAAGTCCTGCTATTGAACACACAATATCTCGAATTCGGGTCTCAAGTGAATGAATCTCTGGAGAGTGGTTCGCTTTGTTACCCTTATATGCTTAAAGCTGAAAATAAATAAAAATAACGTATAATAAATAAAATAATATATAAGAATGAGAATTTACTTATGTATGGGTTAGCTTTAAATACTTTTATTAATATTACAAAGTTATTAATAAAACCGCAACATCATTAGAACCCTGACATTGAAGAAAACACAAAGGTTGCGGCTTATTTATATTTATATCATATTATTGGTTATTTGTAGTAATACAATATAATTGTATAATTTAATATTATTATTATTATATTTTATATATTTGTTTTAGGATATGATAATGAAATTGTGTATAGTAGAACTCGGTAGAACGCTCCACTTGACAATATACCCCACTCACACCTTTCACGTAAATTAACTAAGTTATAGGCAAGTGAATAAATAACAATCTTACTTAGATATTTAAAAAAAATATTAAGATGTTAATCACACACTTAGGAAATTGAAAAACATATTTTTTAGAAAACGTATAAAAATTTGAACGCAGCGGTATTCGAACCTGCGTCTCTTGGAAACCATCAAACAACAAAAATAAGTTGTAATACGCAGCTAGATGTAGAATGCATGGCTTAGCGGTCAGAGCGTTTGGACGGTTTCCAAGAGGTGCGGGTTCGAATCTTGCTGCACAAAATTTATACGTTTTCTAAAATTATGATCTCACTCAGAACATTTTCCCTTCGAACAAGCGAGCCTATCTCGTCGCATTACACTTCATTTTCCGTTCGAGCTCTAATTTTCGAATATAAATAGGGAACACAGTATTGATTCTATTAAACTTAACATAAAAATATTATAGACTAGTTTTTGTCCGCTATTTATTTTGCTTGGATATCATATTTCATGTTTTATTTTTCATTTTTGTAAGAATTTGTGAAATCCTTTCTTACTAATTTTCTATACTTGGGAAGTATAGAAGATGAACCAACAAGCCTAGTTTCAGCTTTCTACGGCCAGTAGTTTAGTAACTGAAGAGTTATATACATAAACTAGCGAACCGCTCGCGGCTTCGCCTGCGTAAGCTACACGGCTATAACTATTTTATTCTTTCGCCCACCCGCGTTCTCATTTAAATCACAAGCTGTTCTTAATTTTTTTATATAAATTGTAATTGGTTTTATTTATAAACCGAGTGAAATTAATCAAACATTAAATGCACAGGGAAATATCTTTCACGTACAGACATCGAACATAATTTTTATTATATGTATTGATATAGAAAATAATAATAATCGTTGTAGGAAGTAGAAATCAAACCTACTACCACTTGATATGCTCCTAAATCAGCCAACGCGACCAATAGCGTTTAATACTGTTTTGTGTGGAAAAAACCAGTATTCATATTTCCTTCTATCTTCCAGTATCATCTATTTGTTATCTTCGTGAGAAGATGAAGTTTCAATCCGAAGACTCGTTAGCGTAAGGTATACCTTACGTAAGCACTTTTCATTAAACACAATATTGCGGTCTACCGTATATATTGTTGTACTAAGGCTTGTTTCAATACAAGCTACTTTGTCATGGCTTTACTTATTTTATTGACTAATTATTGAGTCCATAGTGGCGCGGTGGGTCAGCGTCTGACTGTCCATGCTATTGATGTGGTTCAATCGAAGATATGATTATATTTAAATTATTTTCATTAAGCGCGTAGTTGAGTTTCGCTTCTCAACACACAATGTCTGGATTTCGATAGGAAAGTTGAGAACAAAGGGTCTTGACACTAGGTTCTCTCTAACTACCCTTTTAAGAGACAAAGAGCGCGAAGCTAATTTAAAAATATATATTAAATAAAAAGATTGAGAATAGTAGATTAAATAAATAGATTGATTAAATTTCATAGATAGGTAGGCTATTAGCTGCAATTAAGCTGACATATGGTTACCAAGATATAACTTATACCAATATTAATTATTTATTTCAAATTCATATTGTATAAGAATTAATTTTAATTAAGAAAAAAAATTCTAACCTGAGACCTATTTGGGATTAATCAACATTAATAAAAAAATTAGAGGCCATCCTGGCGCAGTAGGACAGCGCCTAACTGTAAACGCCATTGGTTGTGGGTTCGATTCCCACTTCGAGAGTGATTATATTTATTATATTTTATATTCTCCGCTCTGGTACCTAAGACAAAGCGTACCTAAGACAAAGTTGAGTGACGGAAATAAACGCCGCGCTCAATGTATGGAATTCAAAGACCCGACCAGAACCTGGAGACCAGAATATCTTGACACTAGGTTGCTGGTTGCCTCTCCGCTTACCCTGCCATGCAAGAAAAAAATATAATTTTCATATAATCATTTCCCCGATTAGGGATCGAACCCACAACTATCCAGTTTACAAGCAAACGCCGCTAAGTTATTGTAAATTATTCTTAAATAAAATTAATGTATCACCCATTTGTATATCTCGTCCATATATTTGAATATTTTGTGTGTTGTTATAATTACATCATTTTATACCTGTATAGCTTTTACGATTCTAATCAGTTCACACTCATGCCATATTTGATCTTTAATATTGTTATTTGATCTCAAGTCTTAGAACTTTGACTTTACAGTGTTATTTGTATAGCAAATAGCTAAAAATATACAAAGGACACCGTGGCACATTAAACAGTAAATGTGCTTGGTGAGGGTTCGATTTTCATTCGTAAAAAAAACTACATGTACATATTACATGTAAAGTATATAATATTAATGTAAATCTATTTTTAAATTTTTTTAAAGTGTTAATCACACACTTAGGAAATTGAAAAATACATATTTAGAAACCGTATAAAAATTTTGAACGCAGCGGGATTTGAACCCGCACCTCTTGAAAACCGTTCAAGCGCTCTGACCGCTAAGCCATCCAGCTCCGTCGAAATTCTTATACGCATGTCTTTTTCAATGTAAATCTAGGTAAAAATATATATATATATATATATAATTTTGTATACCTACTAAAAATGTGATCGAGGATAATCGTGAGTTAATTAAAATACAAGGTAAATTATAATCAACACAATATATATAATAGAATTAAGTAATATCAATAATTGTTTAACTCCATATATGTTTATTTCTTCAGATTAAAACTGTTATCAACTTCTCAATTACATTGATCTATTTTTTATACAAAATTAACAGGTATTGGTATAAATAAAGTAACGTTTTTAAATATACATGATATAAGTAAGGCCAAGTGAATTTTATGCAAGAATATACCTCGTCATATACTTATAAATAAATATATTTTGACGAGTTCGCTTGACGTTACACAGTTATTCTAATAGAAATAATTTTGGATCTCTACAAGTTATTCATACAGTGTACAGTGTAGCTACACCATAGAGTGTGGCAGCAAAAATTTAGCTTGTACACACTTTATACACAGTGTTAAAGTGTCTGCGCAGTGTGGCGGCGCGGTCCGCGTAGTGGCATCACTCGAGTCCGGGCAGTCGCGCGCTCCTCGCGTCTCCACAGCTCTCCCGCCGACTGAAACTCGCGCAAAATTAACTAAAAAACCTTACAACTTCCCGCCAAGTGTATGTACTAAGTATAAACTAGTATATTCTATTAATAAATTGTATTCTTGTAACGCCGCGTTACAGTGCCTGTTAGGTAAACAAACGATTGCCTGTAAATTGATAATACTGTATAGCCGTATTACTTTAAGGTTAAGTTTCTTGAACTTTTTTCGCGATACGCGGCTTCGTAGTGACGTATGGAGTGCAGCTAACCAGATTAGATACGCTAAGCCTGCTGTAATCATATAGGCCCAGTTAAAGGACGCCAAATGTAAATACTGAAGATTCATTCATGCAAGGTCTGTACGTATACATCGATCGGTCAGCGTTATCAGCTTGTTGGAAACTTATATTCTAGTTTGTTTTCCTTTGGTTAGTTTTAGTACTGTGTTTATATTATATTATTATACATATATATATACATACATTAGCGTGTAACTCAAGGTGAGAATATAAGCAACAATAGATATATTGTTTTATGTTGATATAGAGCAGCTGGTGCACTGATAAGAAATTTTTAACCGACGCCGGTCTCGTATTCAATTGTATAAAACATTCCAAACGAGTGTTACAAGTTAGAAATATGTTTTTTTTTAACGTTAATTAATTTACAAATTGCAAGGTATTAGTTGGAACAATTGATTTGCATTCCTATTGCGTATTTAAATATAGACTCTATTATAAATATTAATTAGAACATAAAATTAGTTTTAATATATGCGCTATGGTAATATGTAGAATAGTTTATAAAATTATATGACGTTTAGGTTAGGTGTTCATAGTTGTTTTAACGCAAATTAGCTTCGACGGAAGAACTTGTTAGGGCAAATGAAAATTAAAACATATCTAATTTTGTATGTGTGACCGGAACAATAAGAGCTAAAGTGAAAAATATTTGAGTGATGAAATCTAAATGATTGTATGTGTTATATAATATTTCGATATATATATATTTATTATATATAGTTGTAATATAATATTTCTACGTTATTAGAGGCCATTATGGCGTAGTGGACCGGCACTTGATGAAATTGTATTTCAAATATTTTAGGGGCATTGAGTTCCGCTACTCATGCCATGTCTCGATGTCGGCTGGAAAATGGAGAACAGAGTGTCTTGATACTAAGATCTCTCTAAATACCCTGCTAAGCGAGAAAAAGCGTGAAGCTGCTAATTTTGTTATTAGGAGAATTTAAAACACACACTTAGTTTTAGTAATTAATTAAAATTTAAGGAGATATATAATTTGCTTTATAAATTATAAAGTTTATTAAAAGTATAATAATTATATATGTTAAGTTAATAATGAATATATAATGAAAAACTAGCTTAGAGTTTTTTTCCGCATATCAATGTAGGCAAAGCCTAGCGTCAAGTCACTCTCAAGTCCATTCTCCACATTTCGCCCAAAGGAGGAGAGGCGCAACTTAACCCTGCAATTCGTCTTATTAACACAATATAATATGTATATATAATAAAATAAATATTTAACACAAATATAGTTCAAAAAATAATTATAATAAAATTATAATAAAATATTTTACGTTACAAATTATTAATTAAATTATTATAATGTAAAAAATATAATTTACTCAAAAAAAAATACGTCAAAAGACGCAAACGTGACGAGTATGACTGAGTGCTACAGTAGTTTATAGGTAATATTTTCCATAAAATTACAGAAAAAGTTCAGTTTATTTCTGTATTACTATTTATATCGTCTCTAAATGGATATAAATAGAGAACTGTACGTTGCATTCTTAATTTAAATCCGCCATAGTGGCGCAGTGGCGCAGTGTCTGACTGAAGTCACGGTTGTGGGTTCGTCTCCCATTCGGCGTAATGATCATAATTCAATTATTCTCATTTACTCCGCTCTAGTGTACAAGACTAAGTGCGGCCTTGAGTTCCGCCACTCAACACGCTATGTCGCTATTTCACGCACCCTATTTCGAGCGGAAACGGGAGAACGGAGGGTCTTGACACTATGTGGGAAGATGTTGACACAAACAATTCCATAAGATAAATCATTCGTTTTTCTTCATAAAAACCGTACATAGCCAATGTACGTAAAACAGTAACAATAATTAATAAAGAATAAAATAAATATTTCTGACTTTAT
Organism: Podotricha telesiphe; assembly: GCA_038994665.1. Classification (NCBI taxonomy): domain Eukaryota; kingdom Metazoa; phylum Arthropoda; class Insecta; order Lepidoptera; family Nymphalidae; genus Podotricha; species Podotricha telesiphe. The sequence goes on along the minus strand of JAOYRR010000107.1, from coordinate 810,883 downwards.
TGTTAGACGGAGTTTTAAAGAGTATATAAATAATACTCATTAACTGTCATATGTTGCGTAATACGATAATAATAAATAGTAGGTATTTAAATGTAACGATATGCCTACATTTATGTCTTAGGGCTGTGAACCAGTACAAGGTTAATATATATATATATAATATGTATTATTTAGCATGGATAGCATGTATTATTTAGCACATATAATATATTATTATATGCTAAAATTAGCAATAAAACGTCTTTATTGTACATCCTAAAATAAAACAATATTGAAAATAACAAAAAACTGTAAATTACGTAATATTAAGAGAAATGAATCGTAACACAGTACTCGTTTTAGTAGCATTGTATTTAGTGGCAAATTTGTAATTGATGGCGAATCTTAGTGATGCACTTTGTAAGGCAAGTAAAATATTTTAAAGATAAACGTTTCCTCTAATATGAATGGAATTCACTATATCCCAGCATCATCTATGCCTAATAATATTATACTGAATTTCAAATAAATAGATTGATTTATGACGTAAATTAATTGTGAATAATCTAGAACGTAATAACTATACAATAATTATTGAATAAAATATACAATTTTTTTTTATTCTAATAATTGAATTTAATTTGTTTTTACAATAACTTGTTGAACTTTTAAAATATTTCTTAATATATCTCAACATCGCTCTACATTTGTAAAGCACAGACTCAAATCGTATTCATTTGTCGAGCTAAGTGGCCAGATGTAGGCTGAATAGCATTAGGAGATAGTCGACGCGACCAAGAATTAATAATCGATTATGGTTGTGTACATTCCCTTCCCTATACCAGGCCAGTCACGTGTTGCTCAACAATGTATAAAAATAGGGTCTTTAATAAGACTTAATAAGTATTGTGGGAATGGATATTTTGTAACATTTTAAATTGTTAATAATATTTAAAATTTATTTCAGCTTTCCCACATAGCAGGGTGGTCAGAGAGAATCTTGTGTGAAGACACTCCGTTCTCTATTTTCTTTTCATTCTGTAATATCCCAGTTTCTTAACTGGGAACGCTTCTAATTGAAATTGTTTTGCAATACGATATTTTTTATCATTTGAACGGTAAATATTAGGCATATTGTGTTAAGTACGACGGTTAATGATTTAGAGAAATACATTTTTGACTTTAACACCTATGTACACCTATGTACAAGTAAAAAATACTTAATCTGTAAACATTTCATGAATTCTATATTTTTTTTATCTCCTATATAATTTCAGAAAAAATAAATACAATAAAAAGTAAAATCGATAATTAATAAATCCATATGTTTAGTATTAGATAGAACAATTAAAAAAATATATTGTCACGTTGGTCGTAAGCTTGATTGCCGAGCAAGAGGTCTCACGCGTTGGCAATTTATCGCTTACCCAACTTTAAGAAACTTTGAGGTATATTATTAAAATATTACAAAATATATATATATTTTAAATAAAATTTCATGAAAAATACCTAACTAAATATACAAAACAATCAAAATGTATTAAAGGCATGGAGTTTGTTAGTTACAACAGTATTAGGTACCGTATAAGTTTTCTAATTATATATTATGTATTTATGAGAACTTCGAAAAATTCGCTTATAACCAGTGGAGATAACGGAAACAAGACTAGTTATTCTTTTTTGTATAAATATTTATAAATAATTTATATCAAATAAAAATACTACTTTAAAATAAAAAAATATAGAAAATAATAATAATTTATATAAAGTACAAATACTAGTTTCAAGTAAAAAAATATAGAAAATAATAATAATTTCTATAAAATAAAAATACGTTTATGTTGGTATATATGGAAGTTTACTTTATTGTATTTTAACATTACTTATTATATTTAAGAAAAACGCAGCAGGATTCGAGCCTGCGCCTTTTGGAAACCTTCCAAGCGCTCTGACCGCTAAGCCATGCGTTCTACGCAATTTATTTTTCGAAATTTTTATACGCTTTATTACAACTTATTTTTGTTGTTAGTATCTTTGTAGGGAGATATTTTACAAATTTATGCTCCCCAAAGATTATACTACGAACAATCGTTTGGCAAGAGGGAATGCTATTTATTAAATATTCCAAGAGGCGCGGGGAAAACGTATAAAAATTTGAACGCAGCGGGTGTGTGACACTTTAAAAAATGTTAAAAAAAACACAAATCGCTTATTTACTTTCAGTGCACTTTAGAGAAATTTATATTGAATGACGGAATATAAGGCCGCTGTTTTGAAATCAGAACGCGAAATTAAAAATATTTACAATACTAAAACATTTCGTGAATCAAAATCACACTCAAAACAATCTTGCTTGTAGTTAAACACTTTACAACCGCGCTTCAGTGAGATCTACCTAGCAGATTACAACTTTAATTTATAATATTTGTAATAGATATTATATAAATAAGGAGCTACTGGTTTCCTCTAGTACATTCAATAAATACGTACATAAACTTCTAGTAAATGAACGCGCCCTTCGCACAACTTCGTACCCTGCGCCATCTATTTACTTAAATTTTATTACATTTATCGTATTTGTTACCATAGTATTTTTAGGTCAATCTGTCATTTATTGCTAGTTTTTGGAAAGACCTTGACATTAGTAATGACCCTCATGACCCTGGTAATATTCCTCCATAGAACTATAAATACTATAAGAAATCTATATATTTATAGATAATAAGTTATTGCTCATATTTTATTATTGCTTATTATGGCATATCAAACATTTAGATCTACAAGAGTGTTCTTTATAAAAAAGTTGTATGAATTCACGCCATTTCCAATTTTTCAGATATTACATTTAAATGGCTACAATATTTGTTTAGATTGAATTATAAGGGTTATATAGTTGGTCTTGTATACTTTATATGTAGATTATCTTTAAAGCTTAATGAACTTTACAGTTGGCATGTATATAGGCATAGAGAATTTAGCTAAGTCCCTTTTCAACTTTCCGTCCAATTAAAGACTCCACGTATACCGACGAAAGCTTGCTTTATTCAAACTTTAGGACAATGATAAGTTTATAAAAGTTTCAAATTAAATAAACTTGTTAATTGACAATCAACACAATGCAGAAAACTAACTTTAATTTTGTTCTCTATTTCAACAGCCCCTGTTAATTCATCGGCCCTGGTTTCCAATACATATCAATTGCGTGTCATTTGTCCGTCCGTACCGGATCGTTTCAGTATTTGCCGATTGTCACTCGATATATTTATACAGTTATTTACGAGTGTGTCAATTTGAGACATGTCTCTGCCGTACTTAAGTGCATCGCTGACGATGGCGCTTTTCATTCATACGTAATATGGATTGCTTGGAACTTGATTTGTATATTTTTATACATATTACGAAACGTAACTGTATCTATTATTAGTTACTTTGTAAAAATAGAAACGAAGAGAGATAGGGAATGAGAAAGAGAACGAGATAACCTAGTGTCAAGACTCTCCTTTCTCCACTATATTTATACAGTATGTAGAATATAAGATTGGGTGGAATTTGAAATAAAGAATGTTTATCAATGGGTACCTACGTGTAATACCACTCAGTTATCAGTTTGTGTAAAGCTTTGTTGAAGTGTAGCTTTTATCAGGATATTACTTACTGATAGATAAAAAGGCTTATTACAGGGACAAGGGCATTTCATAAAGAAAATATTTTGAAAAATACTGTAGTTAGATATATTAATATATATTTAAATATATTACAAAATTTAAAAAAATATATGAAATTAATTGAAATGTTTTTTTAATATGACCTATTATATACATGGCTATACGTTGTATTTGTAATGACAGAAAAATGGTCTTCGCGATATATAAACAATTCATTCACTATTAAGGTTATCATATTTTTTCTATAAGAAAATGACGCGTTTATAACGAAATAATATCATTTATTTAAAGAAACTAACAACAAAAAACAAGTTGTAGAAATATGAAAAATACAAAAACTCGCTAACTTAGTCTTCATGACATGGATATGGATGGTTAAGGCTACGAAAATAACCTAAAATAATTAATAATTAGGTTACAGACAGAACTGTGACAAAATGGAGTTGCAAGATTTTCTAACGTGTTAAAATGTCAAGATTGTAATAGGGAAGATTATTATTTGTAGATAATAATCTTCCCTATTTGATACGTAGATTTGATATTTTAAGCCAAAATAATAATTAATTATTAATTATTTTTAACATTCTTTTTAAAGTGTTATTCACACACTTAAAGTTGAAAATCTTTTATTTAGAAAACGTATAAAAATCATGAAAACCATTCAAGAGGCTGCGTTCAATTATTTATACGTTTTCTAAATATATGTCAATGAATTATTAAGTTTTGTATTTAAAAATTAGTAATCTGTCGAGAACATATATTTTTAAGATAACCTAAAATATCTACCCATAAATCTAATATGCGTATATCTATATATATATATATATATATATATATATATATATATATACATGTATTTAGTTAAATATTATGTATTATATAGCTTTGATATTGAATTAATAAAGCTTATGAGCTTGTTTGTTTTTTCTGAACGCGCTAATCTTTGAACCTACTAGATACATTTGAAATTATTGAAAATGAAAAAAACGATAATAAAATATTAAAAAAAAACAATAATAAAAAAATCATGAGAATGATGAGGAGGCTTTAAGTTTTAGCTTTTTTTATTATTAGGCCGATATATTCATATAATAACATAAGCTACGAGTACAATTATGTGTACTCTGGTAGTCATCAGATGGTAAACGGAAATAAGCCCAATTACTATCTAAAAATGTATATATACGATACGATATATCTCGTATATATATATATATATATATATATATATATATTATAAGCTAAACTATGTAATGGCTGTAGATTTTTACAAAATGCAACAAAAAAAATTAAACATCTCGTAAAAGCAAATTTAAATAGCTCATAATATACATAAAGTGAATGTTATTGTATATTAATTTCTAGATATTTAAGTACAGTGTAAAATTAACAAAGTAAGTAAACTGGTCACGAATACGGCCATATAATTTATTTTTGTAAAATAATGTAAAATGTATGAATTTAGTTAAAAAAAATCTTAAACCGGTTTCGGGCAATAAAATGTGATTTTTTAGTAGCTCTCGTTTCATTCGTACCGTACCGTAACATTCGTGAAGTTGTGTTCTATATAACGCTAAAGACTATTGTAATTGTAAAAATAATTATACATTTCTGATAACACCATTGGTACGCGGTTGAGATATTAGATTTCTCACAGCGATTCTGGGTTCGAATCAGTATTGAAATGTAATCAACATATACACATTTAAGCATTAACTATGTAGGTTTTCGATATTACCAAATTAATAGGCAATGTCTATATATCATCTACTAAAATAGGACTAAATATGGATATACGATTTCTTCGAAATTTTAAACATGTATTACATTTTATATCCCGCTTTTTAAAACTATTTTATAATACTAATTTAATAACAAATAACGTTCGATTTCCCATATCAAACAATAGAAATATTGCCTCATAAAGTTTTAATGCGTTTATGGAACAGCTATATTCATTTTTTATCAAGATTCCTTGTATTAGTTTGAATAAGATTAAATGTTATTATGTTTTTTTATTATTTTCTTACACAGCAGGCTTAAGTGCATCTAATGCGTACATATAATAATTTGATAAATGTATAAAAATCTTTAAAACGGAACAATAAGTGAAGTAGCTGAACTAATATATCAAAACACATATCTGTGACATATCTCCAAATGTTTCATATCGATACTGTACTGTAAGTGTTCATTGCTTGAAACTTAGTCAAGTAAATGTATAAGTGTATTTTAATTAATAAGAGATAATAAGAGTGTAAAAGTGAAAATGTCCGAGCGTTTCAAGGTGACTAAATTCGAAGAGCCTTCTAAGACTTTCAAAAACTATGGCGCTACATCTGCTGAAAGTGAAATGGAGGCGAAAGGCAAGCTGCTTCCTGATACAGGTGAGATACAATTGCTTAATATTTAGTACGTATGTTTATTAAAAAATACGTATATACAAGTACCTGTATATATTATCCAGTGTTCAATTTATTTCACACTGGATTTCATTTTATTATAGTCAGGTTCACATCTGAATCCGATCAAAGATATATGAAATATATATATACACATATATATACTAAAACAGCCATTTTTTAATTGTAAATGGCAAAATTTACGTATAACAAAAAAGTGATAAATAAGATTTGCATAAAACTTTAAAATTATTCTATAGTTATAAGCCACTTAAAATATTTTACGAGTCAGATTTAGTTCTCAGACTATTATGTAAGTCTAAATTATAAGAAGTCTAAAGTAATGCATAAATATTTGTGTAACACCTTATACAAAAATGATTGAGACCAACACCGTATAGAAAACTGGATATACAAGCAAAATTTTATTTCAACTATATTAGATCGGAGTGAAAAGCGAACCTAGGGGATGTAATTTATATAGTATTATATTTCTTGGGATTTATATTTTTTATCAATACCCAATTCTTGCTACGAACCCACAGTTATACTAGTTAATACTTATAACAATACTAGTTTTTTTTACATGGTTTTTATTAAGTGTTTCTTAAATTAAAGTGTTCCGGCTACGTCAAATTCCTATACGCTTATTACAACTTCGACTTATACTTAAAGAATTTCGACGTAGGACGCATGGCTTAGTTGGCAGAGCGCTTGAATGGTTTCCAAGAGGCGCGGGATCAAATCCCGCTGCTTTCAAATTTTTATACGTTTTCTAAATATGTGTTTTTCAATCTCCTAAGTGTGCAAATAACACTTCAAAAATTAAAAAAATATATATTAATAAATAGCTTTCTCTCTTGCCAAACGATTGTTCGTAGAATAATCTTTGGGTAGCAGAAATTTGTAAAAAATCTCTCTACAGTGATGCTAACAACAAATACAAGTTGTAATAAGCGTATAAGAATTTCGACGCAGCTGGATGTACAACGTATGGCTTAGCGGTCAGAGCGCTTGAACGGCTTTCAAGAGCCGCGGGTTCAAATTCCGCTGCTTTTAAATTTTTATACGTTTCGTAAATATATATTTTTCTATAAAACTAGTTGTTAACAACAACTTAGTGTAGCTGGCGTGCTGATGTGGGACTCTCTACTAGCAGATGTAAGCCATCCGTACATCCACTAAAATTTTACGGTGCTCGTCCTTGACCGCTACTAATGGAGGCCACAGGAACGCCGCTATTTTACTTGCGTTAACTGTGACAATAAAATATTAAGTGTTAATTACGATTCAAACAATATGATGATATGTAAAATGGATATGGTACATTCATTCAAACTAATGAAATAGACGCAAAAGGAAACGCTCCTTTCCTTCCTTATTCTATTTAATTTCTCTCTATCGAGATAAATAATCTTAGTCTCCATTGAATTTAGATTATTGTTTACTCAAAACCCATTATCAGTACACATTAGTATTTAACAATCAGCTCAAACATGTCAATTTAACACTTACATTGTTGATTGCACAAATTCTCCAGCTGTTTAATGTTTGCTGGGACTGTATTATGGCGACCACAGATATTAATTATTGAGTTGATCCTACCTATGAGTACTGATTACAGAATTGTTATTGATATTTAAAATCGATTTTGTTTATATCGTTGGATAATGTAACTGGTCTTATATACTTTTATTTATTATAATTTTTGGACAAATTTGTATAATATATATTTTTAGGACACAGTTAAACTAATATTGGTGGTTTCTCTTTATATGGAATATAATAAATAATGATTTTGTTGAATAAATAATGATAGTGTGTTGTTGGTTCGTTTTTCACTCGGAGAAAGAATTGTACTTTTCATATTTTCACATAATCGCTCTGGTACCTAAGATAAAACGCTTCATTGAGTTCCACCACTCAAGATGCGAAGTGTCTTGACACTAGGTTCTCTTTCTGTCTACCCTAATATTCAGGACAAAGAAAGGTTAAAAGATTTAATTAAAAACTATACAAATATATTTATTTACACAACTGATTGGGCATTGAACCCCCTTCTTGCTTGCTTTCTCACGTTATACAAGATGTAAATATAGACTTGAGTTTGCTCACACTCACGCGCGCTCTGCGTACATGGATGGTAACAGTGCACCTTGGTCTTTGTTAGAAAATTTATATTTTATACCACCATGTTAGAAGAAACAGTTTCACACTCTCATAGACAAAGTCAAACACTCCGCTCTCCACTTTCGGCCCGAAATCAAGACATTGAGTGTAAAGAGGCGAAACTCATCACTGCGCTTTCTTCGGCAGAGGTGTAAATTTAAAATAAATGTTGTAAATTAAAAGAAACCTTCAACTTTCATTACTTTTCTATTACAATGGTTTTATAACTATTTTTAATATAAATGAATTAACACTTAACATTAACACTTTCTTTGAAATGGATTTCTGTGGAAAATTATGATTCGTCTCACGTTGCATATTAATTACTAGAAGTAGATTAATATTTGCATATAATAAACATGTAACTGATCGCTGTCTGTACATGAAAAATATATAAGAAAAATATTAAGAACCCAAGTCAATGTTTTTTTTTAAATTTATTTTTCTTTGTCTGTGCGTTTGTGCATGCTAATCTCAAAATTGGTTAGACCGAGTGAAATAAAGTTTTGACTATTGTATTTTGTTAAGCTTCCGTTTAGTGTTTATTTTAGTACAATCGGTTCATTATTAAAAAAGTTACAACCATTTAAATAAAAAAAAATATTTATAGTTTGTTTATATAGGCTTAAGATACGAGCTGGCCGCTATAAATATATTTTTTGTTTATAACCGGTACGATTGAGTTACTTATTTACGTAAATAATTTCAAACACTGAGTCTTTTTTTTTAACCAGAGGAAACCCGTTTCGGATACCAGAACGATTGGGGACTCGGACGTGTTTATGTGGGGTTCCGGAATGGCACATAGGCCATCCGCATACCCACTAAAACCTCACGGTGCCCCTACTCGCGGGCGGCCGGCGTAGGGGCATGCCTAGCCGAGGCAACGGGAACCCCAATCTTCCGTGAACCCCGGCGGCCAGTCTAACTCGAAGTCCATATATTCTTTTAGCTCACGCTTTATACTGCATAGAAGCACAAAGAGAATCTAGTGTCATGATACTCCATTCTCCGTTTTTCAACCGAATTCAAGACCGAAAAACTTATATATTTAACGAAATTATATTTCTGAGCAGGAATTAGGAATTAGGATAGACTAAAGTCCCACATCATAAATTATTCATAGATATACTAATCTGTATGTATTGTAATTGAAATTATAATTTTATATACCGTTCTGAATGAAAAGGTCTAATATTATGATTATACTTGAATTTAATATGACTTAAATAAATAATGAATATTTAACATTGTCCATTAAAATTTTAAGTCGTATATTTAAATCTCGTAACATAAACGAAAATAAATGGTTTTAAGACAATCCGTTCTTCACTTTCCACCTGAAATAGAGACATTGCGACTTCGACGCCGCGCTTTGCCTAGGTATCAGAGCGACAAATGAAAACAATGTAAATATTTAATTAATATATAATATATATTTTTTTCAATCTCTGACTTCGAGATTCGAACCCACAACCAATCGCGTTTACACCAGACGCTGTCCCTCTGCGCCACGATGGCCTTAAAACTTCAGGCCATCGTGACCTTTAACTGTACTTATAGGTCGTACAAACAAAACCTGTAACATAAAAAGTGGACTACTTACATATATTTATGAAACAAGTGTTTTCTAGGTAGGGTTATACAAGTTCTTTATAATATCTAAATATAAATGTTTTGAAATGAAACTATTTTAACCGGATTAATCGCGTATAATTTTGTCTACAGGCAGTCTACCTGTGACCACGGACTACTGTAAAGTGTTCGAAACGTCGGGTTCTAAAAATGTATTTTCGAATACCAATATTATAATTATTATTATATATAGTTTCATTTCAAAATGTGAAATAATCGCGAGAATCAAAGAACTTATTATAAATATGTATGTGCAGAGAAAACTACAGTAAAGTATTTTGAAATGAAACTAGTTTTAGCCGTATTAATCGCGTATACGATTGTTTTTTTTGGTTTCTAAAATGTTTTTTCGAATAAACTCGCGAAAACAAAAGATTTAATTACAGTAAAGTAGCTCTAGCTCTTTTTCTCTACATATAAATAGTACGATTGGACTGCGATTATTTTTAAAATCATAATATTGTTCACAGTATCCATTATTAATTGATTTTATAGAACCGTTTTTACTCATATCACGATTTTAATAGACCAAAGAGTTAATAATCAATCAATTCAATTCGCTTTCTGTACAAGAAATTTCCTGTGGTTCTTCCTGCGAATCTTCAAACACTCTATTTAATATACAAACCAGATTTTTATAATATTTCTATATGTAAACACAAAGATGAAACGCTTTTGAAATGTTTATTGAACGTTCTCTACGAGAGGTCTAGGTAAACATCGGTAGTAATTTGATCGACTTCGCCGACTCGCGCAGACTGTTTTATTTATTAGAATATGTATGGTATCTACGGTATTTGAAAATGCAACAAACATCGTACAAGTTACAAGTTGCAATAACATTTGTATACATTGAAACTAGCAAATGTTGAGTGGATGATGGTGATGAATAATTATATTCTTCAGCTTCAGGCTTTTGTCCGCATTAAAGGGTAGTCAGAGAGAACCTAGTTTCGAGATATTTATATTGTATGTTGAATGGCGGAACTCACTATTGTAATATCTATATTCGTCTACGCGACTCCCAGATTTGGACAGCCACAGCGCCTCTTTACTGGACCTTTGACTTCACATCCGGAACAGTACCGGGTAACAGTGGACGACCCTTTGGGGTCCACTGACCACTGCCTGGTACGAGGTGTGGTGCCCATTAAACACGCCAGGTGCGGAACACCCGCAACTCGTCGTGTCTGGTATTACAAGTCAGCAGATTGGGATGGGATACGTACTTTTTATTCATCTTATCCCTGGGGGCCGGTTTGCTTCTCTTCTCGGTAATCACTTACCATCAGGTTACCCGAACGCTCGTTTCTCTTGCCTATAGAATAAAAAAAAAACTCAACGCCGTGAATTTGCCTAGGTATCAGAGTGGAGAAGTGGAAATAATTTAAATATATTAATTCCCCTGAGTGGGAATCGTATCCACAACTAATCGCGTTTACAGTCTGACGCTGTCTCACTGCGCCATGATGCCACAGCCTGTAATAATAATAATAACAGTAAAAATGTGAAATGAAACGTACAAATAGGCTATGTCTAATCGAAAGAAACGTAATAATTGTAACTGAGGGGGATATTTGAATATAAAAAAAAAACAAGATGAAAATACATATGTCAATATTGAAATGTGATTGGGTTTCGAAAAAAAAATTCTTAAATGCTACTATCTCATAATGAAGATCAGTGCTTTTTTAGATTAATTATTTATGTTTCTATTTTTATATTAAGATAGTATATATTACTAAGAGAAGAGTGAAAACTACTGTTATTTTTCTTTGTTTGGGCGGAAAGTGGAGAACGGAGTGTCATGTCACTAGCTTCTCTTTAACTACATGCAATGTAAAGAAGAATGTGAACAAGAAGAAAGAAGAACCTATAAACAAGTACAAATACAGATGAGGATTTGGATTGAATTTTACATGTAAGTTAATCTACAAAAAGCTATTGGGTTTGTGGAAATAGAAGTTGTTATGATATTAAAAAACATTATAAAGGTACCCTAACCGTCGATTCGACTATAAAAGGGTTGTATAAAAGTTTAAAAGGTTCCAAAAGGTATATTCGATTGGCAAAATGAAATACTCTCATGTTCGAAATTTAACAAGTATCCGATGAAAATATACAGCATTGAATTGCGAATGCCTACACATTGGATAATATTCTTGATATAAATTGTTGTAAATTAATTCAAAAACTGAAGCATAATAAATACTTTTTTAAAGACAAACTTTTGAGACGGCAAATATTCTTAATTACGTACATATTCTATATAAGAACTTTCCGACCAAAATCGAGATATTGCGTGTTGAGTGGCGGAACTCAAAACGGCGCTTTATCTTTGATACCAGAGCGGAGAAATGAAAACATTTTAAATATAATCATTCCCCCGAGTGGGAATCGAACATACAATTACTAGCGTTTACAGTGAGACGCTGTTACACTACGCCAAGATGGACTCGAATTTGAATTGGAATTTCAACTTAAACTAACCTAACTTATAACGTAAAAGAATTTGGACTTAGCTCAATAAGAATGTACCTATAGCTAGAGTATTTAGTTCACATGAGGCGTGGGTTTGAATCCTGCTGCATTGTTTTTTTTATATATTTCTAAAATTAACAATCTGATGGTTAAAATAATATGGTGATTGTTTCTATAGTAGGGCATTCCTTGTAAAACCTAATGGTCATATCTTCCGATTGAATTAAATATATGGAGAACTTTCTTGATGCTCATCTCTTTCATATTAAAAGTAATATATATTTAATTGACATGCTTAAAACCTATAAATCTGAAATAACACCTTTCTAGAACATTGTATTGCAGTATGAATGACATTTCATTGAGACCAGTTCAAAAAGAGTGTTGCAAAAGAGAATGCAATTTAAAGAATGTTTCTCATTTAATTTAATTAATATCTGAACGCGAGTGGGGCATTACAAAATATTTACAATAAAAACTGTATTTTTAACATAAAATTTCATCATATTAAAAGTGCCCAGTTGAATTTTGTTTGCTTAAACAGGTCGTTGCTCACAGTCTAATTCCATTGCAACTGGATCTTAGTATAATTATGTTTCCTTTGACATTTTTCAAAAGTGCTCTTTTGAAACGTAGTTTACTAGTGTATGACCTATTTTTACCTATCCATTTTCAGGCCGTGGCGGCTTGACTTCGCAAACAAAACTGTATTGTGTTTGCTTTTAGGTTTATTTTAACGTGGCACAAAGCTTGTGTACATTCGTTACGCGCAAAATGTTCTCATACAGAACATTTCAGCTCGGATACCGGCCAGCTATTGGGTATCGTTATAAAGTAAATTGACGCTCTCCTCTATACTGAAGCTGACCACACAGATTTAATGAAGCCTCCAATTAATTTATTCATAATAAGAGTCTGCGCGTAATAGTTTTATAATAATTAGAATTGGTATAAAATAATGAATAAAAAATTAATAATTATGACCCTGAGTAGCAATCGAATCCACAACCAATCGCGTCTGCAGTCAAACGCTGTATCATTGCGACACGGCTTTAAGGTCATAATAATCGATTATATTGTTTATATACTGTATTGAATATTACGAGTAAAACGTATGTATAAGAAACACATTAAATTAATATAATAAATATTACACATACCAACTACCATGTGTTTCATACATACTTTTGTATACAGTGACGTACGTGCGTGTGTACATTAAAATTGACAAATTCCATGCTTTCAGTTTTTTTTAACAATACCTCGTTCCTCGTTTAAAAATTTTGATTGTAAAATATTTTTAGAAAACATAAAAATTTGAACAAACTATTTTTAGGAAACATAACAGCAGAAATAAAAAAAACTTTAAATCCCAAGCTATCCAAATCCCAAAAATATCCCAATAAGTAAATAGTAGAAGTAGATTTGGCATCAAAATTTTTGTTATTGTGAAGTGGAAAATCATGATTAAAATTTTTATTTACTTTTATCTAAAATAATGTACTTTTTTAAACGCTTTATTTGTATCTATTTATCAATGTATGAAAAACTTGGCAACGGTAATATGACTTAGTTCTTGACACGTCATATTGCCGGAAGAGTGTGTGTTTTTCATTGAGAAAATAATCTTGCACTTACTTAAATCTTGCCTTAAGTTATTTTTTTAAATAATATTATTCTTTTAATTAAATACCTACATTATCATATTATTGTTGTAACTAAATTTTCTTACTTGCATTTCCCCGCTCTGATGACTGTTGAGTTCCGCTCATCACGACTTACTCACGACAGTCAAATTATTTGACTTTGACTTTGACTTTGAATGTCTTGACTTGACTAGCCTCAGTTCTGCCTACCTTGCTAATTGGAAAAAAACGTAAAGCTGATATTATATTAAAACTTTCTTATAATACAAGAAAATGGCATCGTTTTATAAAGCGTTAATCGGAGGTTCAATTAGGAAACTGCAAGCTCTTTTTCTTTAATTTAAAACAAAAATTACGTTAAAATATAAAAGAAACACATAAATTACTCATTAAATGTTATTTATAGCGCTCACAACTTTGTTGATACATCTAAAAAGTTACCTCGAAAAGAAGCTCTTAAGTTCCGTCAGAAGTTTATCTAAGGATATACACGCCTTGTATTTAAAGTAACCTTTGTAATAATATATAACCTTTTTTCAAATATATTATATACATATTTTTCTTGTTGTTTGCCTCTATGATGTATTATATTATTTGAAATCAGTATAATCACACAGAATGTTTTTTTTCTCGTTTAAATATTCATTCATAAAACTACTTCTGTACTTATTAAAAAAATATATTATGCTTTAATATATTTTTGTTTATGTGAACTTTTATCTTTTACTGTATTTAGTCAATTTTCGCTAATCAATTTTTTATTTTATTATAATCCCAAAATTGATGCCAAACGATTTATCAACAATTTTTTCTATTTAAATGTATATAAAGTTGCATAAATAATCTATGAATTCAGCTCACATCACGTATTGGATATTGAAATTCAACGTGAACTTTTCTATAAACAAAAAATAACCAACCATTAAAATTTTCTTTAGTATTTGCATTCGAACCCATAAACATTGCGGTAATGACCGATATAAATGCAGCTGCACTTAAAAATATACTCGTAAATGAATTGTACCTAGAAATATTTTTAAAATACTACCCCATTAATGCCCTATAGCTCTCTCAGGAAGGCGCACGACCATATTGTTAGCCAAGTGGAACAATGCGGTGACACGTAAACTAATAGCTAAATAATACACGGCCTCCTCCACATTTAAATAGTAATAAAACTATGAATAAACTACGAGTTTGCTTGGGGTTAATAGAAATGATATATATATTTTTTCTATATTATGTTAAATGTTATTCACTTATGTATTACGCTTTTTTCCGCATATCCGCTTAGGCAGTGAGATCTCAGTGTGGAGACTCTCTATTCTGCTTTCCTGTCCGATATCGAGACGGTTTGAGGTCATCACGGCGCAGTGGGGCATCGCGACTGTAATCGCAATTGGTTGTGAGTTCGATTTCAACTCGGAGTAATCATTATAAAAAAATTCAGGTTAAAAAGCCGTCGTGGCGCAATGTGGCAACATTTGATTATAACTGCTGTACTTATGAGTTCGATGATGAGTATATTTTTAGAGCTTTACGTTTTTTCTACATAGCAGGGTCGTCAGAGAAAATCTAGCGTCAAGACACTCCATTCTCCACTTTCCGCCTGAAACGGAGACATGTGTTGATTGACGAAACTCAACGTCACGCTTTGTATTACCAGAGCGGACAAATGGAAATTGTTTAAATATAATAATACATTCTAGTTATTTTTTATTTTTAAATTTTTATTTACACACTTAGGAAATTGAAAGACTTATATTTAGAAAACGCAGCGGGATTCGAACCCGCATTTCTTGGAACTTTTTTTTTTTTTTCGCAGCGGGATTCGAACCCGCATTTCTTGGAACCGTCTAAGCGCTCTGACCGCTAAGCTCTGCATTTTACCTACTACCTAAAAGTTCTTATAAGTTTTTATAACAACTTATTTTTGTTGTTAGCATCTGTCACAAACAAATTGACGTGGTACAAATTTCTGCTATCCAAATATTATTTCTACGAGCTATTTATTAAATATTCAATTCATTTTTAAAGTGTTATTCACACATTTTCGGGTGTGAAAATCATTTTAACAAAACGGACGGTTTCCAAGATGGCGTGAGTTTGTTCAATTTTTATACGATTTCTAAAAATTATTATTAGGTTTGTAATTATTAACATAAATATGTAAAACATTCTGCCTAAAGTGTACTAGTAAATTAACGATGGACCTTCAAAGCCATTTTATTAGATTGGATGTTATCATGAGGCACATTACCTTTATATAACTATCAATTTTTATGACACTGATAACTTAATAAAGTTTATTATTATATGTTGTGTGTATTATATGTACCCAATATATATATATATATATATATATATATATATATATTTTAATATTAATTCAAAGTATTCACACACTCGGGACACAAAAATTGTGTATAGGAAATGATTAAAATCCTGGAAACTATCAATCAGGCACAGTTTTGAATTCTGCTATATTCAAATTTTCGTTTTGATCGGATTCTTATAGAATAAGAAACAATATACATATATTTATTATGTACAAGAAAACATGTCTAACGATTGCTAAAATTATATAATTAAAATTAACAACAAACAATATAAGGAAAAGTGCCTTTATGTAACATATAAATATAAAAAAAAAACTCAAAAACAGATGTTTTCATATCGATGTCAATGTAATAGATATTCTCGCTAATAATTTGAATATCATTAATCGTACCAACCCTTGCAACATTCAGCTTCACCCAACGATAAGGTTACCTTCGTGGAAGTTCTTTTATATAATAAAATAGATTTGATCAGATACATTATGAATGTATCCATTAGTAGTGTAATACAAAATTATTTTCTGCGCTACAAATGAAACAAAAAAATAATTTAAAAAACTCATTCCATATCAATTTTAGTTAAATTTAAAAGTATATATATACTTAACAATACTTGAAATAAATTTACGCTTTTTACCGCATAGCAAGTAACAGAGAAACAGACGCACTTTGTACTACGTACTAGTGCGGAGCAATGCAATGAAAATAATTAAATTATGATCATACCACCGAAATCGAACCCACAACCACCCGCGTTTAAAGCCAGTCGCTGCACAGCGCCACGATGTAATGGACTGAATCAAATTAATTTTAATTTAATATCTTAAGTTTACTACAAGACTTTCCAAGTTTTATCATTCTGTGTACATTTGTTTATAAATAAATCACTTCATTCATCTCTGCATTACAACTGTGTTAATCAGCACTTACACGAGATCTAATAGTAGCGACGGCTAACTCCGGGCGTCGTTTTAGCTAGATCGATACAAACATGTCTTTCATCCAGTTTCTTTAGTTCTGTTTGTATATAATTTTTATATACGAGTATAACCACCGGAAGACAATTTTTCCCGCAGAGCAGGGTGGGCGGAGAGAACCTAGTGTCAAATCCGATTACGACACTTCGCTTTGTCTTGCCACCAGAGCGGAGAAATGCAAATAATTAAAATATGATCATTCCCCCGAATGGGAACTCAACCCACAACTATCGTGTACAATCAAATGCTGTCTCACTGCGCCACAATGGCCTCACGACAAGAGAAGACATTATTAGGGTAATATATTTTTTGCATAATTCAATCAATTTACTTACTTTATTGATTTTAAGATCATTGATTTTTACGATTACTACACATTTTGAAATATAACTATTTTTAACCGGATTAATCGTGTATATTATAAGTATTAAAAATAAATTTTAGAAATCCTATTATATATTTTAGATATATATATTTTAGAAAGTCTATCAGTGACCACGGACTACTGTAAAGTGTTCGAAACGTCGGGTTCCTAAAATGTATTTTCGAATACCAATAATATACGCGATTAATCCGGTTAAAAATAGTTTAATTTAAAAATATATTAATTCTGTGTTTGATTTATGTGAAAATCGATATTATAATTTTGTTAAGTCAGTAACAAAAGCAAAGTTATAATATCATATCAAATTTCCTACGAAAAGAAATATTTTTCGCGAAATATATTTCCAATTTGCCTAGTTTATACTTATATTTCTGTTGAATTCTTTATTCAATGCCAAGAGAAAAAATGTAGATCGATTGCTTATATAAATTTATGCAATTTTACATACAAATTTACGTTTTACTCAGTATTACGTTTTACAAATTAGGTTATAAGTACATATTGTTATTACACAATTGGTACTTAATAGGGGTGTTAATAAAAGCATAAATACTCGAATTATGTTATCTTTTCGCTTTATCCCACATATTAGGGTAGGCCTCTGTATCTCTATACCATAGCGTCATGACATTCGGATTCGAGACGTATTGAATGGCGGAACTCATCACTGTCTTTGTCTTACTCGTGCAGGAAATGTGAATAATTTAAATATAATCGTCTTTCTGAGAGGGAATTGAAGCCACAACTACTGAGTTCACAATCAGATGTTGTACCACTGTGCCATAATGGCCTCTAAATTATAGCTTTATTATTATAGAGATTAACTAAAAAAGTTTTCAAATCACAGAAAATATACTAGTAATTCAATCATTGTTATTATTGTAAAAACAATTATTCTGCGGCAGTAGTACGTCGCTTATTAGCCAAGATTAATGGTGCTCAGCAAGGCAAGCCAAGGTCAAGTGCAAAACGCAGTGAAACGTTTTATATCTTACGAATATCACTGCTATACACCGTTTCAGAAGTCCTCGGATATATTGATTTGGAAATGTCGAAATGTTGGTTGTTCACATTGTTTTAAATTTAGAACCCGTTTGAAATGGAAATGTCAGATCTGTTAGAGAATATGCCAGAAATCCTGTGTACAGTGATACAGCGTTTGACTGTACACTCGATGGTCGTGCGTTAGATTCTTGGTTCAAAGAATATCTGTATTTAAATTATTTTTATTGATTCGCTTTGGTAAGAAGTCAATTTAGCGCGGCTTTGAAACGCCATGGAACGTTTTTCCACTAGGCTGTATCCGCCTACCCTCCCTCATATGTACGATAAAGTGTGAGGCTATAAAAAAGTTATCATTTATTAAATAACCTCATATTTTGGACAGAAAACATTATCAAGTTATGAATCGTTTTTTTTTATTTCATCCAATACTACCTACTGAAACCCAGCGGACTCTCTACCACCATGAGACGTCGCAGGAACGCTTGCGCATTCTACTACGACGACTCAGTAGAGCAAGCCTATTGCGGACCACCGTCGCCTTCAGGGTGTTCCGGGGTTTCTTACAGAGCACCCGCGACCTCGATGACTTGCAGGAGGATCACCATAACCCTCCCGCAGTAGCTCTTCTACGGTAGGGTAGTTGGAGTTGCCCATAGTGCCTTCTCCTACCCACTGGTCTACTACGGCGGAAGGGGTCTGCATTTACGCTGGACTTGCGCATCCACTCCGTTGCCTCCTTCAGTACCATAACTGACTCGCAAAACGAGACCATTTCACACCAGTTCGTCTCAATATCCTTTCTAACCT
The DNA here is from genome assembly GCA_038994665.1 of Podotricha telesiphe. Taxonomy (NCBI): domain Eukaryota; kingdom Metazoa; phylum Arthropoda; class Insecta; order Lepidoptera; family Nymphalidae; genus Podotricha; species Podotricha telesiphe. The sequence goes on along the minus strand of JAOYRR010000107.1, from coordinate 791,393 downwards.
AACCTAGGTATCGTACAATTCCGACATTTAACATGCTAAATCTTGATTTCGGATTGTAGAGTGAAGACATATGCAGACAAAACCGTGAAGCTACTAAACATGAAATGCTCCGAGTGGGAAAAGAACCCACGACTACCGCGTCTGTCTATCACGCGGTAGTCATGGGTTCTCTACAGCATCTGCTGTAACACTAGGACGGTCTGGGCGGCTCCAAAACTTAAGTTTTTAACTTAAAAATTTCATATTGCATATCAATACAAAGTACTAGTCTCTCAATATTAGGGCTAAAATCGCTTTCAGCCCTTTTTTTGGTCGCCCAAACGAACTGTAACAAAAGGTAAATCAGAGGGGACATAGTTTAAAGTAAGGGTTGCGCCTCGTTCATTCAGGTTGAAATTAACTGTAGAGTTAAAAAGAGACAGCAATAGAGGGGAGATTTCAAACAGACAGTCAATATAATATATGTATGTATATTTTATTATATAGGTAGAAGTTATAATCTGGAATGCTTAGTTCGATACCCTTGAGCTTTTTTAATATAGGAAAGGTATACGACTAAAATAATATTGAAGTTTATTTTTTTATTTATTTACATTTCCCGCGTATATTATGCAAACTAAAAATTACTAACCTCAAATCCAAGCCTATATTACAAACATTAACGCTCCCCTCGAGTTGGATTTGAACCCTCAACCATACAACGCTATACATGCATACAATTATCTTGTTTAAAGTTGTTAACAAAAATAGTAGTTATGATAAAATTACTTAAGGCCACAGTGGCGTTGTGAGACAGCGTTTGACTGTATACGCGATGGGCGTAGGTTCGATTCTCTCTCGTAGAAGTTATTATATTTGGAACAAATACATTTCTCGTATCGATGACAAAGCAAGGTTGTGTTCCGCTACCCAATATACGAAAGTGGAGAGTCTTGGCACTAAGTTTTCTGCATAAACTTGCTAAACATGCATGAAGCTGCTAAAAATTGCAGCTTCATGATAAAGTCTTCATGGTAAAGCAAAATATGATATCCAAAAGGCTAATAATAAATTAATGAAACCCCAATACGATGTCCGTAATGGAGTTTGGTCACAGGGCCGTATAGTGACAGCGCTTTAAAGATAACTGACATTTTGTTGTTCAAACATTTAAATTTATGTAAATTGATTAACAACGGCCTGTTTAATGGCTACCTATTTTAAAACATTTAAAACTTCTAATAGCTTATTGTTTACATATTCAAATTTCTTTTTGCGAGCTTAAGTTATTTTGTTGTAATAATGGGTTTTAATTTGTTTTGTTTTTTTTGTTATTTTTAAAGGACGGTCATAGCCGTTTATAGCTGATTTTGACAGTGTTAAACAGACTATAAATGGTGCAAAGAGAGAATGTTTGAATTGCTACAATATGTGTACATTGCAAATCAACATGTTTCAAAACATTAGTTATTATACATTTTAAAAAGTAATTCAGTTTGCATACGGACATCAAAATAACCGCGCCTGTATATATATATATATATATATATATATATGACACTATAGGTATATAGTATTTAATCCCAATTAAACTAACTTATATTAACTAAATCATGAGAAACAAACAGATTATAGCGGAATTAATTACCTAAATATCTTGAAAACAAACTTATATTGTAAAAACTAGAAATAAAACCAACTTCACGCTGTTTCCTGAATAGCAGGGTCTACTCAGATGACCTAATTTCAAGACAGTCCGCGAGATTTTCTGCCCGGATTCGAGACTTTGCCACGCTCGGGTACCAGAGAGAAAAAATTAAAATAATTAAAATATCAATAATCAATCATTCCCCCGAGTGGGTATCGAACCCACAACAAATTACGTTTCCAGTCAGAAACTGTCCCAGTACGCAACTATGGCCTCAATTTCTGCAAGCAAAAAGAAATTGGTCTAATTCTTTCATATTAGGCAATTAATTAGTTAATTACAAATTAATTTCAGATGAAAATTTAATACGTTTCCTTATAATAGTAATTGAAATCATTAATTATTACATATAGTTTATTTGCGTGGGATCTGAATTCTAAATCTGCATAAAAATGATAGCAAGTTTTATCTAATTCTGTAAAACATGGCTGTTCCGAGAATATCAATTGCTATCATCTTTTGATATAAGGCATCTTTTACTTCAAGAAAAACATTTATTTCAATTTTATATTGTTTTCGTCATCTAGTTAAATAAAGAACAGGTATTCTATGTTCAATATTATGTACATTATTAAAAAGTAATAAAGTGGATAAAAGTTAATTCGAGATACTGTGTGTTGAGTAGCAAAACGCAAGGCTGCAGTTAATCTTCCGAGTGTTTTGACAAAAATTGTTTGCTTTCTCCCAAAATGGGAATCGATTTTGTAAACAGTCAGAAATTTACCACTGAACCGCAACGACCACAAAACTACAGGTATGCTTATATATAACAGATCACTAACTTAACATTAAAACTGTAGCAACTTATTGCGACTAGTCTCCTAAGAATTCGCCTTCGATCCAGACTAGATATTTTGTGACAATTACAAAATATGCAACATATATTGAGAAGCTAATTTTATATATTAAAATATAACATTATCGTTTTTTATTTGTTCACAAAATATATTTTTAGTCTGTATAAAGCTCTATATAAAAATGGTGTACTGACCTTTTGTAGGTCAACTGTTAATGTATTACTCATACTGATAAGTTATCAATTCACGGCTGTATAGTCGCTTCGCTTCGCAATCGCTTTACACAGTAAAACGAGTTATCGTGCATATTTGACATAATGCCGTATATTGTTATTATCACAATAATCGCAATATTAGACTAACTACGGTAAATAAGACAGATAAGTATTCTGGCTGAATGAAAGTGTTACATAAACGAAATTGAATGTAATGTAAGGTTGCATAGCAAGTGTATGTATATACATTCGACTTGATTTATTTTAATTTTATATTTTTTTAACATTTTTTTAAAGTGTTATTCCCACACTAAGGAAATTAAAAAGGCATATTTTGAAAACGTATAAAAAATTGAACGCAGCGGGATTTGAACCCGCGCTTCTTGAAAACCGTTCAAGCGCTCTGACCGCTAAGCCTTGCGTTCATGAATACGTTTTCTAAATATGTTTTTTTCTTTTAATTTTGTTACACATTGAGAGTAACAGATATGCAGGGAAAACCAAAATCAACCACTTCTGCATAATCTATTGTACTCCATGTAGTGTAATTGAGCTTTTCACAGCTGTACAAGCTCTCTGAAGATTTTCCCTATTTAAGATATTACTCAGTGGGCAGGCCCCCTTCCAGGTGGACCGAAAATCCGGTCAAGGTCGCTGGATGACGCTGAATGCGGGAAGAGTAGGACGGATCGTCGTGGAGATTCTTGGGGGAGGCCTATGTCCGGCAGTGGGTGTCGATAGGCTGAGAAACAAACAAAAAGACATTTCCCTATTTAGATAATAATATAATGTGTTTTAGAAGTTCCACTAGACACATTCATATCAAAAGATACAAACGTTGCGTTCATGTTAGGTTACAAATTGTTAAATGTTTGTTGCAATTTGAAATGCGGCTTATATCGTCATTATTCTTTATGGCACTTGTTCTCCATGACCTAGTCATATATTTATTTATTCAAAATATTTTATTAAATGTTAAAACTTTATATTAAAGAATCTTATTTTAATTATTGTTATTATATACGAATAGAAAACTTAATTACTCCTTTTTAATGTGAATCCAAAATAAACGCTATATGTCAAATGTGTCGTGTTTGTTTACGCACAATCCGGAGTCAGCTTAGCTGATCGAGACAAAATACACAGAATAGCAGGTGATTCAAGTCAGTATGTTATAATAAGAATAAAGAACAAAGAGCTCAAGTCGTTTGAGCACAACTGGAATGAAAGAATGATTAGAGATATATGACGCAAAGATGAGGCGTTGTGAGAAGTAGAAGGAGAACTCTGGAGTCCTTTAAGAACACAGTATCGGTGATATTGGATAAAAGTCATGTAAAAGACACGAGGACCCTCAGAGGGCGTGTATGAAGAGGTTGGTGAGAATGGAACAGGTGAAAAATGATGCAGAGACTTGGCTATAGGGCTTGGCGCTTCGTTCTCTCTGAACGCCGCTAGAGATAAAGTATGAAGGCAAAAAGAAACAGGTTCAACATACCTACATATTTTTAACATTTTTTAAAGTGTTATTCACCCACTTAGGAATTTGAAAAACATATATTTAGAAAACTTGAACGCAGCGGGATTTAAACCCGCGCCTCTAAGAAACCGTCCATCGGTTATTAACAATATCGAACAGAAACGATAAAAATTTTTTTATACAACAAATCGATTTGTTATAAATTACCAACGTTGGTCAACATAATAAAATTTATATAATAAAACAAATAAAAACTAAATTTTATGTGTATTGACGTAAGTAGGCCGTTGCGACTTTTACGACTTTTGTCACAGTCACGAGACTTGATGCAAATAAGTTAACTGGAACCAGTTGGCCGCACCATGTGACCAGGTGAGCTCACCACCTCGCCATCAGATGGTGAAACAAAAATTAAATAACATATTTTGCATTTTTAAATATTTTATACACTAGTCAGCGACCTAGGCTTTACTCGGCTTTAAATGTGAATCTTTGTACAGTTTTTCACTTTGGACGCTTTTTTGTATAATATTATTCATTTATTTGTATACTATATTATTATTTCCTACAAAATTCCTATGAATATTACAAAATTATCTATATATATATAATAAACTAATAACCGTAACTAATCACAGTACATGGAAAAAAACGAAAAAATATTGTTGGCATCAATGTAATAGAACCCAAAACAATATTTTTTAATTTTCTTTTCTATTCATCTGTTTGTTTGTGCACGTTAAAATCAGAAACAGCTTAACCTTTTTAAATGCAATTTACATTTTAATAGGTTCATAAACAAGAAATTACAAACATTTAAAATATTAATTTAAGCAGTTTTAAATTTAAGTGAGAACGCGGGCGGGCGAAAGAAGATAGAAAAAGAAAATAGTTTAGTCATGTAGTTTACACAGGCGAAGCCGTGAGTGGGATGCTAGTCTATATATAAAAATGAAATTACGTCTGTTAGTCTCGCTAAAATTTGAGAACGGCTGGACGGATTTTGCTAATTTTTCTTTTAAAATGTTTGTTTTAATTTTTAATTGACAAAAATTTTAAAAATTTGCATTAAAAACAATTTTATTTTCCCACACAAGCTGTGCGTACCTTTCAATCAGAATGCCTTTGGAAATAAAATATTAAGCAAGGAAAATATTAAGCTTAGACTATGGAATATTAAAAGACATAGCATAAGTAAAGTTCGGATGCATGGTTTATAGTTTAATTTATGCATTCAATAGTTTGGCCCTTCAATTTATCTTTAGATTACTATGTAAATTAATATTTATTATCTTTCTAAGGAAATAAAAAATTAATGTTGTATGGTTAGGTATTTTTTCGTTGAGGTACGTATTTTTTTATTTTTGGTTTTCTGTTATTTTGATTGAATTTTGACACATTATTTAATGCTGAGACAGTACGAAGTTCGCAGGTTTAGCTAGTATTCAATAAATTAAATCTAATAAGTATAGTATACTCTGAAAAATCACAATGTTGCTTATATAAGTCTTTAAATTATTTATAAACTTAGCCTTGTCATATATATAAATAGAACGACAGACAGACAATAAAACTAAAAAAAATCAAAATTTCTTTTGTGATCGATAATACACGACCTCCTTCAAAGAATGATCAAACTATTCCAAAGCAATAAACAAATATTAATTCGTATTTTAAATATTAAACTCACCAACTAAAGATGCATACATGTTTTTGTGGATATGTGTGTGTAGGTGCGTGTGCGCGTGTGCGTAAATTTGTCTATGAAAATTAAAAATAGTATATAAATTCTTGGCAATAAAATTAAAATGTAAAACTTAAAAATAAACTAACCACAAACAGACGGTTATTAGTTTAACTAACCATAACGTACTTAAACAATACTCCGACGTTCTGCAAATCAGTAGACATGATGTAATTTTTCATTTGCATTTAAGTAAATTAAATATTATAAATAAATATATGTGTGTGTGAATTTCCATTTAGTCTTTGTCATTGTTATATACATTTCCCTCTATTTCTTAAGCTGTTGTTATGTTAAAGTCAATTTTAGAATTATTTAATATACTGCTTATAGGCGGGTGCTTATAGCCGATGGGTGCTACAAGTGCGTAGAGTGGTACAAGTCGAAAAATACAATTTCACAGGAGTGCGATTCGTAGGTTCCTAAGAGCATTTATTTAATAAGGTAATATAATTTTCATGGAAACGATTAAAACTTTTCAACGCTAAACATTAGCTATATATTGTAATTTTATTAATTTCCTTTGAATAAACCTCATAAACTATCAAATATGACTCTACTGCATTTTTGTGTTTTTCCACTTGTAAGAGTCTATGTAGGACTCGTTGTTATAGTGTATTAATGAGATTATATTTGGACACAATAGGGCATTGTCTGACTGTAGACCTAATGGTAGTGGACCGGTTCGGGTGAAGTCGGGAGAATGAATTATACCTAACATAATTTTCATTTCCATTCCATTGAGGGCTGCCACTTAACTGGTAGTGCCTAGGAATTAGGTGTTTAATGGAAATCACCGTGGAATATTGTAATGTGCATATAATTGAACATATTTAAATATATGTTTTGGTCTGGATTTTTATTACACCATAATTTTTTATATCTTTATATAAATTTTATATAAGAAGTCAGAGATAAACCTGTTTTATCAGAGCGGGGAAATGAAAACAAAAGTTACAATTTATCTCCCATATGGGCATCGAGTTCTAGTTTAAGTTTAACCCAAATAAACGATTTTCAACTGTGTTCTGTTTGAATGTTTATGAGGTCCATAAGCATTATGAAAGGTACTAAATCAATATATCCGAGTATTACAGGCGTTTTAATTGCTGAACTGGTTTTTTATATAAGCAGAGTGTAAAATAATATATCGATAGTATGATATATCCTTAGACGACACGATCGGCTTCCTTCCCCCTTGAAGCATCCCTTTGAATGTGGAATTTAGACCCCTCTCTAGGTAGTTAATGCACTCAAGTAGAAGATACATATGCTCCACTTTTTATAATCTCTAGGTCCATACGTGTTATTAGACCTTTGTTACTGAATCATTAAACACTAGCGACCACCTCACGGCTTCGCCTGCGTAAGCTACACGACTAAACTATTTAGTTTTTTTACCCGTCCGCATTCACACTCCAAACACAAACTTTGCATAAATTTGTAATTTACATGGTTGTAACTTTTTTATTTATGAACCGATTGAAAAGAAATGAACACTAAATGTTAAGGCAAGTTTACCAAAATACAATAGTCAATGCATTTAAATGACAAAAACGCACTGACAATCAGATAATTAAAAAAGAAAATCAAAAATAATTATTTTCACTGTTGTATTGATACATGCTATCGATAATATATTTTTCTAATATATCTTCCATATTTATATTCAGAATACTTTAGTATTATGGAAGAAACGAAGCTACCCACTATATTTAGCAGACGACATTAGCATATTTTAATTTGTATGGTAATATTTCAAATAACGAAATTAATTTCGCTGTAAGCGTTGCGGGATTTCCGCGGATTGAAAGACGCGGTCAGTCATAGCGATTGGATTAGAACATCTGATTGGATCGGGCAAGTAAGTCATCTGTTGCTTGTGAACAATATTATATTTTTAAATTTTTATGTAGAATATTTATAGAAACAGCTAGTTGGTTTTCATGGTTTCCAAGAGGCGTCGGTTCCAATCCCATACCAATTCCAATTTCATATCCTAAATGTGTAAATAACACTTTAAAAATATTACGAAACTTTTAACGTATTTCATGATTCTGTTTCCGTTTTAATTATATAATTGTTTCTACCATTGAGCATTGCATATGTCTAGAGGTACTATATTTAATTCAGTAAATCCACCTTTCACAGGTAACATTTTTAAAAACCTCTATGAAATTAATACCTCTGACTTTATTAATTATGAATGAGCTTAATGCTTTGAGTTTTAAATACAGTTAAAAAACTTTCAGTATTCCACTGATACAAAATATCAATCGGAGATCTGCATGCTTATATTTCTGGCAAAGGCAAATATTATGACAAACAAATTTTAAGATATCAATAAGTATTACTATATAAGTGGTTTTACAATTATCTTTGGCTGTTCATTTCAACCAAATTAATTCAAGATCGCCATTTTGAATATACCTTTTGATTGCAGATACGTTTAATTTATTCGTTTCTAATAAATGGCTCTTTCTATTGTATATTTTTTTCACAAAGCTGTTTAGTCAGATAGAATCTAGTGTCAAGACACACCGTTCTCCATTTCTTTACACGAATCCGGGATATTGCGTGTTGAGTGGTGGTACTCAACACCGCACTTCCTGTCATTTTACATATAAACATTCCCGTAAGTGGGAATCGAATCCGCAACCCTCGCGATTATAGTCAGATTTTGTCACACTGCGCCCTGATGGCGTCTATTCGTATTCGTATAGATTTTATTTCTAGGTTATACATATATTACTTCGGTTCAGCATTTTCATCCACTGCCCCATGACTTTAAAACAAAAAATCTCGTTCTCATTTCATCGATTCATTTTTATCCAATCTAAAGTTGATATGAAGTGTAGCGCTCGTGATTGCTCGGAACTTCAAATGGACTGTACATTAGAAAAGCTATTTGTACCAAAGAACTTCATAATATATACGAAGAACTATAATCGATTAATAAAGCACTTTTCTGCTTGTGCACTATTTCTAGTACAAGTGTTATTGTTTTGTTTTTTTTATATAAATGACCCGCTTTCTCCGGTATGACCGGATATTTTTTATTTTTTCATTCTTTGAATCTATGTATTGTTTTACATGGACAGCCGGTTACAATGTACATGATTAATTTATATTTAGTATATTTTTTCCATCTACTATTATATGTTATGTGTTAAAAGCTAGCTAGTACAGTGTCAGAAGGGACTAGATTTAGAAAAGGAATCTGGAATCTCTTTTTAAGAAATTACACGGACGAAGCCTGAAATTGGGCACTATTATATACATATAGAGAAAGAGACAAATAATGTTTAAAAATATATTAAATTGAAAATAAAATGCCACATTACTATATGTTTTACGCGCATACATACGCGTTTATATAAAGTGCGAACAAAGTGAAGTAGAGCAACGCGTGATTACATTTCATAGTGACTGTTAGTATGAAAAAAATTAAAACTATATTATGACACGATCATTACTAGGACCACTTTAGTGGATAAAAGTTAAAATTTTATAAGGTTTAAAAAACACTGTTTAGTACAGCAGTTTCTATTTTATTTAATTTATCTTAATTTTCCTAATAATTTTTATCGTAAATAAAATTTTAAAACTTGTTTATAATATGGTTATGGATTCAAATACAGCTTAATAGTTCATTTGTGTGATTTGTATGGCGTTGGGTTCTCTACTTAAGTGGAAAGTGAAGAATGAACTAATATATCACTAGGATCTGATTTAACATTCAACTTTTGTGCTATAAAATAATTATAAAAGCACATCAATATCATCATGATTATATAATTATAATTATAGAATCAAGGAAAAGTGGAAGGGTACAGTAGGCAAGAGCAAGAGCCTACGCTCGTAGGCAAACGAAAAAAGAATATAGCCGTAGATAACTGAATGGGAGTTGCCAAATACCGCAAAATATGGTCCAATAGTCAAGCTTTTACCCAAGAGGCTACACGCCAAAACAATTATATATTGTAATAATAAGTTCTTTTATTTTCACGATTATTACACATTTTCAAAAGTGAAACTATTATTAACCTGATTAATGTGTCTAATATTTGTTATTCGAATACATTGAGTACCCGACGTTTCGAACACTTTACAGTAGTCCGTGGTGACGGGTGGGCTGTGACCACGGACGACTGCCTGCATGTGTCGGGTTCCTGCTTATTTCAGCTACTATATTCAACCACCAACACCCGATTATTCCGGCTGAAAGAAATAGTTACATTTTCAAAATATATTTTAATGTATTTTTTATTTGTATTTTTGTGTAGTGTGTAGATAAGTGAAGCTTTATCATATTATTATTATTATTATAAAATCAACAAAAAAGTGGCTTCAATATTTAAAACTAGCGCTACCATATCGTCCATTAATATACATACCTATGCTGAAATAGAAATTAAAATTTCGAGATTTGACGAGGTTGAGGTTGATATACTATATCCAGCTCAGCTCGTCAAATCAGAAAACTCCCAATCTTAAAAATACAAATATCTTTCAAGTCTCAGGGAGATTAACTGCAAACATACTGAGATACAGCTGACTTCCTTTTGTTTACACTTCCTTTAGTTTCAATACACAAATGAGACTTAAAACTAAGTAGAAACTTTGATAATTGTATTTATTTCTATTTAAAACTTACGATTCGCTTCTTTTTTGAGATATAATGTTTGGTGTTGCCTTATGATTCAATGTAGAGGATGCCCAGTGCATTGTTATAGTTTTTGTGTGTTTGTAGTTGTGGGTTCGATGCCCTCCAAGGTGCCTGTGGTGTTTTTGTGGCTTGCAGAGACAAGGAGTGCGGCGTTGATTTCCGGCACTCAGCACGCAATATTCAGTGCGCAAAATGCAATCACAGCTATTAACAATATTTTTTGTTTTTGCAATATATTAGCTTAGTGTGTTAAGTTACAGTTTGTCACTGCTTAAAAGTGGTATTCAAATTAGAATTTTCTAGAAAGTTAATATATTGTGTGGTGGATTTTCAATGAAAATACCCCTATAAGTATAAAATTTATTATTTAAAATATTTCAAACATCTCTTCTATAATTCCTAATATTTACATTGAAATAAAAACAATTCAAATATAACTATTCGCCATAGTGGAATTTAGTACCCACAACCAATCGTGCTAATAGTTGGGCCTTTGTCCCACTGCGCTAAGCATATAATAATATTATAATTTTCTATAGAATGTCGGCACTAATGACCCTTTGTATAACGTTTCCTCTTGAAATAATGCTAGCAAAAGTAAGCATATTAACTAACTTTTAAATACCATTGAAATTTCAGAACTACGGTAAGTTCAAAGTTAGTACTTTTAAAGTGGCCACATATACGTACAATTTTACGCGGACAAACCGAAATTCCTATTTAAATTTTCTCCATGTTTATGCCAAAAATTTTAACCCGACCATTATTCTAACGTCCAAAAGGACACAAGAGTTATTTCAAATTTAATTTTACGAATAAATTTGCTTTTTTGTGTCTACTGAACTATGCTTTTTATTAATGTTATGTAAGTTTTATAAAAGGAAATTACATTTGATATTGTTTTTAAATTCTAGAAAATAGTCTACGCTTAATATTTTTTATAGGCAAAAGTTTAAACTTTGCGCTTGAAATTTTCATGAAGCATATTTTTACTGTATAAAACTGTGTAAAACTTCAATGCAGCGTCAACAGAATACGCAATAAATCTATTTTATTTTTTTGTTACTATTTCTTGTCTGCCTCATTCTTGTAATAAAAAGAATATACTCTAGTTTACAAATCTATTTATTCCCGTAGTCCAAATTTACACATTGTCTATAAAAATAAGAGAAAACTTACTTTAAATAAATTAGCTTTCCATATATGATCATAGAGGATATGCGACTCTATTCAATATAAATATTATCTAAATCGGAATTTGAAGCATTTGATCAAATATATAAAGACTGCAGCACGAAGCAATAAATCTATTATCTTACTTATTTGTATGTTTTAGATTTAATTTCATAATTATGTCACTTGTACATACATTTTCATTGTTTTATTTATTACTTGACACTAGGATTTTGTAAAAACTGAAAAATAGCAATTTTGGAACGACGCCAGCAGATTGCAGCAGGTGTTGCTTTCCCATACAGGCTGTTATATGGTTTTGCTCACTTATACCCAACTGTTGCTGAAATTATATTAGCATTCGCATTCGAGTGCATAATACCCCAGTAAGGTTTCATATAACTTAGCTACAGCGGTATATCTTATAATTGAGAATAGTATTAGATGTCTCGTATATCTAAATTGCGAGTCTCAGGCACATTTAATAATACATAGAGCTATTGTTGCCAAGTTTAGAGGTAGGCTATATACGATATTGTTGTGGGTTCAGTTCCCCGACGAAATATCTATATTTAAAAATGTTTTCGTTTCTCCAGTATTGTAAAGGAGGTTTCAGACAAACCCGCAATATAATGTATTTAATAAAGGTGTACCAAAATTCACGCAAGAAGTAATTTTGATAGAACACATAGGCTTATAATAAAAAATTGTAAAATGTTTATTGATTTATATAAAATATTGCTCAACAATAACAATACGTTGTTCTTTTGTGTAGCGCTCCATTTTTAATAACCCTGAACTGTCAGCTGTCACGCTGTGTTTTTTTTTGGTTAGCAACACTTTACCGCACAAATAGCGCGAAAATTCAAACCTTGCGTGAATTTTGGGACATTTTTATAATATAGAAAAAATATATAAGTAAGGGAAACAGAAAGCTTAACACTAACTGCAATGCGAATAGACGCGCCAATAAATACATAAATATCGAAGATAAAATCTATCTTGGCGCAATTGGACATCACTTGCATGTGAGTGCAATATACACTCGGTGGAATGCCGCTCAACACTTTTTATCCTGAATTCAGGCGGAAAATGTACACTAGGTTCACTCCTATTCCCCAAGAAGAGTAAAACTGCTAAAAAAATATTTAAAATTACATATATTATTATGAACTCACAAGTTCAGCTTTGTACTCTGGAAATATGCAAAATTATTTTAGACGTTCCAAACTGTCGCTTAACATTTTTTTATATAAAAAGCTTAAAATGAAATTTATACTGTCAGTTTTTACAAGGTTCCATATACTTTATATCGCCCTTACAAAAGTTATCGCTCTGGCAGCGAAAATCTAGTGAGGTTTTAATATCTTTTGAAATATTTTTGATACTATGCACACTGTACAATGCTAAGAATATTTTTTCAATGTGATCTACCATAAACCTGTAACCAAAACTATAAAAAATATTTTTTTAAATTACGTATAACAAATGCTTCAAGCAACAATACTTTAATCTAATGAATATTTTATATATTTTATCAATTTCAAGTAACATTGGTAATAATGAATCGTCTTCTTATAGGATTTGAAGGGTTAATAACACTACTTCTTCGTAATAAGGAAGTTGCTTGGCCGTCGCTTAAAAACAGCTCACGGAACGCATTCAGTTTTTAATTCTCAATGCATAGGTAATTTAAACATATCATTTGGGAAAAAAGTTACTACGTAAATGTTTTGTCCTCAGTTCAAAAGCCCTTGCTACCTTTATAAAGGAAAAACTGAAGAATGGAAACCATTTATCGGCAAATATTTTTCTAATAAAATTGATGGAATATACATTTTTTTCTTTGGATGAAAGCAAATCGCATTCAACTAAAAGAAAGTACAAATAATAATTAGTGAACTTTTTCCAAATAGATTTATTTGCTATTAAGAGCTGTTATGCGTAATTTCTCTTTCATGATAAGTATAGCTTATGATAATTACTTGATAAATTATAGTAGAAATTGTTATGTTGAGATCTAAATATTATGTTTAAAATCAAACAATTGAAAAATTCTACAATTAAACATAGAAGGAACAAAAAATAGATTAGATATTTGTTGAAAACCACAACTCTCCGTAAGTGATTACATATTAAATGCGTACTTAAAAACAGAATAATTTAACTTGGTAATTAATCTATACAAGGAAAAAGTCAAAAGTAAATGCTATATTCAATGTACATACGGACTGACGCTTTATTTGACTATATATAATTATTTTTTAATTTGTCCCAGAAAGTTGTACAAGTAATTAGAATTGTATATATGAATAAGTACAAAGACAACAGTGCTATTATTGGATAATTCACTATTGCGAAATCCACGGGATGGTACGGTTTTGAATTGTACGGAAAATATATTAAGTTCTCTAAATCAGTGATAAGGTACGATATTGGCTGAGTTATTATGTAATGGACTGGACTGGATGCTTAGCCTTATATTTATAACCACAATAAAGTTTTCTTTAAGTTTAATGTAGGCGAAGCTGGTGTGAAGGATATGTTTAGAAATCACTATTTCTCACTTTTTAACCGTACTACTTTTTAATGGTGTCATATTGGATAATAAACCAAAACGTAATCAAAACTGAATTGACCTATTTCGTGGGAAGCCGTACTCGAGTGGATTAGACGATAATTCCCTTACGCGGTGCCATGATCAGAATTTCGCTTTGCTTTGCGACGGCTTAGTTTTTTAATTATCATTCTATTTACGTAATGCACGCTTGGGGGTGTTTTTCTATGGTAGAGTTTCGGTTCTCATTTTTTAAATAAAACCAGTGATGTATGTCAAATTCTAATATTGAAGGTGGTATAAACCAAGTGTTGCGCTAGAAGCTTAAATCACTTGTAAGACCAATTGCTGTAATTCGTTTTATGTCACCAGTTTTTATTCATTTATAAATTAACCAAAAGAACACTTTTAACCTTAATTAACCATAAAATATAATAATATTTAAAAAATAGCCTGAGCTTGAGGGGAACTTGATTTAAGAAATAATTTAGGCTTTCGCGTTCGTTTAAAATTGTAATTAATTTATTGACCATATAACGTGTGACGGATGATTAATGCCGGATGAACATCAATTAAATGTGAAACTAAATTTCGTTGCTATCAGTAGCGCAGATTGCAATTTCATATTAAGTTCATCTTGTGCTTATTAAAGGTAATATATAAATACAGTAGATATTAGCCCGAGTATTTAATTTAAATTAGTTTTTAAAAATAAAATAAAAATATTTTTTTTTTTTAATAGGCACAGATAATTTATAATTTATGTTTATTGCTTTCCATGCATTTTAGAGATGCAACTAATATGTATAATCTAAATTAGCTAAAAAAGAATGAATATATTTCATAATACCGTATAAAAATTTGAACGTAGCGGGATACGAAGCCGCGCCTCTTGAAAACCGTCCAAGGGTATGTTTATAAATATGTTTTTCAATTTTAAAATTTATTAATATTAATCTTAGCTAATTACAATATAAAAGTTCTTTATTTTGTAATTAGCTAAGCAAACATTTCACCTGACAGAAATTTAACACTTCGCCTAAACAGTCCTATACTTACCTATTGCATCAGTTCGCACTGAAGCTAGTTAGTTCTTTACGTAACTTTACTTCAGTTTCCGAAATAAATATTTCATTTATAGCGTTTTAACTAAATAAAATCCATGCTATTCTAATATTATAAGTTCTATGCGAAGTAACTCTGACTGTGACGTCATCACGGCCAAACCGCGGAACAGAATGTAATTTTATATTTAGATACAGGATGATCTTGAGACTTGAGTCTTATTAAAAAGTAAAAACTATAATGATTTTACACATTTTTAAAGTGTTATTCACACACTTAGGGATTCGAACCCGCGCCTATTAGAAACCGACCGTTAAGCCATGCTTTCTACATCCGGATACGTCGAAATTCTTATAAGCTTATTACAACTTATTTTGGTTATTATATATGTGTGCAACTACAATGATATCACGTTACTATACATATACCATTTTTATTTGCCTCTGCCTCCTCTTGGATATCTACAACTTACATCAATTAACACTATTTACCTAAGTTTCATGTAACGCTTAACTCATATTTGGCATTCCTGTTATGACTTATATCCTTAGACTTATTGAAAATATAAATTTTCAATCTAGATAAAAAAATAAGATATAGACTGATAGAGGCCACTGTGGCGGAGTGCGACAGCTCTGACTCTAAAGGCAATTGGTTGTGGGTTCGATTACCATAAAGCTGGTGATTATAATATTAAAATTATTTTATTTCTACACTCTATTAAGACAAAGCTCAGCCACTTAACGCACAGTGTTTCGATTTTGGACGGAGTGAAGTAGGTACACTAGTTTCTCTCTGTAAACATACATCTTTGTTATATTAACCTACTAAGGACCGGAGTCGTCTCGTACACAGGTAGTTTTATCGATCATAACATTTATTCTATGCAGATGTTAAACAGCTAGGCTACTTGAATTGTATGAGTAAGCGCACATATGCTAATTAATGAGCAATTTGCTGTAATCTATGTATATTTTATATATTTCTTTGTTATATATCCATTATTATTGTATTGTGCATTTATAATTTGATAGAGCGCAATAAGACAGCGTCTGAGTAGTTAGACGTTTACAGAAACGCAATCTTTGAGATTTCGATAGAAACGGGTTTAGAGTAAAAATATTAAATACTATTTTAGACTTTAATACTCAGCTTTGTACAATGTCTCAGACCTGACTGACTAAATTCAAATACTTATAAAGTATATACTAAAAATATTCAAACTAACAAAAGGTTTATAGCTAACAAATATGACAGTAACTAATAAGCAACAAGTATGGTCGTAATACCATAGGCAATATATATACAATTATAAACATAAGCTCTAACACGATCTGCCCTTAAGAGAAATACTTATATTAATAACTTAAATTAATAGTTAGACAAAGGGCGGCGTTGAGTTCCGCCATGAAATCAAAGTCGAAGTATCTTGACTCAAGGGTATCTCTGCCTATTCAGTTACACGCTACACGAGAAAAAGCGTTGGCTAAACGTTAGTATGGTATGTGGTTTCAAAATTTAGTATGGAATGTGGAATTCTGAATTATTTGAAGTAGCTTAAAATTACTCTTTATTATATACATCAGCTATCTGCCAGTAAAAGTCCCGTCAAAATTGGTCCAGCCGTTCCAGAGATTAGCCGGTTTTAGATTAACAGACAGATAGAAAGGCATTTTTTTTTACATATTATAATACAAAATTATTTGTACATATTACAAAAAGACACTCCAATTCTATGTACCTTATTTTTACAGAAACACAAACTTAACTTTTGAAGAATAATAGCTAACCTAGCTCAAACTTTATTAGGATACGATTTGGAAAGGGAACCGATTATAGAAACCTTTGATTTCTTATCATATTTTAAATCGATAATATCTATATAGGTATAGAAGCTTGTATGTTATTAATAACATATGATATTTGGTTTCTTAGTTATTTTAGAATTTATTATATTTATAAGTTCAGTCAATTCATCCGTCGTGGCGTACTATAGGAACGTTTAACTGTAAACACGATTGGTTATGACCTCTATTCTTATTTGGGAATGAAATGCTCGCTCCAGTCTATTTCAAAGGTCACTAATAAATCTATAAATTATTATTTATTATTATTGAAAACAAAAAGAAATAGATGTTCCGCCGAGTTTCTTGCGCCGGTTCTTCTCAGGTCTGAGGCATTAACTTTAGTGAACCGGTGGTAAATTGATTGAAAAAATGAAGCATGTAACTTCTTATTTTAAATAAAAATATTTAATTTTAGACTTTTACTTTGGAAATTATAATATTCCGTAAGCCAAAGCACGACGTTGAGTTCTGCCATTCTGCACACAATATATCGAATTTAGCGTTGAAAAAAAAATGAAATACAAATAAATAATAATAATAAGCCTTTAATTTTTTTGCTCCTCTTTAAAACCGTTCAAGCGCTCTGACCGTTAAGCCATGCCTTCTACATCCAGCTGCGTCGAAATTCTTATACGCTTAATTCAATAAATTATTTGTTAGTTATTATAACTTATATTAGTTTTTGAGATATGGATCCCATTTTCTTGGGTATAGACCTCCTCCGTTTCGCTCCACAACTCTCTGTTTTTTTTCCAAAACTATCCAGTTTTATCCAACTACTTTTATAATACAATTCAAGTACGTTAATTCTATCTTAAAGAACGTATATACAGAATTGTCATTTAGAGAGTTCATGTACAAGAGAGCAGGCTTATGTAATAGATATAATCATTTAATAGTATATAAAGTTAAGTTAGTTACTTAGTAAAGTAATTAGTATATAAAGTTGCATGTAAACTAATTTTTTTAATAAAGTTGTTTTCACTGCCAAGCAATTTTTTTTTTATATTAGTGAGTTCATATGCTTAAAAACTCAACTCGTTATCGTAGTTATCTCATCGTTATAAATTTAGTAAAATTATTATTAAAAGTACACACATTTCTTGCACATTTCTTATCGAAATTGTTAATTGTAGTTACCGCAATAGATTACTCACGTAATAGAAATGGAACAGTCCAATACTACAAGAAAGTCAAGGTCTGTTCGATAAAACTGTAAGTCTATTTGGTTTCCAGAAGTCCTTGAAAAATATAAACATTGGAATGTTTTTTAAAATGTTCATACTTAATAGTAATAAAGATGGGCAATTTTTTTTTATAAACTATAGATATTAGGATATACGTAAGCTGAGTGATAAATTATTCCATTCATTAGTTTCATTGAATAAAGAGTATTTGGAGTGTCAAATATCAAACAAACAACCATCCCGTATCAATTACAGACACTTATAAATATATATTATAATTATTTTATAAATATAATTTCAACCTGCATAACTGTAAACAAGTTGGCAAGTTGTAACAAGCGTCTAAGAATTTCGTCTTAGCTTGATAAGAACGTATAGCCTAAGTGATTGGATGAAATCCGTGAGGCGCGGGTTCTAATGTTGCTACGTTCAACATTTTATACGATTTCTACAATATTTTTTATCAAATAGTCTGTTTAATCAGCAACTTTGTCTCGACAGTGACAGCTAAGCCTATAATTTTAATTGATGCAATAGTATGATAAAATGTAGCGTAAGGTCTCTTTCAAGGATCTTAGTTGTTCGGACTACAATTGGCCTTAAGCTTAACAACCCCTCGCGACGAAGCCTTATGTCGTTGTCACGATACATTTCTGTGGTAACCTTACTTATGAGCTAGAGTTTTTATCTTTTATCAACTCTTATATCACAAATTGTCTGTAATCTTACTTGAATTATTTGTTTGAATTTCTTGAGTTTTAGATTTTTTATGAAGATAAAAATCCAAATGTGGTAGGTGGGCTCAGATTGGATTTTTTTAAAAGTCGAAACCAAGGTTAGCAGAGGGAAACTAGCGTCTGGTTTGAACCCACAACCATCGCGTTTTCAGTTAAACGTATATATAGTTTTATATATAAATATATATACCTAAATATAATTTTACTATCCTGTTGTTATTTCGATTATTTATTAAAGAGAATTTCAAGATAGGTGTTTCTGGTAGAACCAATTTTCTTTAGTTGGCTTTATACTTTTTCAACGCTATATACATAATCTTTGTTTGAGTACAAACAGTTCTACGCACTTACTACTGCTGACTAATCTACGCACAGAACATCGTTTGCAAATTCAACCAAGAAACTTTAATATTTCCACTATATCTAGATAGAAGGATCTGTCGGAAACAAATTCTTGGACTTTTGCCAAATACCAAATCGTCATAGAGTAACGAATAAGCTTTAATATGTTTCAGCTGAAATTACAATGTAATCGGTAAAATTACCGACAAGATGACGACTAGTACAATTTATGTCACTACAGGTATTTAGTTAAGAAGAAACGAACCTATTTGCATCTATTCTTTTTGTCGTCCGATTTGGAATGAAAAATTTGCTGACGTTTCCAGATCTGATGATAATTCAATATTTTCCTAGCAGGAACCTGATGTCCTTGCCAAAGCGATCATAATTTTAGGAAAATAACTTAACAATAAACGTAATATTTTCATAAAATGTCTAAAAATTTAAACTGTCTTTACCGATCCGAGTCTGTCAATTCCGTAACATTTCAATCAATTATATCAGCCTTTCCTGTCCTCCGTCTTCCGCATCCAGCAAAGCCCTTCTTCAGTCCCGGTCGTTCTTCAGGGCGTCGACCCAACAAGCTGGAGAGAGCCCTACGCTACCCTTGCCAATCCACGGTCTCCACTCAAGGACTCGTCTCCTCTAACGGCCATCGGTCCTTCGCCATACGTGTCCAGAACACACCTTTACACGTGTTACTTTCTAATTTGCAAATTTGTTTTGCAGCATTACCTTTTCTCCCTTTTTGTTGGAGAGAACCTAGATTCAAGACACTCCGTTCTCCACTTTCCACCGAAATCGAGACATTGCGTGTTGAATGAATAATTTTAAAAATTAGTCGATGATTTTATTGAATTAAAAAGGCGTGTGACTTTTACATTATTTTTAAAAGTAATTTATTATGTAAGCGTATATAAATCACATCCATGATGTATTGATTCTAAATTTAAATCTATATGCTAGTTATTTTAATAGCGGAAAAACGGGTGTGCGTTTGTTATTCTGTTTTACACTATATGGCATCGTACGTCGTCTTAATATTCTCAACGTGATTTTTTAATATTCTTGTTTCCTTGTTTGATATTAAAATTAAAATAATATTTTATAATTACATGCAAAAATATAAGTGTGAATTCCAGACAATATATTCTATCTTGCCTGTTTTCTGAATACTTGGTATTTTTTGAAACTGAAATAACTTTTTAACAATATGAACTGATCAATAGGTTCATACATTTTGCAATATGTAAAAGAAATATATGAAGCAAGCACAAAATAATTGAATAAATCATTCTTACAATTTTTCTATTACGTGCATTAGATTGTAGAAAGCTAACTGTATAACAGTTACATCAAGCTGATATTTTCTAGACTAAAGAGGATATGGCATTAGTGTAATAAAAACTAAGCTTCCCGTTTTCTTTCGCATTATATTATAGGCACAGAGAAACTAGTGTCAAAACACTGTGTTTTACAACCAAATTCACGGTATTGCGTCTGAATGGCGGACTTTGTACCGGCAAAATTCACAACATTGCATGTTAAAAAGTTTGATTAATGTACAAAATTAATATAATTTAAATACAATCTTTCTCCATAGTGGTATCGAACCCACAATATTCACAGTATAACACTATCTCGCTGCTCCACAATGACTTTGCCACACATTCGCAATATTTGCAAAAATACGAAGTGATGACGAACTAAAATATTTTAAAAATTTTAGAAGAGTTCACTAAGCCTCGATAGTAATAAATCTTCGGGGAAGATGGATTGCTTAAGTAATTTAATAACAGACAGATTAGCTATTGAATTTTGTTATACCTTTTAACAAGGATTATAAGCATTTTGTACATTTATTTAATAACGCGAGGCTGTGCTGCAGTGGGCCGGCGTCTAATTGTATATGCGATGGTTGTGGGTTCGATTCCCATTCGGAGGAAACATAGTATATTATTTTCATTTCTCCGCTCTGGTTACAAGACAAAGCGCGAGTTCCTTCCAATATTCAACACGCTATATCTCGGATTCAGGAAGAAAGTAGAGAACGAAGTGCCTTGACATTGGGTTCTCTCTGCCTATCCTGCTATGCGGGAAAAAGCGTAAAGCTGTTCTTAATCTCAAAGATGCCATATTTTGTCAATCCGACCGTAGAAAAGTTCATGTTTGTTAAAATTATAGTATTTTAACATCATATATATATTTATATAAAATACTATTTATTCGACATGCCAATAGTATATAGTAACATTTTAATATATAAATATTCATACTTCTGGTTCCGTACTAATTACTTCACTAACTAACTAAGGCATCTGTATATGTCGTTCGTAATTTCTTCGGATAAAATACCCTCAAAGAAAACCAATATAACAGGGACATTATATATATATTTATTTATGTATGAATTTATAATCACATTCTTTAGCGAGACACACAAGTGCTTGATATCTAATACGATAATATCAAGTAAATTTGACTTTAGGGCTTCATACGATTCTTTTTTTCTGTAATTGGTTGCTGGTAAATATCGCTGTCATTAAAAATGTCTAAGGACCTAAATATAGAAATTGCTTGAAAGCCTTAACTTGTTAGGCATAAAGTTCAAAGACGTTCTTTAAATTTTATTCAGCCTTCAGCACTACGAGTTTTTAGTTTCTTCAAGAAATTCAAAGAGCACTACGCAAAAAACGAAGTGAATAAATAGATATAAGTGACTTTAATTGTGGTTTTTATGTTTTTTAAGCGAAGTGGAAAAGCCGCGAAGCCTAGACTCGTAAATATTAAGAATTTCTATTCATATATTTTACCTAATATATTTTTTATTGTTGTTAATATTCTATTTTTTGAGCAATTCCTATATGATAATTATTTAATCATGACAAAAAATTAAATTGAAAAACTTATTTGTAGAAAACGTATAAAAATTTGAACACAGCGGGATATGAACCCGCGGCGCCTCTTGAAAACCGTTCAAATTTTTATACGTTTGCTAAAAATATATTTTTAATGAATGAACTGTTTAGGAAATATATTTATATATATTTTGAGATATGATTGTTTTTTTTTTAAGATTTGTATTTTAGACACATATGTGTGTTATTATATATGTGTATTATATGTATCAAGTATAAATCTTTTGGGGACACTGACCAAGTTGTTTTTACAAATTGAAAGGACCTGCTCTACTGAAAAACTTTTATTCTATTATATTTTAATGTACCAGAATAACATGGTTAATGCCCTTATATTTTTACTTATTACTTCTTCCTGCAAATTGAACTTATTTTAGAACTTGTCGCAACAAATATACTTTAACACCGTTTTTTCACAAAAATGCATATTTGTACATAAAAACTTATATCTTTAATCAAGAATAGAACTTTCGCTATAAAACACTATCTAATTATATGATGTAAGTAGATGAATGAACATATTCGGAAAATTGGTATGGCATATTCTTTACTAAAATCATTCTTCTTATAGGCCTATATTAACCAATAGCAATTGAAGGACAATTCTCTTTTTTTGTATATATATTATCGATTTACAATTTTAAGCGATAATATTATTGAATGAAGAAGAATGTGCTCAAGTGTTAAAAAAACATATTATTTTTATATTAAACACCTTCAAATCAGTGTTCAAAGTTTATATGTAAAATCGTATATATCAGTGTCATTACTGAGACAGATAAAATTATTTGTCAAACTGAATACCTATAAATTTGCTTACTTTAAACAAGTCTTTATATTAAAATATGCGAGTATTTCCTTCGATGAAGGAAATTGAGTGACAAGTCGAAAGTCAATTAATGTCTGGATCGACTTAAATTGTCTCAGATTGTAAAAGTCCATTGTTTTAGAGTATCAACTTAATAACATTCTCATTCCGTCTCTTTGGCCTTTAACCCGTTTCTTAAGGCTAATAATAATCTAATCTATCTAATCTTTGAATATTTTATTATTTTTGTATAAATGTAATGTGATTTTTCGACAAAAATATAGGAATTAATCGTTATTATATATGTAGATGCCGAAATTTAGCTTTCAATATATTTATGTACAACATGTCTGTCGCCTAGATAAATAAACAGCTTCACGCTTTTTACCACATAGCACGGTAGTTAGAAATAATCTAATCTTAAGACACTCCGTTCTCCACTTTCCGCCTGAAATCGAGATACTGCCTGTTGAGGGGCGGAACTCTATGCCTAGCTTTGACTTCGGTACCAGAGCGAGATATAAAAATAATTTTAATTTTATTGTTACCCCGAGTGGGAATCGAACCCACAACCAATAGCGTTTACAGTCAGATGCTGTCCCACTTATCAGGATAAATTTACGTATAGCAAAAAAGTGATAAATAAAATTTGCTCAAAACTTGGTATTTCTCTAAAAATTATAAGTTATAAGAAACTTCAAACTGTTCACGATACAGATTAAGTTCTCAGACTATGATGTAAATTTAAATTATAACAAGTCTAAAGTAAAGTATAAATATATGTGCAGCATGTTATACAAAAATTATTACTTAGAAAACTGAATATGCAAAAGTTTATTTCAAGTATATTTGATCGGAGCGGAAATCGAACCTACGATTACTAATTTAATTAGTAGCTGTGCCCACAACTTGGTCAGCGTAGTATTCTAAAATACGAGAAGCCTAAGTTCTCTCCTTATTATATTAGCTATCTACCAATAAAAACTCGAAACAGAAGTTGGAGAGATTTGCCGGAACTAACAACAGACGTTGTAAAAAAATTTATTTACTAAAATATATGGACTGTGTATTTAGAAAAAGCAGTTATTTTAATATGTTATATTAAACATTATCAAATGTCCAGTTCTTGTTTCTAACTAACGGTAATACTCGCTAATATTTACAAACATAATATTTAATACTAGGTATTGCCTCCAACTGTGGACCATGTGGACGTTTCGATCCTTCTTATTTTTTGTACACCGGGTAATCTATCGGAAATCCCATTCCTGTACACTGCAGCTTTCTAGGCCAAACGATTAACTAACTTTACATTACTTATTAAGAATATTAAATGTTTTACGAGATTTTAACATTCTAATATAGAATTCAATAGCTACCAACACCGGCCATCTCGCACTAAATGGTGAAGGATTACTTAACACAGTTCCGTACGTCTAGCGTAGCTTAAGTTATTTATTTCCTGTGCTCGCAGGGACGCTTGGCGTAATTAAATCGCCAGTTAATAAATGTATGTTAATTAATCTGGCTTACGGAGTTGAGCTTATATGACAGCTGTCACCTAAAATGACAGCTGTCAACTAAAATGATTACATTGCATACACTATGTTATACATTGCCAATGTATAAATTTAACAAATTGTTAATAAATGTATACAACACTGAGCTCAATTAGAAAATGTGTGAAATTAAGCTGATATAGTATAATAAAAGTCAAAATATTTGTTGACTAGCGACCTGCTCGCGGTTTCGCCTGCGTAAGCTACAAGACTGTAATTAACTATTTCGTTCCTACTTAAATCACAAGGTTTATATAAATTTTCAATTTAAACTATTCTAACTTTTTTGTATATAAAACGATTGGAATAAAATAAACACTGAATGTTAAGGCAAATTTACCACACTACAATGGTCAAAACGGCATTTATATAGTTTTAGCCATTACTAAGATGAGCGTTCACGAACGCGCAGACAAACATTGATAAAAGTCCCAAAAAAAAAATGATTACTTCCATGTACAGACAGCGATCAGTTACATTTTTATTATATGTGGTTATAAAAGTAGACATTTCGACTAAAATAACCGTCAAAGAAAGTTTCACAAAATGGAACTAGAGTTTTTTTTATTTTTATTATTCGTTCCTTGTATCAATTTGCAAATAACGATACCTAGGAAATGCATAAATTCCCAAGCGACTTCGGCATTGTATATTTCCTGCGATATCTTTACATTTTATGGTAAGTACTATATTTCTGTAGAAAAATCAATGAGATTTTAGAAACATAACAGACACTTGATCTAGGCTGCCCACTAATTTCCTAAAGCGATATAAGCTTACGAGTACTAAAAATATATCAATGTAGAAAGATACGTTCTATAGAAAGCTTAGAAAGAAATTTATGTATATATATATCATATCATAATATATAAATCATAATCTTTTATTCTCATTATAATATACGATGATTCAATAGAAATAAATATAATTACACACTGTATCTTTTGTTACAAATGATTGAATTGAAAAATATAAATAAGAATAGGAGGAAACGAACAATAGGCTACACTGTTTGTTAGATAGCACTTTAAGCCTTATTGTTGCGCCAGGTCTAAAGGTACGCTCTACGAAGCGGTTTGAAAGGTCTCGTTGAAAGAAATTCACGCTTAATCCGTCTGTACATAGAACTTTATTGTGAAACCGTCTCGTTTTATAACTGAAAATAACATTTTTACCTTTCAAACAAATGTAAACATTTAAAAATGTATACAAAATATATGATGCAGTTCTTAATGGCGTAGAGCAACAAATTGGGCAAACACTTTAGGTTTTTATGATTATTTTATTCACACTTTAATTCAATATTATAATTCTATCGAGGATGCACACATACTTTTAGCTTAAGCTTATATATCAACACTTTTTGTACCAAGACTGGTTACGCCTGTTGCTTCTTATTGAATGAGCTAAGTGCCACCCGTTCTTTTTCGGATGCGTAGTGTGGTGTCCTAGTGGCCTCTACAGCGTCACCGGGTTTTGGCGGAGCTTGAAGAGCTCCGACCTTGGTTTGAGCTAAGTGCCGGGTTTTTTCAGGGTTTTATTCGAATCAACCCGAAAGTACCCAGTGTCCCCTATATTCGTTAAGCAAATCGATTGACGTCCACTAAAGAACGAACGAACTAACTTGTGGTGTCAATTAGTACAACTTATGTCAAATGACGTACTCTTAAAAAATATTTCAATTTTGATTATTCGACCGAATGGAAATCGAACTCACAACCTACCGCGTTTGCAGTCGCTGTCCCACTGCACCACGATGGCGTCAATGTTTTTTATTTAAACATACTATTACTCGTATGGCACAAACGCCACTTTGGTAATGACCTAGTAAAGTGCAGGGGTTTCAAGAGGCGCGGGTTCAAATCCCGCGGCGTTCAAATTTTTATACGTTTTCTAAATAATGTTTGTCTAAGACATTGCTTAGCTGTCAGAGCGCTTGAACGGTTTTTAAGAGGCGCAGGTTCAAATCCTGCTACGTTCAAATTTTTATACGTTTTCTAAATGTATTTTTCAATTTCCTAAGTGTGCGTATAACATTTTAAAAAATGTTAAAAAAATATAAAGTTTGTCTAGTTTACTCACTTCTCTCTTTCATTGCTATAATAATGTATATATGTACATACGTTTGTATAAATTGTTTGTAACAGTTGCAGACATTACCAGTATGGTGCGTCATTATGCTAAAGGAAATTGTTATTTCTAAGAAGCGAACACGTTGCTACAATTAAGCACATTTGGTGCCTAATTAGTACAAATAAATCGCTTTGTAATTTACGGGATAAGTAATATTGATCCTATCGATAACATAAATGTGAAAAAAACGGAGCCAAGTTTAATATTAAAAGTGAAAAAACGGAGCCAAGTTTAATATTAAAAGAGTATTTCTTGATTTATTTATATGCAAATTTCCACATACAATTCATGACTGATAATAATCATGGAAACTAAAAATTACTTATTTGTATACACTTTTGTCACACTCTCAGATTGTAAGTGATATGTCACTAACATATCTAAAAAAAAATTGCACAATTTTAGATTCCTAGCTTTTTTTTTAAATAAAAATTCTTTATTGGAACTTAAGAAAATAACACTAAATACAGTTCGATAATAAAAACTCTGGTCTAAAAAAATTAGGTTTTTACTCTGTAGTATAATTGTTTGTACAAGCACGAAATGTTTGTATATATTGTAACAATAACGTATTTAGGTAATTACGTTCAAATTAAGTAAGAAAGTGAAATATATATATAAATATAGTATTTGTATAGATAAGTTACTGTTTTCTATATTGTAAGGTAAATAGATTTTAAGTTATGCATGCTTGTTCCGTCGCCAGTTCCCTTTTATTTTGTGACACTGGGAAATGCCTTTTGCGTAGACCGCCCTTGTAGCGGCCTTGCGGGAACGGATGGTGCTGTGGGACTCACCGGAAAGTAAACCGGATACTACTCACTAAAACCCAGCGGAAACCCTCTCCACCCCGATGATTATTGCAGGAACGCACGCGCATACTACTACAACGCCTCTGTGGACGGCCCACAGTCCTTCAGGGTGCTTCCAGGGTTGATTCCAGATCTCCCGCTGTCTCAATGAATTGCATGAGCATCACCATGACCCGCCTGCAGTAGCTCTACTAGGGTAGGGGGAGTTGAAGATGCGCCAGTTCCATTGCCTTAACACGCTGGCGTTTGTTTATTATTATTCAACTAGCTGTGCCCGTGACTTTGTCCGCGTGGAGATCTTACATCAGCTATTTGCCAGTGAAAGCCCCGTCAAAATCGATGTAGCCGTTCTAGAGATTAGCCGGATCAAACAGACTGATAGACACAAAAATAGCAAAAAATAATATTCTGGTATATGTAGCGTGTATACATATGCATTTAGCATATATATATACCATAATATTAATTTATTGACTACAATGGTTCACTATTTTGGCTTTAATGGCTTGAACATGAGATACTTACTTGATATTTTGGTCAATTCATACAATGTCTTTATAACTTGTAGCCTATGTGTTATTCTGATGTATAAGCTATATTATTGTAAAGTTTCATTAAAATACATACAGTAGTTTTTACGTGAAAGAGTAACAAACATCCTTACAAACTTCCGCGTTTTTAATATTAGTAGGATATAATAAAAATCAAATTATTTCGTTTCTATTCACCAAGTTCTGAAGATATAATCATGATATATCACGTTGAGTAACCAGACAAAATATGGTGTACTTCCAGGCCAAATATTTGAAGATGAAAAACCAGGCCAGAGCAAAATGAAAAAATAAGATTCATAGCTACAAATATATTCGTGCAGTCAAGATATTATGTACAATATAACATTTTTTTAAGTGTTATTCGCACACTAAGGAAATTGGCAAAGACATATTTAGAAAACGTATAAAAACACTTTCCCACCTTGCACTGCGGGAAAAGAGCGTGAAGCTATAGAAATATAAAATTTCAAGATATTTGTTACTCTTGCATATTGTGCAATAAATATGTTTATGCTTATGCTATATTATATATATACCTCTATTGTATGAATATTTATAAACAGAAACAGAAACAAAAATACAATAATAGACGAAAACAAAAATATATTTAAATATTAACCACCGGCTCGCGTCTTCACCCGCGCGAACTGTAGTTGTTCCGTACTATCGGCGGTCTATTCGTACAATGATGAAATACCTAGAAGAACAAAAAAATGGGAAAAAAACGTAACCTATGTTTATACCAAGACCCCAAGTATCTTTATATGAATTTTATCACAATCAGCTCAGCTGTTCAGCCGCGATGACGACACAGAAAGACAGAGCTAATTTATAATATATATATAGTATGGATTATATATAGTATCACATATTGTACTGACATTATATACTGAAACCATTACTTTTTATAGCTAATGCTCTGTAATAGCGCTAGTTTATAATAAAGTCGCCGATATTTACCTATGTTTGAAGAGTTCGTTATTAAATTCCACTTGTAGAAAAACGTTTTATTGAATTTTGATGCCTACGTACCACCTATTTTCAATTCGTATTTCCATCACTGTATGGGACGTATTGAGGTTGCACTCATCCAGTTGATTTTTGGGTGAAACGCGATTTCTGAAGGGGACAATATGAAATGAAAATATAAGTTTTTGCTTATTGAGTATAACTAACTTTTCTAAAGTAGATTTTTTTTTCAAAAACCTATTATATATATATATATATTTAAGAATTGTTGAAGCTTAGTATTCTATAGTTATATAATATAATAGATATTGTGTACCCTGCTGTGGTGAAACCCTTTTTATGACTATGAATTTTGGAGTAACTCCTTCAGACCTTTTCACTAACTTAGTTAGTGGTATGGCTTAGGGCTCCTCAAGCGCTGATATAATAGGCAAAAATTTCGTTGTATAAGAACCTCAACTCGATTATATTGAAACTGCGCAGACTCTAACTTTTAACATCAAAGAAATAAATAACAAGAAACAAATCAGAACAAAAAAAGCACGGACGTAATATGTCCGTGGTGTTTGCATACCACTTATTAAGATAAAAACAAACCCCTTTCTAACCCTATTCTAGACAAGCCATATGTAGAGTGTACACTATTTTAATATAAATTCGTTTCACCAGAGGGAAGAAAAGAAAATAGAAAGATAGGATTCTGCTTTTCAATATATCCGCCCATATACACGTAGATACAACACAAGTTCACTGAGAAAAATAACAATCCACTATAATTTGTCAGTTTCCGATAAAAATTAAATAAAAATTAATATTTTATTTGATTTCACAAATCCAATACTGAACACGACATCAAGTTAAAACGCAATTATGTGCAGGAAATTATGTCGTCGAAAGCGCTCTGTGAAGCTTTATAGAAGAATTGTACGAGCGAATTGGGCATAAAACATTTTTTTAGAGGAAACTGTTTAAAAAAAAAGAGAAGTGCTTATTATTACATGTATTTGATAAATAAATATAATATAAGTATGTATACAAATAAATAAAATTGTAGTTTCAATTTGTTACTAAATGAATATATATTTATACACGGTACACATTTCAAAGTAACATCTTTTACAATTTTTGTCTGTCTGTTTGTTCTGGCAAATTTTTGGAACGGATGGACCGATTTTAACTGGACTTGCACTGGCATGTAATAAGGTTTCACGGGTACAGCTAGTTATATATAAGATAAATGAAATATATACAAACAATATACATGATATCATCAAGAAACAAATCTCATAGTTCCTTATACGTGTATTACTTTTGTTTTACAGTCAAATTATGAAAATATATGACAAAATATCTTAAAAAGATTAGGCTTAAAATTTAAAGTTAAATTTAGCCCTTTTACTAGAGTTAAAATAGTTAAATCTAAAGCTTAAAATATCATTAGCGATATTACAAACTATACAAAGCGACGCGAGCGCGAACGCGCATTAGATTTATGAAGAGACTGGGGACAGGTATTAACATTCTTAGTCAAGTTGCAAAGTAATCGAGAGCTACACAAGCTATGTACCAAATATTTTACTAACAATTTCTTAAGCTATTACATGTTTAGCATACAACATATATATACTAAGCTAGGGTTAGTTTAGGGCTAGTCGTCAATTGAAAGGTTGGATAGGATTTTTTTAACAAAACAATGACATAATACAAAATAGTTTCAAAAGCAAAAAAAAACACCTTCATGCTTTTTTCCGAATAGCAGAGCGAGTAGTCCGAAGTTAGTCCATTACGTGTTCAGTAGCGTAAGTCAATGTCGCTTTGTCTTGCCAGAACAGAAGTTGAAATTAATTTTATTATACTCTTTCGCCGAGTGGATATAGAACCCACAATCATCACGTTTACAGCCAAATGCTATATACCACTGTGCTTTTATCGCCTCACTATAGTTTCGACGTTAGACATTTTAATCTTTAAACAATTGACAATGACACTACTTACTTAATTTGACCGTGTGACCCAACATAAGTTTTCGGTAATGGGGTTTTTTGCTCAATAACGGGACGAGCGGCAGCTACTCTTAGTCAATCAATCACGGTGTCCAGGAAAGGGCGGATGCGGGCTGCAATGTCCGAAGACTGTCTGTGATTGATGCTTTCTTTATTTACGTGAGTGCGGTCAAAAGTTAGTAAATAAATGAAACAGTAAACTTATTGCTCACATTAAAATTAAATATTGCGTAACTATCACTTAGTATATACGAAAATAATATAAACAAGGAACTATAAAGCTCAAATCGCTCTAAATATAAACATTTAAGACTTTTTAAAGAGTTTTCATTTGTTCATTGAATTGATGATATTTCGCTAACCTTATTATATTTCAGGTTCACGCTTTTGCACAAATATCAGGGTAACCAGAGAGAACCTAGTGTCAAGACACTCCGTACTCCACTTTCCACCCGAAATATTGCTTGTAGAGTGGTGGAACTCAACGCCTCGCTCTTTATTCGGTACCAGAGGAAGGAAATGAAATATTTGAAAATTTTGTCCCACTGTGCCAGGCTGGCGCTTGAGAATGGTTTTATTTAAAGTATTTGCTCTCATCCGCTTTGATAAGCCACAGCCATCTGTTGAGTTCGTCATTTAAAAAATAATTCTCAAACTCTGGAACGTTGTCCCTGCTGTGCTGGAAAAAGCGTTAAGCTGTTTTTATCATTGTATTAGTTATTATATATTAATACAAGTATAATTTTTTGCTGAAAGTAATGAGTATCTAATACTATTCTAAAAGTTCAGCAAGCTGACACGCCCATCTTTATAATTAATAAGATTTACTTTGACATTTATTGATTCAACGGTGAATTGACATAATGGTGTGGAAAATTGGTCGTCTTCAGTCGAAAGATTGCTGTCGTTAAATGAATTCCTAGTTACTCCTCTTCGGTAGTAAAGTGACTACAAGAAGGGGATCTGAAGCTTAGTACAGGAAAAAGGTCCTTAACTGGATAAATGTAAATCTTCTTTGGGTTTTTCTTGACATTAAAATTCCTTTTGGGAGTCATACACGTTTTCTGGCTATTTTATTTATAGAAGCTAATTGTTTTATAAGTACCAAAATGCAGTTTCCTTTAATCTAGAATTACTTGGGTTTAGATAAAAATATTTATTACTAATTTTGCTGTCTGATAAAATAAAAAGTAATAATTAATAAGAACCATTTCTTTTATTACTAGCTACTGGCTTCTTTGTTGTTCAAAAATTATGTACACATTCCGGCAAATAGTCTGCATATGTCTGCATTATAGTGACATACGTAAATATATTATGGAGGTAAATTAAAAATGAGTATTTATTAAAATTATAATGACACCATTGTGCCCCAGTGGTAGTGTCTGTCAATGAAATGTTATGAGTTCGATTATTAATCAGGGGAATGAGTTAGGTCGATAGGTTTCGCCAACATGAAATGACACCAAAAAATCGTCGTCAAGTGGAGAACGGAGTGTCTTGTCACTATTATATATTTTTTTATATCTTCGTAGTGTTTTGTATATAATGCCTTATAAAAGATTATACTATTTTTACAATGAGCAAAATTATTAATGTATATAGCTTACGAGATTCAAAGTTTGATGAATTTGCCTTTTACTGTTCAAAGGAGACCTGTCTAGACTCGAGACCTGCGGCTGACATTTGAAATGACGGTTAAGATCGAAATAAAAACATTTTTGATAGTGGAATTTGAAAAGTAAATACTTAAAGATACAATATATATATATATATATTTGCGATTTGATAAACATATTTTTAGAAAACGTATAAAATTTTTAACGCAGCAGGACTTTTGACTTTGAACCCGCGCCTCTTGGAAACCGTCCAAGCGCTCTGACCGCTATGCTGTACGGTCTACATAAGGCTGCGCTGAAATTCTTATACGCTTATTATGAAGTTAGCATCTCTGTAGAGAGATTTTTACAATTTTCTGCTTCGCAAAGATTATTGTACGGACAATCGTTTGGGAAGACGAATGCTATTTATTATACATTTTTAGCGTTTTAAAGTCTTGTTCACACACTTAGGGAATAAAAAAAACCTATTGCTTAGCATCTCTACAGACGGTTTCCAAAAGGCCTGGGTTTAAATCCCGCTGCGTTCAAACTTTTATACGTTTTCTAAAAGATATGTTTGTCTATTTCCTAAGTGTGTTATTAACACGATAAAATGCTAAAAGGATTTTTAAATGATTATAATAGTTACTTTTTGTAGATATATAAATTATTTTGTAGCAAAAACAAAATTATGAATAATAAGTTCTTTGATTTTCGCGATTATTACACATTTTGAAATGAAACTATTTTAACCGGATTAATCGCGTATAATTTTGATATTCAAAAATACATTTTTAGAACCCGACGTTTCGAAGAATTTACAGTAGTCCGTGGTCACAGGTAGACTGAGATGGCACTTGTCTGTCATTTGATACAATTATTATCTCAAACTACCGCCAATGATTTCTTAGTTGCCTCGCGTATTGCCCTGGATTCTTGCAAAATGAGCTGACTGTATCTTGCACTTTGGTGTGATGGGATTGAGACTTCAAAGATTTCAGTATTGGTCCCAGGTGGTAGAAAGTTTCCAACCGTCTTCTCTATTGAAATTAGGGTGTTTTTGTATTTCAATAGCCTGTAATACAAAAACACCCTATATATCTGTTTTCCCGTAGCAAGGATTTGAGTTATATATAGAAATATCCATTTCAATTACTAATGTAAATAAATACGGACAAGAAGTAATTGTCAAAGAAATTTGAGATATTTTCCATTATTTGCTTTAATTTACCTTTTGCTTATTGCTTCGGCCGTATCAACGTATTATCTTATAAATAATCCAATCCCACAAGTCTTTGTGAAAATAGCTTTCAAAACATGGATGTCTCATCCAATCCCTCTTGAGTGAAATAATAAATTAGTATATCAACAGGACATCTTGGCGCAATGGGATAGCTTCTGTTGTTCGTTCGATAAGCTCAGAGAAATAATTATATTTCAAATATTTTTTTCTCTGCTTTGGTATCTAAAACAAAGCGCGGCTTTCAGTTCCGTCCACGGAGCGTCTGTGGTGAACGGAGTGCCTTATCTCTATGTCCTCTCTAACTACCTTGAAATATGGTAAAAAGCGTGAAGCTGTAATATATATACATAGCTGCACAAGTGAGGTGTCCACGCAGCGGGAATTCATCTTTTTATATCAAAAGTGTACATATTAAACGCATTAATTGGTCCATTATCCATACTAATATTATATAAGTGCGAAAGTAATGCTGTCTGTCTGAGTCGTCATCACAGCAAAACAGTAGCACCAATTGTGATTATATTTTATATAGAGATATTTGAGGGCTTAGGATTTTCTCCCATTGTTTTCAATTTTTCCTTCACGTAAAGGCTGTCGAAAATAGAAAGCGGCAATAGATCACGCGGACGAAGCTAGTTCTAAATAAATACTTAAAGAAAACAGAAAATAAATGACCTTTTTATATGTAAATTGATATAAAAAAATATACCTTAGTAAAATTTTGATTTCACTTACAATTACTATAAACTATCATAAATATGTTACTGTAAAAGTACACATACAAATAAAATACACAAACTACATATGTTACAGTAAAAGCCCGTACTACGGAAAATCTTAAATTTTACCAAGTTAAACTTAAAATTTACGATATTTAATGGTTAAAGTTCAAACTGTTACTAACCTATTCCACATTTATATGTCTCTTAATAATAAAACCTTAGTAACACCAATACGTTTAAATACTTAGGTTTTTCTTATTAATATATATTTGAATAAATCCAAGAGGACTGCGGTTAGAGAAGTGGTGATAAGTAATTAAAAAAAAACGTAAGGTTAGTTTATATCAATACATAATTAATTTAAAAATCTTATTTTAATATGCCAAAACTTCGGACACCCTACTCCAATGATATCTTGCACTTTCATCGTTGAACGCTATGGCTGGTCTGAGATAGCTAATCATCATGCGCCGTCGTTTTAAAAAATGCCCGGACGCCAAGAAAATATTAGGTACTTGAATTTATATAATAAAAATTTAAACAAGATTTGCTTCAAACTTAAGTTCTCATGAATACAAACAATAAGTAAACTTAAACTTACAAACTGTCTGCGCTAAATATTTATAGTATCCTTAAAATATTCAGTTACTCCACAATATAACGAAGAAAATGTATAAAAACCCATAAAATAAAAGTATTAAAAGGTGTATACTACTAGACTACTAGAAACACGATTGATTAAAAAATACAGAAAATATTAAGAAAATCTTATATTTTAACGCAAAATTATATGTAAATTACTTTGAACTGAAGCTTGGATTAGAGCTTGTTCTGGGTTTAGATTGCTTTGAGGTCGCTTAACTTATCTCTTGAGTGCAGGCTAGAAGATTCAGAGAACCTAAGTTGTCTAATAGTTCACTACACTTCATTGTTATTGGTAATTTTCACAAACATTTTTCGTATGGTTTACTTTACTATTTATTAAAAAAAACGGTAAAATAATAGATATTACTGCTGTTACCGATATAATTTTTTCGAAAATAGTAAAGTTTATATATCAAATCAATTCAGAAAACCAGTATTTTCTACAATAACAGAATAGAAATACATACACATAAAATTAACACAATATACACACTACCATGTGTTTGAAGTACAATTTTGTATAGTTACGTATGTATATGTATGTACATTTATTTGTACGTATAATTTATAGATATAAAGGTTAGTAGGTTAGGTTAGTGTATACTACGCGCAGGATGCTCCCGCGCGCTACTCGGAGCAGGCCGTCGAGGCTGACCCACCACCCTTAACTCCGCGGCGTGCCTAGCAGGCTCCCTAGACTACCTAAGCTTAGACTTGTAGTCCGTCTGGCCCTGGCCAGTTGCGGTGGAGGAGGAGCACCGTGAGGTTTTAGTGGGTAAACGGACGGCTTACATCTGCCAGTCCGGAGTCCCACATAACCGCGTTCGAGTCCTCAATCAGGCGGGTATCGGTAACAGATTTCCTCACGTTAAAAACAAAAAAAGAAAAATATTTACTATGAATATTGTTAACATCTTCAACCCTATTTTCATTTCCTGCCTTTAACTTTTATTGCTTTAAGGTTGCCAAGAACAGATCGCTGTTTTAGCGATAAGGTCGCCTCTTGTACGCCACTCGAAAATTCCCGGGTTCAAAAGAATCCCGTCCTTTGGAAGGCTTGCGTGGAGACACAGGTGCAATAAGTGGAGGCCCCTTCGAGATAGCAATGTATTTTACTGTGATGCATCAGCCAGCATCCATCTCTGAGTAACCAGTTAACTACCCAGAGATGGTCATCAGCTAATGCATACGAACTATGGAAAGTATGGAACACTAAGCTAACAGACTATGGAATATTACTTGGATGGACTAAGTACTTTGCTATTGTACGAGTCTATCGGACAGTCAACAGTCTCATATTGAATGGTAGGTGGACGGTGAACCGCCTCCTTCAAGTATTAATACTTTTTGTTTCGTGTTACAATTTTATTTTCAATATGTTTTCGTATGTAGAGCATAGTGACAAATTACTTTATTCTTGTATTAACCTCACTTGATATGTGGAGCAGTAATCAAAAGAAATTACTCGGCAACATTTACTTTGTGCTCGTAAGTCTTGATTCAAGAAATCTAGGTAAATTAAGAATTACACGCTACGTGAGTTAAACACATTACTCCTTTGCTTTACTCCTAAGCTTGCGGTACAAACATGCTTGTGGCGTGAAAGCTTTCAGTAAACAGTGGTAAAGCTTTCTATAACTCAACCTTTTTTTTTTGCTTTTCCAATTAGTGAAAGATAAAGCTATTGACATATAAAAAGGTCATTTATTTTCTCTTTTCTTTAAGTATTTATTTAGGACTAGCTACTTGCTTGCGGCTTCGTCCGCGTGATCTATTGCCGCTTCCTATTTTGGACAGCCTTTACGTAAAAGAAAAATTGAGAACAATGGGAGAAAATCCTGAGACCCTCAAGTATCTCTATATAAAATGTCATCACAATCGGTTCAGCTGTATCGCCGTGATGACGTCATAGACAGACAGCGTTACTTTCACACTTATAATATTAGTATGGATAATGGACCAATTGTACACTTTGTACCAAAGAGTCTGCCAGACACGTGGTAGTGTGGGCGTATTACTTTTTTTTTAATCATTTATTATACATACAACTAATAAATTACAGTAAACATTGCCTTTCTCCGTATCTTTCATAATTCTCGTAGAAAAGGTTTCATAATATTTTTTAACATTTTTTAAGTGTTAATAGCACACTTAGGGTATTGAAAAAGACATATTTAGATAACGTAAAATTTGAACGCAGCAAGATTTGAACCCGCGCCTCTTAAAAACCTCCTCTTGAACGGTTTTCAAGAGGCGCGGGTTCAAATCCCGCTGCATTCAAATTATTATACGTTTTCTAAATATGTATTTTTCAAGGTTTCATAATGATGGTTCATCATCATAATACTGCGTTTGAATTTGAATAAATGAAATGAATTTTATGCGAATTAAGTTTCTCTTACGGAGGCTATTGTGGTGCAGTGGAACAGACCTAGTGGTTATGGGTTTGATTCCCATTTGGGGGAGCGATTATATTAAAATTATTTTGGTTTGGGAAAACGTAAGAAGCGCGGCGTTTAGTACGGCCACCTCAACACACCAGTCTCGATTTCGCACGGATTCCGGAGAACGGAGTGTCTTATCACAAGGTTCTTTCTGACTACATTGCTCTGCGGTAAAGGTGTACCAACACAGGAAAAGAAATGCTTTTTTTTATAATTTTCGTGGTTGCACAAGCAATTTGTGTTTGAGCTATTAAATTTCTATAATTAAACACTTAAAACAATCAGCGTAAAGCCCATTTACACTTCTAACAAAACTGCCCTTTTAAAGAAACGTATATATATATTTTGTATATTTAATTATTTCTCTTATTAGTTAAAAAAATCTTAAGCTTAAGCTTATATAGGTTATAATACAGCAGCTTCATGCTTTTTCGCGCATATTATTGTAGACAGAGACTTAGTGTCAATACCTTTCTTTTCCACTTCTTTCTTCTCTACTTTTCATCGAGGCGCAGTGGGACAGCGTCTGACTGTAAACGCTATTGGCTGTGGGTTCGATTCCCTCTCCGAGAATGATTATATTAAAAATATCTTCATTTCTTAGCACTAGTACCTAAAGACAAAGCACGGCGTTGAGCCCCGCCAAATCTCTCAAACCTCAACACAACAATATCTCGATTTCGGGCGGAAAATGAAGAACGGAGTGTCTTGACACAAGGTTCAACAAATAACAAACTAGAGAATCTAACTAACTAAACTAGAATCTAGCAAACTATTATTAAGACATTGGATACGTGTCATATTATGTAAGAGATACTTTCATAAAGCGTATAAAAGGTAAAATATAATATGAAAATTGAAAACATAACCATTGAAACCTAGTTTGTAGATGTACAGTGCAGTGAGTTCATAAAGGAACATTTTAAATTTAATATTTTGCTTTAGCTCCAGGTAGAAGAAAACTTTAACAATTTCCTAATATGACAATGAATACAAATTACTTTTCAGAGCTAAAAAGATTGTCTATACAATATCGTCATAATAGTCGATTAAAAACTAGATAGTAGTTAAAATTTTTAAATATAAATAGATATAATACAGCAGTTTCGCGTTTTTCCCGCACAGCAACTCTGCTGCGGCTACCCAGCCAGAGAGAACCTAGTGCCAAGACTATCCATTATCCATTGTTCGCCCGAAATGAAGACATTTTTAGCCATAGTGGACAAATTAAAATATTAAAAAAAAAATTATTGCCTCGAGCGGAAATCAAACCCACAATCTTTCGCAATTCTAGTCAGAAACTGTCCCACTACACCACGATAATGAGAATGGGAATATATATGTTTATTTATATAAGTTGGTCCATTTGTTTGTCATTTAAAATTAATCAACACAATTCAATTACAAAGTCAATGGTAATATATCTGTTTGGAGCTAAATTAAAAGGAACACGTTTAGAATTGTTGTCCTAATTGTCTTGCCAATGACATTTACGTTTATGTTATAAAAATATTGTATTGTCATTGAATCCGGACAAGTGTGTAAATTTTCAAGCAAATTGGATGGCGTTGTAAAATTTTCCTTTCATTAAATAAGTACATATTTACGGGTAAGTTTAAAAAAAGTGTATTAAAATGCAACTTCCTTTTAATCTATTCAAAACACATTAAGCGCAAGCTTTTATTAATGCCAGTTTAAAATGTACATTAAAGCTCGCCTCCACCTAACGAAATTCGAAAAGATCCTAAAAATGCCACCTTTTAAAAAAGACGGGACGGAATCTGTAAATAGATTGTAGAGAGATTTCACTGTATACAATGGTTATTCTAAAATAATATGCGTTTCGTATAATTAAAAAGATATACTAAAAGAGCTTCAGTATCCACAGACCGTGGCCGCGAACCCCAAGCCTATTTAATTAATATCCGGATCATTCATACGATTCGCTTATCATACCTGTAATTCTATTTTACACCGCATAAAATTATTCAAGTGGAAAATATATTCCCCGTAGTATTGGTAGGGTTTCAAAAAGTCATGCTTTTTTATATGTAAAAATAATATGGAAAAGAACAGATTTTGAATGTACTCGCAATTGATTAAAATATTGAAAACATCGTTTAAAGAGTTTTAAACTTATATATCGTACTGTATAATTTGAATGTGGCTCACGGTGATATTGGGTTCGAACTTAATTAGAACATTTAATATTTAAATATAAAATGTTTAAATTTATATTAGATAGATAGTTGAAATCATCATTTGGGTGAAATCATCATTGGCCATCATCAAGTTTGGGTGCGTCGAGAGGATAAGTGATGAAAGATATATGAACTAAAAGTGAACGGTAAGTGGGCAGGGTTCAGGACCTCGGTTGACCTTCGAGAATACAATATAGATGGTACTGGAGGTAAGTTGACGTAAAAAGCATGAGGATCCCCCGAAGGCCATATATGAATATGTGGAGCGTGTGGCACTTCGTTCTCTAAAGCGTGAAGCTAAATAAAAGTTACACAAAATTCTTTATACACAACACACATACACAAAACAAAAAATATAATAGATAAAAATAACACAAACCATAATATAATCGTAGTATAATATGTATATTGTGTTTCTTTTCGTTTTCATGAGAACTTCTTGGAGAACGGAGTGTCTTGAGAGGTTCTCTCTGACTAACCTGCGCTAATAATATATGTTTTGTATATTAAAAAAATAAAAACAGCGAAAAGCACTGACTAATAGAACAATGCATAATTTTGGATATCAGCTAAATTTGCAAACATGCTGTCTGTCCATACCCAAAATAAAATAACTAAATTACTGTATAATTCACCAAAAATAAAATTATTTTTTATTAAAATCGCTATCGAAAAGTTTTTAATGTGCTAATGTTTTTGTTACAGGTAAAAATTTTGAATCATTTCGAGAATGTGAGTATGTCAGTGAATATTTAAAATAGGTATTACATAGCGTATATATTTTAAACCTTTTTTACAGTGTTATTCACACACTATGGAAACTAAAAAAGACATATTTAATTTGGAAAACATACAAAAATTTGTACGCAGTGGGATTTGAACCTGTGCCTCTTGAAAATTCAATCCTAGTTCACATGCTCGTATTCGTACTCGTATTGTAAATACTTTGAATTTCAACAAAAAATATTTCTATATCTAAAATCATTAAAAAAATTAAGATAATGAGATCTCGTATTCTGAGTTTGATATATATATATATATATGTGTATATGCAAATATGTATTTAATTTATCTGTACGTGCGTTATGTATAACTCATTGCATCCATTCATTGAAATCAGTTGGGTTATGATAAACTGATTGACTAAAAGTTACTTTTGTTATGTAAATTCGGGATAAATGTTGCATACATATTAATCCATACATTCGTTGTGCAGTGGGACAATGTCTGTGTAAATATGCAATTGTGGATTTGATTCTCAGTCAGGGGAAATATTATATTAGAGATTATTTTAATTTCAAAGTTTTCCCAGTTTGATTTCTCCACATTATACACAATGTACTAATGTATAGCTAAGTGTCTTAATAGAGGTTCTCTGTACTTAGCCTTGCTATATTTGGGTCAGGCGAATAGTTAATAAAAACAATCTAAATTAAACTTTAAATAGAAATAATTATAAAAGGAAAATGTTCGACTAAGCTTTGGTATACCGAAATAGCTCTCGGTCAGAAATACCAGCAAGGTCTCTATCCGCAGATTTAGATTAATATCGATTGCAATCAAATTCAGCATGGATTGGCGAGTTATTATTTATGTCATATCGAGATAAGCAAACGCGATTGGTTGCGGGTTCGATTCCCACACGGTGGAATGATTATTTTAAATTATTTTCATTTTTCCGCTCTGATGGCAAGCAAAACGAAGCTGAGAAAAAAAAGAATATGGTGCACGTAGATATGTTTTCAAAATGACTACGTTTTGTATATAATACCATCGTGTAGTTGTAAAGCACCTGACTGCAAACAGTGGTCGTGCGTTCGATTTCCAGTAACGGTAAATTTTTAAACTTCCGAGTCGAGCCCCGTTATGCAAAATGCCAGCTTAAATTAGAGTGAAGCCGAGAACCGTTCATAAAAAAAAAAGACAAAAAAGAAAGTATTCAAGAGGCGCAGGTTCAAAGCCAGCTGAACGTTCAAATTTTTATATAAATATATTCTAAATATATGTTATTCAATATTAAAAACAGTTTTTATATAAAATTTCCAATTCAATTATTACAAAATTTACCGAGAGAACTTCGAAACCTAATTAAGCAGAAGTTATGAACTACCAGTAGATCTATATGAAATACTATATCTGGAAAATTGTATAGAAATAGTTGATATTCAAGGTGGAAAAGGAAAATGGTGTCCATGACCAATTTCAGTAAGCGAGGTCGAAGCAAGAGATTGTAATTAAGAAAGTTTATTTAGCACTATTTAATGAGAGCGAATGAACAAAACTCATCTAATGAGATGTATTGTTTTGGACCAGCGGACGTTTTTAAGTAAAATGATTTAAACTTTTTCTATTAAGCTACTTTCTCTTAATAATGTTTTCTTTTTTTTTTCAAATAATAATATGTATATTTAATTATTTTTTAAAGAAATAATTTCAGAAGAAGTATTTAATTCAAATCAAAAGCTCAATTTATCAGCTACACGAAGAAAGATTACTTGTAAATGGGGAGCATCTTTTATCGGATGCCAACAACAGATCGTCCCTTTGCCTAAATATTTTAAATATATTTTTTTATTATAAATTTTTGATGAAAATCGTAGTGATAAATCACAATTTTGTTATATATTATAATATACATTTAAATATTCTAAAAGAAATAAAGCTTTGTATGTGATAAATTGTTTAAAATAATCCATCGTGGCGCAGTGGAACAGCGTCCGACTGTAAACGCAATTGGCTGTGGGTTTGATTTCCACTTGGCGGAATGATTATATTTTAATTATTTTCATTTCTCCGCTCTAATACCTAAGACAAAGCGTGGCTTTGAGTATTCTCGCTCAACACGCAATATTACACATTTGGGCGGAAAATGGAGAACGGAGTGTCTTGAAACTATGTTCTCTCTGCCTACTCTGCTATATGAGAAGGAGAAATTAAAATAGGTATATATAAACTTATCTATTCTCAATTATCTATATCTTCTATACATATAATAAAAATGTAAAAGTGCTGTACAGACAAGAAATATATATGAAGAAAGATATTAATTGTATGGCGGGCATTTATCAATATAATAGAACCCAAAAACACAGATTTCTATCGTCTTTTCTGTTTATCTGTTCGTCTGTGCACGCTAGTCTCAGAAACAGTTTAACTGATTTAAATGCAGTTTTGACTATTGAATTTTGGTCAACTTCCTTTAACATTTAGGCTTTATTTCATTTCAATCGGTTTGTAAATAAAAAAGTTACAATCATTTAAACTATAAATTTAAGCAAAGTTTGTGATTAAGGTGAGAGTACACGGGCGGGTGATGAAACGAAATAGTTTAGTCGTGTGCTGTACGCAGGCGAAGCCGCAAGCGTGTCGCTAGTATTTGATAAAACTATTTTTTTATATTTCAGGTATAATATCCAAATAACCAGTAATTGCATTAACATACATATTAATAGTAAACTTCGTAGGAATAAAATAAGCTTTAATTAAGTGAACTTTTGTTCAAAGCTTTTATACTGTAATATCATCATATTGCTATGTAATTGAAAAATTAATTGCTTTTAAGTAACGAATCGAGTTTTCGCTCGCAATAAAAAAAAATCATTAATCTTTTAGTTGCGATATAAATAACGTTAGTGAGATGGTGAACTTTGAACTTAAAATTAATAATTTTAGAAGTTGATTGAAAATAGACGACTCAATAAAAGGTAACTTAACTTAAACAAACAACTGAGGGTTTAGTATAAAATTTTGACCATTCAAGGCGGAGTAATTGATGGTCATAGATTAATATTTTTTTGGAAATTCATTTTACTCTAGTTCATCACGTTTAAAGTTAGAAATTTAATTTTTACTATTTTCAATAAATATTATATAAATAAATATTGAAG
This sequence comes from Podotricha telesiphe, assembly GCA_038994665.1. NCBI lineage: Eukaryota > Metazoa > Arthropoda > Insecta > Lepidoptera > Nymphalidae > Podotricha > Podotricha telesiphe. The sequence goes on along the minus strand of JAOYRR010000107.1, from coordinate 747,394 downwards.
CATTTGTGAATATTTTCGAGGGTTCTATATAATTGTATGTAGCCTGTTCGAAAAGCTCGAGCATGAGCAGTCTAGTCGTTTTAGCGCACGAAAGTCGAACCACGAATATGGTATAAAAATAAGTCCTAAATTAATGTATATAATGTTTTTAAATAGGTAGGTATATTATTGTAAGCTCTTTTTATCAATATCAACTATATTGTATGCCAGCAAAGCAGTAGAAAACAGCTAGTGTTATAATAAAATATATATATATATATATAATTTTTTGCTATTTATTAAAATAAAAACTATTAAACTAATATATCATTAAATTAATTTATTAATTACAACACAGTAAAAAAATATAAAAAGCGCCATCTGTTACGTAGGCAAATAACTACGTCTCATTTTACCATATCATTGCTTATTAATGTTGCTTTTCCTCGTAAGATGGCGCTTAAATGTGTTCAAAGTCTTTCAAAAAATCTTTGATAGGCGGCGCTGTCATAATGTAAAAATTAATATTATTTTACAATTGATTTGTAACTTAATAATCTCAGTAAAAAGTATTAATCAATTATTTTAAACACTAACAAGGTTAGTAAAATATGTTTAAAAAATAAATTTAAAAAAGGGTCGAAAAAATTCATATACATATTACAAACTTGTATACATATTGAATAATTTACTGTGTATAGAAAAATCAAGCATTTGATCGTCTAGCTGTAGTCTTGGGGAAATATTATTAAATATCGGGATTTGAAGAGCATTGAACAAGAAACTATCGAATTGAATTATTCAAAAACATTCTGAAATCATAACTGGGTTAAGAATCTAACTAAAACTCAACTCAAGTGTCAGGCTAAGTTACTGTAACACAATTTTTGCAATCCATCTTCGGTATCGAAACAAGTCCACTAATACGCAAACAAGTCGTGTTAATGCACCAACCGCCACTTTGGCACGTTTCCAAGCAGGATCATCGTACTTCTCGAGACTGTTTACCGAAGAAAATATTTTGCCCTTACTCTTGTTATACTTGTAAGTCACTATATGCTCACTTTACTATAGGTTGTACCGTAACTATTTAAATAAAAAAAAATCGGTTCATTGATGAATCGTAAAATTGTCTAAAAAAGTCACTATTTATAAAAGTTATATTTATAAAAACGTATACAAATTTGAACGCAGCGGGATTTGAATCTCCACTTGAAAAACCGTTCTCAAGATTAAACAGTTCTTGAACGGTTTTCAAGAGGCGGAGGTTCAAATCTTTTATACGTTTTCTAAATATAACTTTCTTTTAAATTTCCATACGAACAATTTAAAATGTTAAAAAACACTAGGTTTGCTGCAAATTGTACACCCATGAATTCATAGATTGTACAATTTACTTAGAAAAAGCGACTTTTTAGTAGTCATCGGCCATCCAACTAAATATAATTGACAAACATTATTACACTGTATTTCATAGAACAGCACAGAGGCTATCCATAGCGATCTTTTCATAAACTGTCTACCATTTTTTACAAGGGGAATTCTTAGCTAGACGCACTTTGTGACACTCGCACAGGAAAACAATGATCCGTCACTACAAAATTACAAATAGAGAAAAAAGGATACACTAAAACTTTACACACACCATAGCAACACCCTGTATCATAACGGTGTAATTACGAGTTTCCTTTACATAGACGAATCGTAACCAGCCGTGGGTGTAACAAGTTATCGATAATTTTGAGAACGTGGCTAGGGAAATTACTATTAACAAATGATATACAAAAGTGGTCAATGTAATAAAAAAAACGAATTCATTTATTACATATTATAATTAATTAACTGTTAACAAAATAAAGATCAATAGTTTTGTGTAATTGGTTTTTAAAATGGATACTTTTTTTTAATATGACAAATACATTTTTGTGGCTGTGGTTTATTTCATTAGGCCTGGATGTTTCAGAAACCTGTAATAATTATATAAATAAATGAAACGTGCGAAACAAAAATTTGTTATTTACAGTAAAACGTTTAAGCACTCGTTAGTTATCATGATTATTTTATTAAATGCAATATTAATTAAAGTATAGCAATATAAAAAAAAAAGTTTTAAAATAATTGAAGTATATATAGACTTTTATCTACAATAACGCGGTACAACACTTTCTGTCGATCGTGGTAAATAAAAACGGATCAGTTGCTCGACCGATCCGCATTCAGTATGAGAGCGAACCGCCTGTGCTAGTAAATAAATCCGTAATAGCACAAGCGTTAAATATTGTAATATTTAAGTTACTGATTGAGTTAAAAATAACATTGTTATTAAAATTACTTACTTAAAAGGTAACGCCATCTAGTGAGCAGTCGGGTTGCAACTAGTTTTATTACTCGCGTAGGACCAGTTGGACTTATACTTTGAAAGAGGGGTACGCTATCGTATAGCTACTCCCTTCCGTGTTGCTCTAAGCTGTATTTTTCCATTCGAACACGACCATTTAAACTAACTCTTAAGTACGTTTTTTTATAGAGATCTAGATAATCTAGACAAATAAATGAAATTGGAGTGTCTGTTTGTAATTAAAATAACCGCTTTGTACTAAATGCATAAATATACGGTACATATACCAAAATAATCTTACAATTTTTGTCTGTCTGTTGGTCCTGGCTAATCTCTGTAACGGCTGTACCGATTTTGACGGGACTTTCACTAGCAGATAGCTGATGTAATAACTAACTACTAATTTTATATTAAAATTCCACGCGAACGTAGTCGCGGGCACAGCTAGTAAGCAAATATAAATGTATTATAATCTACTATTATTTTACATTTATTGATCAATTGATAGGTACGCAGATAAATTCAGTCGAAGCTTATAAAAGCGTTTTAAAATTAGACCTTAAAAATGTACCGTCCTTATTTATGACCTATAATATTTCAGTACTTACACACTTCTTTTACGAACTCGCTAGCGAAAACTAGCTAATATTATTTCAGACTTCATAATAATGTTTAAAAGCTTATAGCTTTTAAGCTATTGGAGGGTCAGTCATTCGTGAGTGAACGTTAATCTCGTTTTATTGCCCACAGCCGTTAGCTCGGTTTGTGCTGAGGTTAGAAACTAGTTCTTCTACTGAAGTGTTAAATGGTCGTAATAGTAGGACACTTTTTATATTTTTACAGATATTATTTCCAATATTTGTTTTTACAGAAATTTGCTAGGACTGACAATATTTTGATCTTGACTTGAAAATTTTATTAACGTATAAAAAATGAAAAGGGATTTTGGCGTTCTTTAGGAGTTATAATTCATTTTTTTTAGTTAATTGAATTCATTCACATGATCCTAAAATGTACGCAGAATTTTTTTGCTTTTTAATATTAAATTAAATTGAGAGCATCTGACTGTAAATGCGATTGGTTATGGCGTCAATTCCCATTAGGAGGAAAGAATATATTTTGTTTTCATAAAAAATGCTTAGTTCCATCATTCGACGAATGTCTCGAATACCGAAAAGTCAAGAACGGAATGTCTTGACACTAGGTTCTCTCTGAAGAACGGTTCACATAGAATAATCAGTGACACTTGGTTCTTTGTTCCATGAAGGCAAAAGCTTTAAGCTGCAAATACAAATTAAATTATTTTATTTTTTATTATATTTTCTTTGAATAAAATTAATTTTAATTTGTTAATTAACTTGACTTTTCGTGACAAATAAAAAGATGTATACTATACTTTATTTACAAAACGGCATACCAAAATACATAATTTTAACATTTTTCAAAGTGCAAACACACGATTCGGAAATTGAAAAACATTTCAATTTCCGAATTTCCGGTTCCGAGTCCCGCTTCGTTGATATTTTTAAACGTTTTCTAAAAATAATACGTATGTATTAATAATATTATTACCTATTCATACCAATGTCAGACTAATGATACTGGTATACTAAGTTAATTTAACAAGAAATGGGAAACGATGCCATTGTATGAGATGTATAACTTAAGTTGGAAACTCTATCGTGAACTTCGTAATGTAATCAGCGTGTAGCCTACGGAGCTTTAGATCTAATACTCCTCAGTTATTGATAATAGAGTAGTTCGCAACTTATCACTTACTTTTGTTGGTTTTATTATATATTATAGTAAAATTAGATTCAGACCAGATACTCCTCGTGGCGCAATGGGACAGCGTCTTACTGAAAACACGAATGGTCCTTTTTTGGTTTGATTCCCACTCAGGGGATTGATTATACCGTAAAAAATTGTTTTCACAGTCAGGCTTTGATGATTTAATATAAAGTACTTAATCGCAGTCTATAATTAACTATATCTTAACGAGTCGAAAGTATATACATAATGAGTGGAATGAAAACTGCATTATTAGTATATAAAGTTTCATATACATATTTTAGAAAACGTATAAAAATTTTTTTGAACGCAGTGATTTGAACCTGCGCCTCTTGAAAATCGTTTAAGAGGGGCGGGTTCAAATCCCGCTACGCTGCTTCATTTTCTAAACGTTTTCTAAATATGTCTTTTTCTAATTTCCTAAGTGTACGAATAACACTTTAAAAATGTAAAAATAAATATCATATACATCTTAGATCTATCTACCAATTTGCATATGGCCTAGTCTTAGACCTAAGTGTCTTTTTGAAGTTACGATCCACCTAAATATCAATTTAGTTGTTTTGTTTTGTTCAAATAGTATAAGAGTCCTCGTTTAATGCAACAGAAAGATTCACTTCTAGAGCGAAATATTTATTACTTCGTGAGATCTTTTATAAAGATTTTAAATGAAACTATTTTAGCCGGAGAGCCTTAGTATATTTTGGTATACGAAAATACATTTTAGTACACCTGCTACTGACTCCTGTAAAGTGTTCGGAACGTCTGGTATCCTAGCTTGCGATTATTAATCGAATTCGGTTAAAATAGGTGCATTTTATTTTATTATTCAGCTACTTACTACATAAAGGACATTGCTACCACCGTCAAAACTGAAATAAAGGGACATTGTTGCTTTTCATATTTATCCATTACTCAACTTCACATTATGCCAATATGTATGAACAAATGGATAAAAAGTTTAAGTATTCGTACGGTAATGATGCTTTACAGTAGCTAATAATAGTATAATATATAAATAGTATATACTTGTGGTCGCCCATAACTTTAGAGACTTTATAATCTACATTCCCCAAAAATTTAACAACAGTTTCCTTCTCTCAAACTATATACCTATTAGATTTTCTTAAAATTTAGCAATTTTAATATGGAATTTTAATAAGTGGCTTTTATTTTATTCATATTATTTATGTCTAAATCTTATCATTCCTAGTCTAGTCTTAATATTATTTGGATGTCATTTGATCTCTATCAATAGCTACTAATTATATTTCTAATGGCATTGTCACCGACTGCGCTACTAAGGCTTTTATTACAGAACTGATTTTAGTCATAAATTATACATATCACTTAGCCTTTTACCAAATAATATATATTATATAACCTTTTTCGTTTCGTACATAAAAAGGTAAATGGCGACTTAATTTTACTCTGTGAACATTTACAAAACTATTTTGTAGGAGTAAAGAAAATGTTGAATTTCTCCAAGTTGATCGAGTTCAGGGCAGGTACGGAGATAAGGGTCGTGAGGGCAAACGATAAGCCGGGCTCCCGATATTGATCTCATAATGAATTCCTTAAGTGCCGGTCAACTTTTGCTTTGCCGATCCCAAGTACCAGTTATAAGGCGATTCGCTAAGAAATTTGTTTCTATAACAACTAATTCTTATATGTAAATATAAGACAGTCGCTAAAATAATCACTTCACTGTCCAGTCACTTTGACTTGTACCAGATGGGTATAATTTACATTAATACTACAAGACCAGCTCGCGGCTTCTACTGCGGGAACTATAGCTGTTTCATATTTTCATGAATCAAAAATAGGAGAAAAAGGTATATATATATATATATATATAAGAAAAAAATAATGAATTTAAAACAAACATTATAATTTTTGTTTATAAATCAGGAATTATATGACAAACAAAAATGATGAAGTTGAAATGCGAAAGCAAAGAATAATACAGAAGTTTGTGAAATTAATATGTACTCGTATATACATAAAACTTAAATCTATACTATGGTTCTAAATGTGAAAGTAACTGTCTACCTGTCTGTCTGCCTATGACGTCACGGCCAAACCACTGAACAGATTGTAATGAAATTTGATATAGAGACACATAGGCTTTTTCCTCCCATGTTTTAATTTGTCCCAGGAATTTTATTTAGTTTTACGAAAAGACCGCCGAAATTCGAAACAGCTACAGTTCACGCGGGCACCGCCGCGAGCGGGTCTCTAGTATTTAATTAAACAAATAATATAAAGTTACATTTAACAAATATATGTATTGGTAATCATCGTATATTTAGTCATACACTTTGCACTAAGCTATACAATTTTTATCCCTGGCATTCCCCCTGGGAATTAGCCCTCTAGCCCAGGCTCTCTAGCCACCCTGGTAACATTCTGCTGGTATACATTCGAACTTAAGCTCATCCACTTTGCAAGATTTGCAACATCCACAGTAGTCCATTTTTTGCTACAACACCTTTCATTGTAACTTTTCCTACAACACCTTTCATCTATCATCTGTCGAACATATCCTTGATGATAAATTTCTGGTATAGTATGTAACTTTATAAATAAAAAAGTATATATATATATATTTGTAGTATCTACAAAAAAGTAGTTGAACTTTTAATTATAGTAAAAGTATATTTAAAACACATATAACATTTTCATATCATCTTAGAGATTAGATATATTTTTATTATCGAATGTTTTAAAGAGTTATGAAATTAACATCATAAAAAGAAGCTTTTTTATATAGAAGTTAGATTAATTTAGCGCAACTATAAAGAGCGTGGGATCAAAAGATATGTGAATTCGTCCAAAAAAATAAATAAGACTTGCTAAATTCTAATCCGGTTGAATCTACTCTATGTAAATATATTAGAGAATTAGTTGTTATAACAACTGAAGGATATATCGATAGAATAAAAGAAGACGCATCTGTCTGTCTTCTTCTTATTATTCTTTTAACAATGCAATACATTAATAAAGTTATATGAAACCCTGGACAGGGTAAGGAAGCACTAAGATATGACTTGAATTAAATCCTATTAGATTTTAAAAGAAATCGATAGATTTTTTTAATTTTACAGTCAAAACTATGCAATATCGTTTATAAATGCATATAATACACGATAATGAGTCCAAATATAGCAATTTATTTATTTTGCTCATATTAATTATTCTAATACAGTGTGTTTCTGCTCATTTATAGTCATTTTTGTTTATTTTTACAATGCAAATAAACACAAAAGTGTGTTCATAGCGGCAGACTAGCGAATTACGTAATAAAGAATTCTATATAAATTTTAATGTTATGTTTTAAATCAACGCAAATTTTATATTTCTTTTGAGATTTGTTTACAGAAGTAGGTATACACAACCTACCTAATCGGTTAGAAGTAACATCTTGGAAAAATATCTAGTTTTGTAGGCCTTGTCCAAAACATATGATAATCACTTTAGTCTACAAATACCTTTTCGTTATGTATTATTAATTAGTTGGTAAACTTTTATTAATTCTTTTAAGATCATCTATAAATATATAGCTTTACAAATAAAATTTATTAGAATCAATAAAAAGATTATTTTGCATAATTAGAATTATATTCATTTAAACTGTTATGAATATGTGACATGAAACACGTAGGCTCTTAAAAGTATATATTAAGAAAACGTATAAAAATTTGAACGCAGCGAGATTTGAAGCCACGCCTCTTGAGAACCGTTCTAATGCTCTGACCGCTAAGCCATGCGCTTTATTGTGACTTTCGATAGACAATTTTTTTATAGCTTCTCGCTTTTTCCTTCATAGCAGGATAGTCAGAGAGAACCTAGTGTTCCCGCAAATAGAGTGTATGTGTAATTTAATTATTCCATAATGATAATATTATTCCATTTCATTATTCTATAATTCTATCTGATAAGGACGGATAACAAAGTATATATTACACACACTTCCATATGTTCGACTTTTATACAAAGCGACATATACATATAGTGTGTGTTAATTCGCCGAAGCCAATTCGGATAAGGCTAGGCATATGATAAAAACTTACTTAAACAAGAATATCAGAGCACATGGAAGATTCCAACAGCGTCTCAGCTACAACTTTCGCTTTTATATAGTCGTGTTGACACAAGAAATGTTTATTATTATTATAAATTGTTTTTTTTTTTAGGTTTATCACCTTAGAATATATTGATTATCCGGTTGGTAAGACTATATATATATGTATATATATATATATATATATATATATATATATATATAAGATTGATAGTTTGATATACATATATGTGTATATATATATATATATATATATTTATATATATATATATATATATATATATATGTATATCCAACTATCAATGTTATATAAGCATATGCAAGTATTAGTGGAAATGATTTGATATGTTCCAGAAAATACTCTAAAATTTCATCTAATTACACTGAAACATCGTTTTCAAAATATATGAGATCCTCAAACTGGCAACTCAAATATTTGAATAGTTGTAGAGCGAGGGTGGAACGCAAAAATTTTATTCATAGCTTTGAGCCACTTACAGAATTGCTCTTTTACATTTTATAAGAATATACGTTTCGATATTCCAATTATGTTAAGCATATAACGTGAAATTTAGTACGTCCTATCTTACTAGTGTCCTGCTCGCGTCTTCGCCTGCGTAAACTAAACGACTATTTAGTCTTTTCCCTGCACGTGTTAACACTTAAATCACAAATTTTGCTTTAATTTATAATTTAAACAGTTGTTACTTCATAATTTATGGCTCGATTAAAATTAAATAAACACTTAACATTAATAAAAGTTAACCAAAATACAATAGTCAAAACAGCATTTTAATCGGTTAAGTCGTTTATGAGATTAGCGTGCTCAAAAGTACAGACAAACAGAGAAAAAAATTCAATATAATTGTTTTGGGTTCTATTACACTGATAAATGCCCCCAATATTATTTTTTCACATATAACTTCCATGTACAGACAACGATTAGTTACATTTTTATTATATGTATAGATTAGTGGAATTAACCCAATCAGAGGAATGTTTATAGTTAAATTATTTAAATTTCATCACTCGTTGAGTTCCGACATTCAACTTGCAATGTCTTGAGTTCAGGATCAAAGTGTCATTCGTTCTCTCTGTGTACCTCGCTGTACGGGTAAAAGCGTAAAGCTGCAGAAAAGAAAAAGGTATATAGCTTCCTCCATCGCATTATAGATGGTGAATTTATAATGAAAAAGTATACAATGAAATACCTACTACTTGAAAAAGACTTGAAATTCTTAAGAAAATTACTTCTATTAAAAAAAACATATTTTTAGAAAACGTATAAAAATTTGAACGCAGTGGGATTTGAACACGCGCCTCATGGAAACCAAGACCTTGGACGATTTTTCAATTTCATAAGTGTGAGAATAACACTTTAAAATGTTGAAAACATTACTTCTATTAGATTTCATTACTCAATAATTTTTGTATGAACAAAAAATTTTAAAATTTTCACAACCGCAATTGCTTGGGTTATGTTATCATAATTTAAATACATGTAAATTGATATTATCGAATAAAATATTATAATTATCCAAATAAAATAAAAAATACTTTAAACACACAAACAAATTTTCATTTGAAACAAACTCTGCATTTACTTTATTGTACGTAAATGCAAATATATTGAATACTATTCAATTGTATTCACTAAAAGTAACAAAGTTATTTTTTACCAGTGCGAAAATCCAGATAGTACTAAAAAAATATATCCATGCAGCCTTTGTTCTGTTTCCCGGGCAGGCCAGCTGAGCTGTATCGATCGCGCCGAGCTAGATTTGACTGAGCCAAAGTTTGCAAGTCCATAATAAATTGTCTGGTAAACTTTAAGCTAATTACTGCATTCACTGTTAAATCAACTATTTAATACTAAATTAAAACTATTATCATTTTAAGATATAATTTTAAAATTGATTAAACTTGACGAGATATAATGTCACAAAATAAGATGTAGTGTGGATCATTTGTGTTCTTATACAGTTAGCTTTACTACAAATGTTCTAGGTACAAATCTCATGCCAATTTCATAATATAGAAATGTTATCGATTTCATTAGACAACTTCAATTACTGTAATTATTACTCTGAATATTTGTTTATGATTATATATTTTTTTTTATAATTTAATTACGTAAAATTGGTGAGAAAGGTTAATTATTTAAAAACAAGTTATATTTTAAAATGTTAAACTTTTTGTTCTTATCAAGTAAAATGTTTTACATATGGATTATTTAAATATGTAATTTGATTTAGATATGCAAGATATACTTGATTAGAATTTACTTTAAATAATCCATTTACAAGTCTTGTTTATCGTGGGTTCAAAGCTTCGGTACAGGCGTTAAGCCTCATTAAAAGCTCTTTAAATATTTTAATTTATACGGGTTTGTCACTTGGTATATTTAAAAAACCTACAAACATTTAAAATAATCATTATAAATATATTAACACAAACAGTGTTGTTTGTCTATAAATTGAATTTTTGCTGTATTTCTTTTAGTATCTACATTTTTAGCTTCGTAGTACTTGCAATCTGTCCAAATATACATTTTATTACTTATTAATCTCATGATAAAACCATCGTGGCGGAGTGGACGGACCATTTCTCCGCTTTAGTGAACAAAGCAAAGTTTGGCGTTGAGTTGTGCCACTTAATACGTAATGTCTCGAATTAGGGTGGAAAGGGCAGAAAGGGGTTACACTCTTTCTGACTTGTCCCTGCCATGAATTTAATAAAATAATTATTCCATTTAATAAAAACCCAAGTACAATTTAATATACGCTTATTTCTATTATAAGAAAAAGGAAACTGTAAGAAATCAATATTTAAATAAATCAGACATCTACGACGTATATATTATATTTTAATCATAACATGGTTGTTCCTCGCCTCGCAATAGTCCCAGGCTGAGCTGTATCGACCGGCCGGTTCGGTCCATGAACTTTGATCTAAAATTCTAGACTTGTCTCATCTAAACAATGCTTCTATTGTTATTAGAAAAGTTGCAATATTTGTTTAGTAATATTTATTATTACGTATACTTTTTTACCTTAACTTTATAAATATGGGATCGAAGAAATTAAATTAAATTAAAAAAAAAATAATAATAATAATATATAGAAAGGCTAAAGGTTTATTTCTTTTCTAATGCAATTCCTGCTATGTAAAAGGGCGAAGTCAAATAATTTTATTCAAATCAAGAAGTTACATGTTTCGTTTTTTAAATATCAAATAATTTACCACCAGTTCACTAAAGAGCGCGTGCTCTATTTTTTCTCCAGTCATTTTACAATTATTCATTAGTGACAATGATACCTTTGAAGAGCCAATCGTGGCGTAGTGTGACAACGTCTGTGAACGCATTTGGTTGTAGGTACGAATCCTAATCGGGGTAATGATTATATTTTGAAATAAAGCTTTTTTTAGCCGGATTAATCGCGTATATTATTAGTATTTGAAAATACATTTAAGAAAACCGTAGTTTCAAACACTTTGCAGTACTCCGTGTTCACAGGTAGAGGTAACATTTGTCTGTCAGTTGATACAATTATTATATCAAGCTACCGCTAACAGTTTCTTAGTTGCCTCGCGTACTGCGCTGGATTCTTGCAGAATGAGCTGACTGTATTTCCTCTGGTGTATATTTATTGTTGTTATTGATACTTCAAAGTTTTCAGTATCAGGTGGTAGAAGATTTCCAACCGTCTTCTCTATTGAAATTTGGTTATATATAAAATATTTTCATTTCTCCGCTCTGGTACCTAAGATAAAATGTGATGTTGATTTTCACCTCTCGCCTACTGGCGGAGATCTGAGTGCCTTGACACTAGGTCTCTGACCTTGCTTTGCTGGCAAAAGGGTGAAGTTTAACATTAAATGTATGTAATAATATTTCACGGGGAGTGAAGTTTGAAGCAATTTCCTATAGAATTTTACTTTACTTGAATGTTGATGCGTAATAGTGATGCCTATGTATTTAATTCCATAAAATATACGAATGGGGGGCGTATATAAGCTTTTTAAAATTAGATAAATCTTTTTTTTTTGTAGTGTCAAGAGGCTTTATTATCTTTTTTCGCCCGAATAAATTGAATGGCGGAACTATACGCCTCGCTTTGGCTTACCCGAGAAATAAAATAAATTAAATATAAACGTTTGCGTTTAAATTCAATCACTGTCCCATTGCACCACGACGGCTTTTTAAAAATAAATAATGAAGTACCAGGATTTTAATCTTAAGTACATATGTGCCTCTTAAATATCCATACTTATAAAATATTATAAATGTCTGTTAGAAGCAAGAAGCTCTGTCTGTCAGTCTGTCTCTGACACTATCACGCCCAAATCGCTGAACCGATTGTGATTAAATTTTAAATAGAGATAATTTAGGGGTTTAGTTATGAACATAGGCTAAGGCCAGAAATTTCATTGTTTTACGAACATTCCGAATTTCGTTCGTAGTTTTGGTACACATGAACATGGTACACATACCTAAAGTAAAATATTATATTTCTATAAAATACAATACAGATAAATTAAAAAAAATATAATAAAAATGTAACTAATCCCTGTTGTTGGTAATGTAAGTCAATGGCTTTTTGTATTTCTTCTCCATTTTAACCATGCCAAATTTTATACTTCTCTGTCCGTATGTCCGTTTGGAGACAACAAGCTTAAAAACGACTTTGCTTCTATAAAAAGAATGAAATAAAAGGCGTAAATAAATAAATATAATAATTATCAAAAAATTGCCCTTTTCGTGGTTTCAATCTAGGACTGATGTAACTTTCCAATCACATCACTATCAAATATCATAATCCGTATCTATAATTTATTATTAATAATATATTACCACACACAAAAACAGGAACTAAACCTCTGGAAATTTACAGAAGGCTCAATATGTTTTGTAGGCCTTCATTAATAATATTTATTATGAGATCGAAGAGCCTTGCCGTTTAAGTCGTTGTTAGCATAGAGCTTGACTTATTTACAAATAATTTAATTGAGTTAAACATTTGAATAGATAATTCATTATTAGGTGTATAAATTAACTAAATATTCACGTATTTTTCCATATAGAAAGGTCGACGACGGCAGGACAGAAAACTAAGTTATATATATATATATATAACTTTCTGTACTTTGCAATCTTTCGTTAATGAGTTTTTGACTTCTCCGCTTTTAGCGGTGGATTGTTATTTGCAATAAGTGTATAGAACTATGTATAATCAAATAGTAAAGTGTCTTCGATTTAATATCAACAAATTTCACCCAAATGGTATTAGAACCAGCGACTAACAGCCATTAAAATAATTTAATATTAAAATATCCAAGCCAAACGCCATGTTTAAATGTCATCTCTAGACTTATACGAATATGGACGTAATAGCATTTGTAAGTAATGTCGCCACTTCTATATAAAAATATGAGTAACACTTGAAATTTCTACATGTCGACGAGATACGTTCCAAAAACACATTTCACTGATTTTTAAAAGACTTTCAAGATTTTATCCTAAAAATGATTACAGAACATGTCAAGATTGGACAAGTAGCGACCAAGGCCTGGTTTCCCTTGAGCTCTCTCAAGCTCAAGTGCATGCTCGCGGTGACCCTGAATATAATTAGAAGATACTTGCTGATCGAATTTCCGATTTAGTACAAGATATACACATAAACATTTCTTGTTTCTAGAAAACGAAAAAATACTTATCTCGAAATCTTAATACGTATGTTTAGCCATTAGTAACTGTCTGCAAAACGCTATATTTTCTGTTCATTTACATAAAACATATTTAATATCATACAAATAGTAATACATTACAGTTTGGACCTGTTTTTAAGAATATTATGCGGACGGTGGAGTATGTAGTTTTGCATAGTTAAAGTTTGTATGGAGAAGAAATACAAGCCAATATTTTCCTACCTACCTTATTTATTATATAACATTTAAAAATACATTAAATTAAGAAAAAAATATTACACACACACACAAATATATATTTGAAATATATCCATATTAATATTATAAATGCGAAAGTAACTCTGTATCTCTGTCTTTTGCCCGCTGAACCGATTGTGATGAAATTTGATATAGCCATACTGGACGGTTTTGGAATAAACATAGGCTACTTTTGAATCCTAATTTGTTAATTTTCCCGGTAATTTAATTGTTTTATGATAAGGTCGCTGAAAATACAAAATAGTTCATGCGAGCAAAGCCGCGAGCGGGTCGTTATTATTTGTATAAAGTTTAATCAGCTCAATACTGGTAAAGGTTGTCTGACAGAGATTGCTACCAGCAATATGAACGCCTTTGCTAACTCGGTACTACTTATTAAATCTGTGTACTGGTACTTGTATTGGCTTTGTGTACAATAAAGTATTTCTGTCTCTCTTTATATATATACTGGATACTACTAGTTTATTATAAATTCAATATATATTACGCTAACGAAAACCTCATAATTTATTCAATACAATATATGGCTCATTGGCTCATATTTTAATATAAGCACTAAAGAATTTGTATATAACCTACATAATGACCTATATAATACACATTCCTGTCATTCTGTCTGTTTGTTCTTTATTTGGGAGCATGTTTATATTTAAATAGTATTTTTAAATTCCTCTAGTATCGTAAGACAAAGCGAGGCATTGGGTTCCACCATTTAATACCCAACACTCATCTATATCGGAGTGGATGGTTTGGGGGACGATAGGTGGATGACTCAACATTAAATTCTCCTTCAGAAGTCGTGAAGAGAAGCCAGAATGAAAAGGTACAATGAATAAAACATAAGAGAATATCGGATAATAGTTTATTATTTTAACTAATTAATACCATCTCATAATAAGTTCTTTGATTTTCACGATTATTACACATTTTGAAATGAAACTATTTTTAAACGGATTAATCGCATATAATATTGGTATTGAAAATATATGGTAGCAGGTAGACTACCTGTGACCACGGACTACTTTAAACTGTTTGAAACGTCGAGTTCTAAAATGTATTTTCGAATACCAATATTATATTAATCCGGTTAAAAAAAAAAATGTTTCATTTCCTAATACCATCTCTGTCCGCTAAATTAGATAAATTTAGTAAATTAGGTAAATAATAAAATTTTTAAATACGATTAATAATTTATAAAAAATTCAATTAAGCTTAAAATAGAATGTATATGAGTAAAATAATAGATATATAATATTGCTATACTGATTGATTTTGTTCGGATATAGTTTCGTTATTTCTTCTCTTCCAAATATAATAATATTCAATTGGCCAAAATAATAAACAAGGCAGGCTGCATACCGTCAAGGCATAAAAAGCTGGCACATAGTCGTGATTCATATCTTTAATTAAACCTGAAACAGTTGAAATATTGAAAATAAATAAAATTATTTAATAATTTAAATATACAATAACCTATAATTTCCACCATACCATGCACTAAAGCAATATTGTTATAGTATAATTGACGGAATTCATTTTCTGTATAATATTTTTGGTTCTTACACATTTTAAATGAAACTTTTGTTTACCGGATAACCTACACCGGAGGCCATCGTGTCCAGTGTGACAGCGTCCGACAGTTTTCGTGATGGTTGTGGGTTCAATTTCCACTCGGAGGAATGATTTGCATAATTAAATTATTAATTAATTAATATTTAAATTATTTTCATAACTCCGCTCTGGTGACAAGTTATAACCCGGCATTGAGTTTTGCCACTAGGTTCACTCTGACTACCCTGCTATGTGGGAAAAAACGTGAAGCTCCAATAAAATCGCGTATGTTTTGGTATTTGAAAGTACATTTTAAAAAACCCGACACTTTGCAGTAGTCCCTCGACACAGTCTACACTCTACACTCTACACCTATCTAACTGAATCCAAAATATACGCGATTTATCCAGTTAAAATAGTTTCTTTCGAAATGTGTAAATATCGTCAAAATCAAAAGATCATACAAAAATAAAGTTCAGTTAAATATTATAGCAATATTGTTCTATGGCAGAAGTTAATGTAACTATCGTAGATTTATATAGGTGATTATAGAAAATATTGAACAAGGATATTTAAGTTAAAAAGAAATAAAATTTATTAATATAAATTTGATGTGTAAAATATTTGCCACCGTATTATGTCGATGGAAAGTAGTTCAATACTGCCTTAACAAAACACCTGTGATACATTTTGAAATTACGAATATTTAAATTTATGCATAAGCTTCGTGTAGTACAATGGTGAGCTTGTATTGAACGACATTTCTATAAGTTTTATATGAAATTCAATATTGAAATAGAATATGTACTAATAAGCGCTTAGAACTTCAAACCAATGCACTTAAAATAGTTAAATTTTCAAAAGATAAAAATGTATTAATATAAAGGAAAACGAAATTATTTTGTCTTTAGCTTCACGCTTTTCCTGCATAGCAGCGTAGCCACAGAAAAGCTAGTGTCAAGACAATTTACTTTCCACTTTTCGCCCAAAATGGACACATTTGATATTAAGTAACGGAACTAAATGCCGCACTTCGCGTTTCTAGGGCGGAGAAATGGAAATAATTTAAATTTAACAATTCCTCCGTGTCTGGATCGAACTCATAACCAATCGCATTTGAAGTCAGAGTCTGTGTTGCGCCACGATTGTCTCAAAGTACTTTAAGTGTCAATAAACGAAAAGCTACATAAAAAACCCATTAAATTTTATAGAGTTGCATTAAAGTAAATCTGTGCACACGGATATTTTCACATATCAGTCTGAACGAGTACGTCTAGAATTGCTCCACTTCACCATGAATAAACACTTCAATCTTAAAATACTTCGCGTAGAGCAATATGCGCTAGAAAATTGAATTTCTGAAAGAACATATTTTGCTGGTAACAAAATATTTGCCATAATAAATATTTTGCCTCATACCTACCCACCTACCTCTTTCTTAAAGCAAGATATTACATACATATTTTTGTGATATTAAAATGTTAATGGAAGCTTATGTGTGTTTTGTCAAATCGTATAATGAAGAGTGTTTGGATGTCTGAATATAAATCACACAAAAACTACTCTACTAATTTGAAGGAAATTAACCATATACATGAAACATATTCTGAATGATTATTATTGCTTAATAACTTATTAAAGGCTAATACAGTGGTTATCAAATTGTCTCAAGCTAGATTTTGTGTTTCTTCAAAAAAAAAGCTAATGGTCTGGCATATCTCACGGGTAGGGAGAGAAAATCTGGAGTTGAGAACGGAGTGCCGTTCTTTCGCTTTCTCTGCAAATTGAAGTGTTAGTCTAAGGGGGCCTCGAACCCACAACTATTGTATGTACTGTTAAATATATATTTGTTTTCATTACACTAAGATGGCGTCTGATATAAAATAATACATAGTTTTTATTATGTAATGCAATATACGTTATTTTGGTTATTCAGCAATTCTGTGGACGTTCCACATTATAATCTAACGTGACATTCGCTCCAAAAACACAAGACAGTATAATGAGAGAGGATTTTAATTTAAAAACTAGTTCCCCAAATATTTGTTCCGACTTTTCATTTTAGTTTTAAGTACTCCTACCGCGGTTCTGACGTTTCATTTTCCTAGTCCGTTGTAGGTTATTAAAATGTTTGACACTTGTGTATACATGGGCTTTAATCAAAATTTTAAATTTCAACTCTTAAAACCAAAATATGAAGTGATTATTGTTTGTAAGTGCAACGTAAATATGCTATTTGTGTCAATTCTATTTTTTTTATCCTGGGTGAATATATATATATATATATATATATATATATATATATATATATATATATATCCATATATATTTATATAAATAATCTTAAATTTGGTTTCTTTCTATTCTGATCATTTTCGTAATTAAACCAGGCTCATGCTAAGAATATATTACGTTATCATCGGTTTCAGACATATTTAAGCAAATCAGCGGCATGAAGTTAGGAACAATAAAATTGGAGATTTTTGAAATTAATACAAACAAACACAAAAGTGGAGCTAATAAAAATGTGTGAAAACGGTTACTTTTCACAATTTCAACAAAATCTAATTAAAAATATATTTTATTCAAATAAGCGCTTTCAAATCGTCAATTAAAATAAAATGTCAGTATTGTCAGTCCTAGCGGCAGCTCCACCAGCTCGAACTATAATTAACTTACCAATTATTGGTGAAAACGCAACATTAACAAGTCCAGCGGCAAACATGAAAAGAGCATAGGCTCCAGTGAAGTCTTGATGCGTCACGTGATTAGATATCACAAGGGGACTTGACACATGGAGCCAGGCTCGCAGTACTCCTAACACACTCGTTACTAAAACCATCCATGTGAATTGACGAACTTGTAGAACAACTGAAAATATATATATTGTTTAGTTACGTACATCACCCGCATATGGCAAGAGATAATTTAGTGATAAGACACTCCGTTCTCTACTTTCATCCCAATTACAGAGCATGTTGAGTGGCGGAACCCTGGCTGGGTTTGCATTGTGATCGGGCTGGTGGAGCACTGTAGTATCTACTATCTGGGCCTGTGTTTCTTTTATATTTATCCAAACTTACTTAGAGGAAATATTTTCCGAAAGATGTTAATACAGTTTTTAATAAGAAGTCTAAATGGAACGGCCAAAATCAACAACGCCGCAATTCTTCCTGTAGCTTCATTGTAGCACATTATGTATAGAATATGGAGAACGGAGCAATATGTCATGTGTCATGGTAGTAGAATATATCATTTGGCATAGTTAAAGATATATGGAAAAAAAGTTTAGAAAGCCAATATTTTCATAGTAAAGCATTAGTATAAATTAAATTATTAAAATATAATACGCATGGTTACTATGTGTTTGACATACACTTTTGTGATAAGTCAAATATATGTTGCTAAGACAACTCGTATTTTATGAGTCAACAGGGCCTTAATAATATTAAAACACTACAAGAACAAAATGATAAGGATAACCATCCGACCACCAACCATTATCTTTTCTTATCTTATGTTTACAATTATAATACATTATGAAAAAATAATTTGCATAGACATGTGCATTTACATCAATGTATAGTATATCTGGATAAACCTAGGACAAGCGAAGAGCAATCAACTTATTATATATAATATTTATTTTTATCAAATGTGAACTAAAAATATACTTATATTGAAAAAAGAATAAAAGCTAGCTTGGCTTGGGTCTTTAAGATATCGGTAATGAAATATATTTGGTAGCAAAATTACCTATTCTGGCGACAAGAGTCAGGAATGTTGCCACATAAAATAGTAATCTTGTATTTATTGTGAAAAAACTACTTATAAGAACGAGACCAAAGCGACCTGCCACATCTGCTCCGGCACTGACGGAAATGCATGTTGCTACTTGATTCTGTCAAAGAATATATTGTTTTTTTTATCAATAATTTCATTTCTTCTGCTAAAAAAGCCTAAACCTAAAAAAAAACTATATTACTCGTATATAAAGCTAACAATACCGTGCTATATCCATATTGAAACAATAGCATTGGATGTAAAATGAAGAATATTAGATCGGAGAAGTTAACAAAGCTCTGTCCGATGCAAATATTACAAAACACAGGATCGTTTAAAACTTTTAAATTCAGCAGTTCCAAGATCTCGCCACTGGAAAATAAAATAGCGTATATTAACTTCAAATTTAAATAAAAATTTACAGTTCAAATGTATCGATAGTTATCGTACCGTATTGTTTTCTTGTATTTTGTACTAGAAATGCCTTCTTGTGTCCCATTATTTGTATTTTTGTCACTTAAGAGGTCAGCAGCCTCATGCTCGTTAATATTACCAGCTAGCTTGATATCTACAATCAGATTACACATTAAGTCACTTATTTACACATACAATGATATTTTCAAATAAAATAAAAATACTTGCTAGTTTTTTTTTGGCTTCAAAACTTGTCTTCATTGTTAACATTCCAGGAAAAGTGTGCAGCGATATTGCACTTATTATCAATAAAGATGCTCTAAATCCATAAAATGATAGCATAAGCTTCACGATCTGTGGGTACCAAATTAAAATGAATCCTTGTACAGCTTTTATTAAGCTCATAGCTTGCGTTCTCTTTTCGTTGAAATAGTGATTAAGAGTGGAATAGCAAACTGGTACCATCATGCCGAACCCAATTCCTTGGAGCAGTCCAAATGTGAACGTTAATTGGTTTGCATTTGATATAAATATTGTGGAGATAGATCCAATACTCATAAGTGATGCTCCTAATAAACCTCCTAGTCTTAAAGAGCACCTTCTAGATACTATACTGAGAATGAAACCTGAAAAAAAAATTACTCAAGTTTAATTTTAAGTCAAGAATTTCTTTTTTTTTACTTCAAGCTTTTTCACACATAGCAGTGTAAATATGAAGACTGATTCTGCACTTTTCGCCTGAATTCAAGGCATTTCGTGTTGAGAGGTGAAACTCAACGCCGCACTTTGCCTCGTCACCAGAGCGGAAATATTTGATTTATGGTTAACACTTAAATACTTGGCATTGAAGAAGTTTATTATTGATTTAAATTTATTTTCTAGATGATTAATGTAAGTAATGTTGTTTTATCACTTTAACTTTTAGAAATTTTATTAGGAGTCAAAACGTCAAAACTATGAACCCTTAGCTTTTTTAATATATGCAAAAAATGTCGTATTAAATAATAGTGTATTAGACGAATATTGGAATGTATGATTCTTTTAATGAACGTCAAATTGCTCAGTCCAATGTCAAAGTATTTACTTATTGGAAATTTTATTTCTAGAAGAATATAAAAAATATAGAATGCATTTATATGTTTATTTAGTTGCTTGTCTGGATTTTAGTCACTTTTTAAATCCTTGCATATTCTATAAAGACGTGAATAGAAACACTAACGCCAAACACTTAGTTGTCTGCCTGATATTTAATAAAGCATTTATATACGTAGCCAATCCTTTTGCTATGTGTATTCTATCCGTCCTACCCTCTTGGCAAACCTTTAGTAGGCTTTCGTGAAAGATGGATAATTACAAATTTATGCCACGAACATAAAAGCTATATACAGATGTTTATATACAGTGAATAAACAGTAACATTTTACTAGATATTGCCCGCGATTCGTCCGCATTGTAATGAGCAACTCTCTACGAAATACAAACTTGATTTGTAGCAAAAAAAGTAGGAGTTTCATACAAACTCACGAGACCCCTTAGATCTCTTTAATCCTGCTCTGTCGCAAAGCTAGTTCTCATCCAGCGTCTACTACCTACAAACTACTTAGATACGGCAGATGCCGATTTTCATTTTTGTACGTCAAGTGGTTTTCGAGATTTTATAATAAATTACTTCTAGTTTTTATTATAATTATTATTATTGTCTTCTTTATTGTATTTAAAAAACATATATTACAAAGTAAACAATAAAGTTTTTTAGTTAACAAGGGTGGATCTCTTCCAGTAAACCAGTGAAAGTGTATGAGTTACAATTTATATACATTTTATATACATAAGTAGATAATACAGACCTCCTATAGCTAGCATCACAGCGAACACGCCATGCGCGGTAGTTAGAGATTTTGCACTGGAATGGGTTTCGATGATGAAGTCTTTGTATATCAAACCAAACGAATTTACATGCCCTATGCCTGCAACCTGAAAATAAATGTGAAAGCTTTAAAGCCAAAGTATTAAATATTGTTTAAAGTTTTATTTGCACCCATATATTTCGGATAAGAGAAATATTTTTAGATAAAGTATAAAACATTGAACGCAATCGGATTCAAATCCGTGCCAAGTCCAAGCATATTTAAAAATGTTTAGCCAAAGTATTTACTATAAATATTATATACATTTTTTTGTCTGCGAAATTCACAATTATTTAAAAAAAGCAGTGATAGACACAGTCTAGATACAAGAATTCAAAACAAGCTGAAAATTAAGAGTTTTTGACTTCAAAAGGTAAAAAAATCATTTATATCACAGGGTATATATATGTACAATAAAATACCACCAATAATTTCAGACTTGCCACTTGAACAATTTTAAACTAAAATAAAAAATATGTTATTAAAGAAAATATATTACTCTGCCCCATAATTTTATACTGATGTAAATGTGTGGGATTAAATAATATTGATGCTCTCACAGGAGGCTTATCATAGTCGTGAAAATTAGTGAATTAATGTAAAATTATATTTGAAAAGAGCAACAGTTTATTTTCTCAGCAGAACTTTCCGAGCCGGTGGTAGCTTTCGGTAGGACTACCAATACTGACATTTTATGTTAATTGACAGTTTCGAATTGTGCTTGTAATAGCCTATTTGAAATTGATTTTGATAAATTATAAGGGTGAGCTAATACAAGATAAGTCAGGTAACTCAATTTGTAATGATTAGTTTTGCCTTCCATTGCCTTACTAGTTTAATTTTACCTTTAAGTAATATATTATAATATATTTTTCTAATGACATAAATCTATTTTCAACGACTACTTTTCGTAAACTTTACATTAGTTTTATCATTGGCTTAAGAAAACACGGTTATTATAGCACTTATATATACTCGTAGAAATGGCTCTTATGATTTTGTTTAAAAAAATATTGAAATATAGATATTGCTTTTACCGCACTTAATTTAAGAAAATCGGAAAAACATCAACATAGTTTTAAATATCTATTATATTTGAAGATTTGAAGTGTCCCCTAATCATTTCAACTAAATATTTTTAAAAGAATATATAAAATTACAGCTTCACGCGTTTTCCCGCATAGCACGGTAGTCAGAGAGAAACTTTCATTTCATTCATTCGTATAAAATAACTTTTTTACATAATCACTGGTATAAGGCGTTGCTTTGCTAACACACAAATAGTGTTATCAGTATATATGCAACGTACAGATAATAATATATTTTCATAAATTTTGTTACATTCACTTTTGTGCTCAATTTTTTTATAAAATTGGTGAAAACTTTGATTGGACCTGGTTATTGTAAGTTCTAATTACACTTGTGACAATTTTTATTTATACCGTATTGTTAAAGACAACATAAAGGCAGTTTCACTAGAAGACAAAGGCAGTTTCACTAATTTATCTGTGGCTATTTAGCAAAATGCAAGAGATAAACAAATAACTTAATAAAAAGATTCTGAAGTGTAACATTTGATTTGAATAAATCCTTTTATATCATTGTTACTTAAAAATACTCTAACAAATAAAACAATAACACTCAACTGCTCCATGAAAACTAGGACATCCGCTTTGTTTGTAACATTCTTCTTTTATTGTTAGATCATTTCTATTTTAAACCTAAGACGTACCATTCAACAATAGTATTAAATGCAAATTATACAATTAATAAACAATACTTACAAATGTTATGATAGTACCGAAACAAACAGCGTACCCCCACTGGTCTATATCCTTGAACTTTTTACTTTTACTAGTATTTGCTTCATCCATTTTAAATAGATTAGATGTTCCAAGTTGTACAGTTACAGACAGACTAAACTATCAGAATTATTAGATAAAGGACTTGTACGGTGCATGGAGATACTGTGTGAGCGATAAAACTTCGTAGCTCGCTCGTGTATGCGATGCGACTGACATTGACATATGCGTATGAGTTATACGATATCAGTAATCTTTTGTTTTCAATGGTTTATTTGTCCAGTACAAATTGTCTATTTTTAATGTTTCTCTTCCTGGCATTAGTTTGATGATAGCTTATAAACTATTTAGTTATGTAGACCGCTTGAACGGTTCAAGAGCCGGTTCAAGAGCCGATATATATATTTTAATTACCTAAGTGTGTGATACTTTACAAAAATGTATAAAAATATTTATTTATATTTGAATTAATGTGCAGTTTTTAATTTAGCTATTATTCTTGCTGCAAATTGACTTAAGGAACTAAGTAAGAAAAACAGTGTTACTTTTAAATAAGCCCTAATTTATTATAGTTTTATCTCATATAAGTACAAATGTCATTTGCTTCCGTAGGTACGATTACTCTGTTAGTGACCTATATCACAAATGGACGGACTAAGATGAATTTAAAGGACTTCATAGAGCAATAGATAAATTTTTTTACCTTACACATTTAAGTGTTAAGACACTCCGTTCTCTACTTTCCCGTGGAGTGGCGGAGCTCGACGACGCGATTTGTATTATCACCAATGCTGAATTAAAATCACCACTAATGGAAATCGAACCCACAAAAGCTTTAGGATTTAAATAAAAATTTAAAAAAATTAAAAATTTTGAATTGAGATTTACATGTATTCTCAATCCTACCAACCAACCAAAATAAGGTAGCTTACGGTATCAAAGGCCTTTTTTTATCTATAAATATTTCTAAGCCGAACCGTTTTTCCTGCAATTAGCGAGGTCGGGTTTTAACACCAGACTTGTATATTGGAGTCACTTTTACAATTTTTAAAACATCCGAAACAGAGCTTTTGTCGCAGACATTCATCTATGCAACTAGATCATTCCCCAACAATGTATGCCTTCAAACATTATACTACATTTGTAGTTATACCATCTATCCCAATGCGCTGCAGTTTTATAACTTTAGTAGTTCTCAATGTATATTTTGTTTATGTACGATTTAGTTTTTGCATCTCTATAGATATTTTAATTTTATTTTAACCTACGTTTGAGTCTAATTTACCAATAGTTTTTGAGATATAATTTTCACTGAAGCGGGCAATTGCTGATAAATTATTACTATATATGTGATAACATATAGTAAAAGTTGTATTATATCGAAACTTATCATGAATCTGGCTGGTAATTGAACCCGTATCAGTTATTAGTCGTTCAAAACAATGATTTTACGAAATTATTATAAATATTAATATTATTTTATTATTATAGAGGCCGTCGCGGCCCAGTGGAATAGCGTCTGAATGAAAACACCATTTGTTGTCGGTTCGATGTTCACTCGATAAATTAATATAATATGATTATCGATAAATTAATTTCATTTCCCGCTCTAGTAGGTACCTAAAGGCTTTCAGTTCGCCATTTAACAGTTAATGTCTTGAATTCGGGCGGAAAATGGAGAACGGAGTATCTTGACACTCTGACTAACGAAAAGAAAAATACTGTATATATTATATAATAAATAATATCGAATGTTGAACGATGTTTGAATTGGCTGTGTAATATATATGTTAATATATAAGACTCTTGCGTTACTTACTGACTGAGTGACCATGTAACGCCGAAACTGATGGACGTAGAAAGCTGAAATTTGATTGTGTAAATTGTGTTCTGCCTCCTATTAAAAATAATTTCAAAAATCATATGTTGATTTCTTCATATTATACTAGAAATATAAGTAACGTATCTCTGGCTGTAACTGTAACTTATCTGAGTCTAACGTAATGGTTGTGGGTTCGATTCCCACTCGACAAGATGGTTATATTCAAAAGCTTGTACCCCGTTCAGACAAAGCGTACAGTTTCGCCACTCCACACGCTAATTTTGGATACGCGTCGAAAATCATGAATGAATGCATAGAGTTTAGACACTAGGTGTTTTTCTGCCTACTCTGTCTGCTATGAGAAAAAAATAAGGTGCAAAAATTATTTATTTAATATATTTGTTTGTTTTGACAAAAGAATAAGGACCCTTTTCGTAAACATGTACCCCTTTTTGCAAACAAGTGTTTTTGGTTATCGTTTTTTAAACCACCACTATTGAAAGTTGTTTTTTTTTGTGTAACCGGAATGAAATGTTTTAATAATATTATATGTGAAAAATCATTTATCGAATTGATATATATTATGTAATAAATATTGATTATGGTTAGTTACTATATGATAATAAATTGTTAGTCCTAATATATCTATATGGAATATATATTATTGGCTTTGTTTACAGGAAAATTATGATAACGTTTGTAGATAAAACAAGAACCATGTAAAAGTAAAATGTTTGATTATTTTATTAAGATAAGAATTTATTTTAATTAATTAATATTCTATAGAATGAAGAATGAAAAATGCAATGCGTAAGGCGTTTACAATGAAAAAAATCACCTTAATGTTTTATACGTAAACCACGGAGAACATAGTGTCACAACACTCCATTCTCATTTCTGTGACCAAATTGGAGATATTGTGTGTTTAGTGCAGACTTTAAAAACGCGTTTTGTCTTACAGACCCACCACATCACGGTGGCTTCAAAATATCACAAAGATATAGATAAAATTATTTTATTAAAGTGTTATTCACACACTTAGGAAATTGAAAAAAATATATTTAGAAAACTTATAAAAATTTGTACGCAGCGGGATTTGAACCCGCGCCGCTAAGCCATGCGTTAGCATGGCACAACGCATGGCTTAGCGGTCAGAGCGCTTGAACGGTTTTCAAGAGGCGCGGGTTCAAATCCCGCTGCGTTCAAATTTTTATACGTTTTCTAAATATAAGTTTTATAAAAAAAAATAAGCGATACTTGAAAAAAACATACAGTTATATCAAAAAACTGGTGTAATACATCACGTCCATTCGTATATCGCAGATTCAAGTTTGCAAACGTCAATAGCAATCGCGTCGAGAGATCCCAATTACCTCTTAACTT
The DNA here is from genome assembly GCA_038994665.1 of Podotricha telesiphe. Taxonomy (NCBI): domain Eukaryota; kingdom Metazoa; phylum Arthropoda; class Insecta; order Lepidoptera; family Nymphalidae; genus Podotricha; species Podotricha telesiphe. The sequence continues at coordinate 720,573 of JAOYRR010000107.1, read as the reverse complement.
GAGTGACGGTTTATCTGAAACCGGTAAGTACTAATGACGTTATTTTATACCGGTTTAATGCCTGTTAAACATGAATTATCATCTCTGAGTGTGGTAGTTAGATGTTGAATGATTGCGCAGTTCAACAACTTATATCTAGTGATAAGTGGAGAATTTCTCATATTTATCAAATTCAAAAGCTTTAGTTTTTAATAAAATAAAATATTACTAAATAGCTTGAAATATATGTTTATATAAAAGTGCAAAATGTTACATATTTTAATATTATTGAAGAGTTATTCACACACTTAGGATATGAGCAACGTATATATAAATAATATTGCGAGTGCTTGGACAGTTTTCTAATCCCGCTACGTTAAAAAAATATACGTTTTCTATAAATTTTATTTAATAGATATAATTCTCTCTTGCCAAACGATTGTTCTTATCAAAATATTTGAATAGCGGAAATTTGTAAAAAAAATTCTACAGAGATACTAACATCAAAAATAAGTTATAGCATGCGTATAAGAATGTAGCTGCATTGAATGTATGGCTTAGCGCTCAGAGCGCTTGGATGGTTTCCAAGACGCGCGGGTTCGAGTCCTTATATATTCCAAATTTGTATATAATAACGTTATATATGATAAACGTTGCTAAGGCATTCTTCACCCCACTCCACTCTCTCATGAAGCAGACAGTATATTAAACCATACGTCATGTTCCAAATTCTTAATTTTACCACAGGTTCACTATACCCGCATTTATATATAAAGGCGTGAATTTCATATAGATTAAAAATAAAACTACTATAATAAAAAAACTAAATCATTTAGAAGTAATTTTATATTGTAACTTCCATTACTTTTAAGATCGTATAAAAATATAATTTAGACTATGAATAACCGTTTTATAGATATTGCCAATGATTTTTGTTACAAAATACTTGTTTTTATTTGGTTTTATAAACAATTTTTGAGCTTAACTGTAGTTTCATTAATGCAAGATCTCATTTTTAATTTACATAACGATGGCAGGTCCATTTTAACTGACTGAATTTAACCGAGCGTTGGTATATTCAATATGCACAATTAAACAGCTTATGTTAAAGCGAAACTTACTTTATAAGGTAGCAACGAATAAAAATAAATTTTAGTCAGTTTTTTAGTCAGAGAGATCTTGGGGTCAAGACACTCTTCTCCACTTTCCGCCCTAAACCGAGACATTGCAATAATTTCCCGGAGTGTTAATGGAACCCATAACCAATCGCGTTTACAATCCGACGCTACGATGGCCTAAAACATTATTAATTGAACATGTGTTTATTAATTCATAAAAAATATACTTATATGTATAAGCAATTTGTTTTTAACTTTAATTGTATTTTTGAATTTGTAATGTAGTGACGTAACGATTGGAGGCAATTAACCTTCTCTTTTTGACCAGTTTTAATATGAAAGTAACTAAAATTTCGAAATTTTATATTTTGAACTGAAATTTGATCAGTCTCAAGCAAGGCATGGCAAGGCTAAAAAAGCCTAGAATCAAGACACTCCGTTATCAGCTTTCTCTCCGTAATTCAAAATATTGCGGAATCGATGGAAACCAACTCCGAGCTTCATTTTACTAGAGCGGATAATAATAAAACATTTTACTTTCAACTTTGACATGACAGTGGTTATAAATCCATTAAGTGTTCCACATCTACATTATTAGTACATATATATGTATGGATGTGTGTAAGTATCTATGTTACTATACATATTTATATATACTTATGTATTTATCTGTATTTATTTGTGTAAGTTTATGAAGTAAATTCTGTATTTTTCTTGTTTATTACTTTTTCTCTTTCTCGTATATTTTATAATTCACAACTTATCAACTTGCACAGGTTGACTGGAAGATATCTCTTCAAGAGATAAGTCTTACCTTTGTACTTTTTTGTTTATTTGTTTATCATTTATTATATATATTTTTTTGTAAGTGCAATAAGGAATATAATAATAAAAACAATATATTCATTACCCCGTGTTTGGATCGAACCAATAACCATTGCGTCAATAGTCAGAAACTGCCTACTACGCAACGGTGTCCTCAAAAATAAACATGGTAACAAATACTTATAATCATTCTTCTAATATTAAAATATAAACAAAGAAAAGTCAGTTGTTCCGTTGTCCTCATTCCATTGTGATTGATGCGGAAGTTGACGTAGCGCTTTGTAATGACAAAAGAAAACTTATCTACATTTTTATATAAACAGAAATGTATTGACTTGTGGATGTAATGTCGCAAAATAGGAAACAAAAGTTATATTTAATGAAGCTGACAGCCAATATTGCATATAGTGAAGGAAAAATCAGATTAAAACTCGGATTTCTTTAAAGACTGACTGTGAACATATGGTTGAGTGTTCGATACTTATTCTATGTAGGAGTTGACCGGCAATCGCGTTCCACCGTGCAGAGTCCTCAGTGCACCCGCATATTTGTGACGATGCACCGTGGCACAGCAGACCACTAGCCCGAAGATGTATCCTTAGAGACCTACTCCCTCCGTTCCTCCTTGATCCCTGAGCTGCTGTCATGGTAGCTGGTCACCCAAGCTGGGCCTCCCCTGAGCAACCAGGGGTCTCATCCAGCTGTGCGGACTGACTGGACAGCGAACAGCTCTCCCTACCCTTGACACTCATATTAGTGGGTGGCGTTTGACCCACCTCATCTGATCGTAGTGACCCAGCCCTGATACCGTCTCCTCTCTCCCCCGAAAGATAAAAATACACACACCATCGGTACTTATTCAAGGATAGTTCCTTATTATATATTTATATATATATATATATATATATATATATATATATACATTTACCAGCCTGGTAAGGCAAAGCAGCATTAGGTTCCACCACCATGAGGCACAAAATGAGCCGAAAGATATGAACGGAGTCTATAAGCGTTAGGCTAAAAATCTCCAGTAATCCATCCAAACCAATCTTATGTATAAAAAAAACAGGCATTGAAATATTCCGTTGAATATCGGATATAAATATTTTAAAAGGATAAACGAGTATGTAAATGTTTTGAAACCAAATTTGCATAGCTTTGTATTGTTTTTATTAAAGTAATCTTAAATCAACTAAACCTGTTATTATATATTATCATTTATTATTTTCAACAGAATTATTCACTTTTTTATATAAATTCTTAAATATTAAGTTATAGTCTAATCATTTGTTTCTTACCATCTAATTTATTTAATAAGACTGTATTTATAATTGTGTGACTGTAATTATACTGATAAGACCATTTCCCTTATGTGGTCTTAAGGTTAAAATTGTTCAGGTAACCTGGACAATGGGAAACTCCTATATTTTAAGCGAATTCCGTTTAGTTTCCGTTTTGGAAATTAAAGCCAACACATATAGCGAATAAAATCCAATTGTGACGTTGGAAATATGAGAAATTACGTTCAAGGTTTTACAAGGACACTTTAAAATCCAATTATAATAAATACATCATAAAAACGAAATAAGGATAAAATAATTAAGATTGTTTCAGTGTTAACAGCCTTTATTGCCATTTGTGTCTCGAGAGATCATTTTTAAAATTCCTAACAATAAGATTAATATAAAAATGTGCAAAACATCTACATTTGATATGAGTATTACGAATCATGTATACATAATATAATAATGAATTATTAAAATATTTTACAATGGCACATTTATTAGTAATTTTTTTGTAGGACCTGTCAACCCACAACATTCATCTCGACTGACTGACTTCAACTACAAAAATTAGAAACCCCAGATTTCTAAAAAAAGATTAAAATCTTTTTCCTCAATTGTTTTTATAAAATATGTATATGTTTAACAAAACTAAATCATTACAAATAACACATGAATCAGAAATTTAAGAAAACAATGCAATATTGTATAGCATTGCATTTTTTTTTCATTTATGCATCACAAATATATTAAATTAATAAAATAAATATTATAACCACTTGCTTGACATACACTTTTGTATTAAGTGACATAGAGGTTGCCCATAGCAACGCGTATTTTACGCTTAAAGTAAAAAAACCAAAACAAGTAATGGAACACAGTATTAGTCTTAAATTAACAATACGAACACACACTTTAATCTATGTGGCGTGAAAAATATTATTATCAAGCGCAGCTACTCTTTAAAACATAACAAGTAATTGATATTTATTAGCGACAGGCGTTTCTATATTTAAAAAATACGTAAAATATATTATATATGTTTCTAGACAAGTGTTATGTTATAATTAAATTAGTTTCTATTATTGATCTAACGGAGGCATTAATAATGATTGTTTGAATACTAAACGGTATCTAGCCATAGCTAAGAATTATATTCATATTTTGAAATCAAAATCACATTTAATAACTAATAAGTTATTCTAAAACACGATGAAAACAAGTTTCGGTATTTTATTATGATTTGTAGAATGTGATTTTGTAACATAAATAAATCGAAAAGCTTAGCTATTCATTTAATAAATATTGATAAACGATCACTTTACAATATATAATGTATTTAATATTTCTTTGGATGGACGCCACAGTGTTTTAGATTGGATTGTTAAAGTATTGTATACTAGTCGATTAAGACTACAAATAGCCTTTATGTTAAGTCTTGTAATAATATTGTCTAATATATATCATGTTTGTGCACTGTCCTTTCTTCGCTTTACGAAAATAATAATGGCTTCCGCCGTCCATGGAATCACGCAGCAAAAGTTGCAAACGGCTAGCAGAACGAACGCAATAATGTAGCTCCCAGTATAATCTCGTAAGAAACCTGTTAATATAAAACAAATATGATTTTCGATACGAAATATATGGAAACTGTCTTTGGTTATTGCGATTTGTATACGTTTTATAGTTTCATTATAAAAATTAAAACTGTCATACAACATTTCATATTATTGAAGTATGTATATATTTTGATAAGCTTCAACTATTTAGTCTAATTTATTAATTTTTTACATTTTTTTTAATTGTTGTTATTCGCACACCTAGGTAATTGAAAAAGACGTATTAAGAAAACGTATAAAAATTTGAACGCAGCGGGATTTGAACCCACGCCTTTTGAAAAGCGTTGGACGGTTATATCAGGAGCCGGGGTAATATCATATTTAGAAAACGTATAACAAATCGAACGTAGTTTGATTCGAACCCGCATCTCTTGGAAACGGTCAGACCGTTAAGCCATGCGTTCTACATCCAGCTGTTTCCAAAATCTTATACGCTTATTACAACTTATTTTTGTTGTTAGCATCTCTGTAGAGAGATTTTTACAAATTTCTCCTACCCAAAGATTATTTTACTAACAATATAAATGGCAAGAGATAATGAATTTCCTAAGTGTGTGATTAAAACTTTACAATGTTAAAAATATTTTTCTCCTCAGTAAATGTTAGTAGGGGACTTGCAAGAGTCTGGGGTAAATATTGCCAGTTAATTTTAAAGCAACTGATTAATAAGGGTGATAGTTTTGATATAATTTTTATATAAATGAATAAATAGCCAGCTAAGTTACACCATCTTGTTTGAAAGAGGCAACATTAACACATTTTCAGCAAACGTATTTTTTTTTTATAATTTACTGTATATTTTACCAAATAAATCAGAAATAAACTGATAATATTTACAAATTACTAGAAGTAGAAGTTCTAAGTGCGATATCCAACAAGTTATCAAGTGAAATATTTCGACAGTTCAAATACTGTGCGTACTTTAGGTGAACAAGAAAGTGTATTCGCGCTCTTTAATATTAATCGAGAAGTTGGTCTTAAGTCTTAAAACTTGCTCTACGATGCTCTTTACGAAGTTTTACTCAAGTAATGCTCTACATTTATAAAACTTTTATCATAATTTTGATAAGTGTACGGCTACTGTGTTGTTTGCCAGCCTTTTGTCGGCAAATTTCATTCCTTCAGGTATTCCTTAATTGCTTTTACAAGGCTTTTTCTCTCCACAACAATATTATCGTTACAAGGAGGTCTACTTAAAGCTGTTAACTTTTTAAAGAAATTTTTAATGGTTTTATAAAAAATTAAACGCTACTGGTGACCCAATTATCAAAACATTTAACTGCATCGAATTGAATTACCGAATAACGAATTTAAATTTATTTAATGTAAAGTATACTAGGCTATTTCAGCGCTTGTTAAATTTATACCTTAATACCGCATTATGATAGTAAAATTAATAATTTATTTGATAATGACAAGAAGACGAGCAATTATTGATTTTACGGTAAGTTCTCTAAAGTTTAACATATTTTAAAATACATACCAATCATTGGTCCAACACTTAAACTGATAACACCAGCTAAAAGCATATACAGTCCATAGGCAGGTGGATATCGTTCAATGGGTACATGATCAGCCATTACTATTGGTTGGGCTATGTGCACTAACGACCGCAATGCCCCAAGAATTCCTGTTAGTATCAGCAACGGAAGATATGTTGTGAATTGAGCAAACACTGAAACATAAAGAAATATTAGGCCTTTTCTTTCTTTTCCTAAGATGCAAACGGTTTAGTTAGCTTAATGTACTATACGCAAATAGTCTTAGCAGTTATTTGTAAAACATATTCCTTTAGTTTGAAATTTATAACTTAAAACTTTGCTTATTGACACAGTTAGTGATACAAAGATGCCTCATTCTTTATGTCTAATTCAAAAGAACGAACATCGTGTAAGTTTGGTATGCGAGAAATTCAAGACGAGGGAAATAAAGACATTGCTTGCGGAGAATCCTGTCTTTTTTGTTCAAAAAGCTTTTATCTTACAATTTCATTATATAATTTCGCTGTAAATAATTATTTTCACAATAACTTTACTTTAAAGAAATTTGCAACTTTTGTCCTAATTATAACTTTTGTCCGAAGTGTACCAATTTAAAATATGTAATTTATTCATATTATTAATATTTAAGCTCTAAAATATAAACACATACGAAACACGCACGCACTCACGCACGCATGCACGCACGCACAGAGACAAAACACACACACAAGCGCGTACACAAATGTAAATATATAAAATGAATTTATATAAATAAATAACTTACCTATTCTAAACAAGGCAGCAAGTAAAGCTCCAGCATAAAACATATACCTGCTGTTCATTCTAAAGAATTGTCCTGAAAATCCAAGTAATAATCTCGCTGACATATCTGTTGCACCTCCAATGGCTATTATGTTGGCAATTTCAGACTGAAAAGAAAAAGGTATTGAGGTTTCGTATATACTTTCTTTATCAATTTATTTCTTTCAAGATAAAGATAAGGGTTTAACCATTCGCTTTAAGATATGAGAATGGGGGACGGAGTTCAAAGCCCGTTTTTTTTATTCGTTTGTAGAGATAAAATATTAGATTTGGTATTTAATAGATTTTTTTTTTTTTAATTTGAGTATGTTTTAAAATACCCGACGTTTCGGACACTTTACAGTAGTCTATGTTCAGTCAGGTAGACGTATATTTTCAAAACATTTTTTAAAGTGTTATTCGCACTCTAAGCAAATTGAAAAAATACATATTTAGAAAACGTATAAAAATTTGAACGCAGCGGGATTTGAACCCGCGCCTCTTAAACAATTTTCAAGAGCCCCGCTGCGTTCAAATTTTTATACGTTTTTTAAATGTTTTTTTTTAGGTAGACGTATTTTTATCAGTCCATACTGCTTCTCATAATCAGATCTTTGGCTATCGCGATTTCACATTACGGATTAAACTTGATATTTTACCACCGGACTTATCTTTAAATTTAGAACATAATTTACCCTAAAAGGTTCCGCCGCTTTCTAAATAAAGGTTAAATTTAAAATATTAAAGTAAACGAATTACATAGTTAAGTATCAAGCCAAGTTGTATGCTTGCTATATAATTTAGAGGTCGTGGCAAGGTCGGCTCTTCATTAAACAGTTAGAACAAAAAGAGGTAACCTTAATATTTTACTAATACGTGTTTATGTTCTTTGCCCTTTATATCAAAATATATATTTTTATTATATGTGTGTCATAATTATAGAACATGTTTCTAATGAACTAATGATTCTTTATTTATCATAAAAGTTATTCATTAGAGTTTAGATAAAGCAATTTTTAATTTTTTAAGGTTTATTCACACAAAAACAGTAAACCAACAAGATAATTTCTCTTCTTTTCTATATTCCTGATTCTTGCTAAAATAAAACTTTGAAATATGAATAGTATCATAGTTGACGCGGTAAGTATGCGTTGCCTAGGCAACGTGTTTTTGTTTTATACAAAAGTGTATGTTGACGACGTGTAACGTGTATTATATTTAATTTATATTTTTAAAGTGTTATTTTAAAATTGTTTTTTTATTATTAAAATTATAAATAAATATTTTTTAAATATATAAAATAAAATAAATATTCTTTATTATTAAATTAAAATTATTTATTTTTTAAAGTGTCACTTAGTAGGAAATTGAAAAAGACATATTTAGACAACGTATAAAAATTTGAACGCAGCGGGATATGGACGGGTTTCAATAGGCTCGGTTTCAAATCCCGCTGCGTTAAATTTTTTATACGTTTTCTACATATGTCTTTTTTATATTTAATTTGTCAATTCAATGAATTTATAACGATCGATTCCAATTATCAAACTCTTCTCGTCCGTATAAATTTATGTTAATAATTTACACGTTAAATATAAAAACTGTACAAGAAATATAAATTTAAAAACTATATTTTTCAAGAGAAGGACCGCCATTCTGGTGTAGCATTGATACACATAAAACATAATTTTATTTGAGCTTGTCACGAGATTGCATTAATTGCAGTGGAATTACATTCATTAAGTATGAAAAAAGTTCTATAAACCAATAAATCAAATACCTTAAATTTTTCCTTGAATTTTCACTTTTCTATTATTTTTCAATCTACAAGATAGTAACAGGTTCAAAATTCTTTCAGCGTAAAGTATATGTTGTTAAAAGAGCAAAATTTCGACATACCAAAGTTTTTAAGTTAATGTATACTACGATTAGGTTACGTTAATTCACTATGAATTAATTAATTTTTTAATTTACGACTTGTCAGTTAAAAATTTGTGTGTGCGTGTGTGTGTGTGTGGGGGATTTTTGGAAACTAGTTCTGTGACAGATGATTAATTAAACAACAAAATGTTGCGTTATCCTTTAAACTTCCATTACTTTTTATAATAATTGTTATAAAAGTTTCGAGTTAAGACAGTGAAGAACGTTTAATTTGAATTTAATTAATTAAAATGTACTAAAGCTACGTCAAAGACATCATAGATCATCGCAACGGCATAAGTTATTACATTGATTAATTGAAGTAGTGCTATGTATGAAGCTTTTAAGCTTTTTTATCCTTTTTTACTTCATATCTATCTATTTCAAAAACAAAAACAAAATCCTTTTTCATAATCCAATCCAATTAAAAACAAAATTAGTTTTGTTAAAAATGAAAATTTTGTAAAAATTACCTCCGTCCTTTACTCATTGTTTGTTAAGTGGTAAAATTTACCACCGCTCTTCATCAAGCGAAACTGGGAGAAATAATGAAGTTCCTTCATGTGAGATTTGAACACGGCACCAAGCGCTTTCTATTACTCTACAACTATTTCAAAATATTTTGTATAGTTTGGAATCCATACTAATACTATAAATGCAAAAGTATCTGTCTGTCTGTCTGTGCGTGACGTCATCACGGTCAAACTACTGAACCGATTATAATAAAATTTTATATTTAAATACTTGAGGCTCTTGGGATGAGCTACTAGAGGCTACTTTTATCTAATTTTTTTTTAGTTTTTCTCGGAATTTAATTGTTTTATGAAAAGACACAGCTCGCGGGCGAAGCCGCGACCGGTTCGCTAGTATTTCTATAAATATTTTAATTAAATCGATAACTGCTAACTCATCTATAAGAAGCCTAATAGGTTTAAGCTTTTAGTTGCGAGGTTGTTCAATTTTAAGAGTCACCAACGTGTTTCGGCGATGTTAAATACATAGACGTTTTCTTCACGTATAACTAATATATAGATAACGTAAATAAAAAGTATAAGCATAAGTATTTATATAATTATGATGTGGTCGAAATAACGAAGTGTGATTTAAAAGCTCACAACACCTAAGCTTGGGTAATAGAATCGTTTTGAAAATTATTTTGAATGTAACACATTAAATATTACATATTATAAGTACAACAATTAAATATTATATATATGCTTTTAGTTTAGGTATGCATTTTAATTACTTATATTAAAACTACCCTTTTTTTGTAGCTACGCGCTTTTCTCGCATAGCAGGGTATTCAGAGAGAACCAGTGTCCGGACACTCCGTTCTCTACTTTCTACCGGGACATTGCATGTTGAATGGCGAAAATCGACTAACTCAAATGAAAATATTTTAAATATAATCAAAGTGCAATTAAACCCACAGCCATATATATATATATATATATATATATATGTTATTTAACCAAAAACAGAAGTCCTAGCTGCCGGTTTAAAGAATTATAATAATTATTATAATTGTTATAATTATAGAAATTATATCGCTTGATTATTTAATTATTTTTAATATAAAGTTATTTATTGCTATCAACATTATGTAAATGAAGTGGACAGAAATGTAAAATTTGTCTCAGGTACAGATTATATATAGAAAATACAAAATTAATCAAATATATTTTACTTGCATAATGTATATCTTCTTTTTTCTTTTTTTTTTTTAATTAATGGCCTGATTTTGCGATAACAGGTGCAAAGTAATCGGAGAGTGTCACGTATAGTAGAGAAAACACGAAAGAGCTGAAGCAGTCAATTTTGTGGGATTATATGAATTGATGAAATATAGGAATCAAGGGGCATTTTACACATCAACGTCAATATATGTATTAACCATATCTCTAAATTACCTTGTATTATAATAAAAAAAGAACATTACATTTTCTTGGTATTACACAGATTTAATCGTTTAAAAATTATTAAAATTACTCAAGTCTTACTCAATTTTCTAACGATGAATTAAAATGCCGAAAATTATTTTAACAATATTAATCTATAATTAGAATATATATTGATCTAACGTCAATGATCTAGGCTCATCTAATGTCAATGACAGTTAAGGCTGGACTTTAACTCTGATAACTGGTCTAACCACGCGGTTACGGTTAATCTCCTTAGATTACAGGCCTGTCATAGCTAGTTAAAAATATCGTAACCCATACAATTTGTTCTTTTTAAAATAACCTCTATATATATTTATATATATATATATATATATATATATATCTGTCGCAATCATCACTTAAACTATTTCGGTACGAATATGCAAATAGGATCTATCTTAGACGTAAATAAATATAATATATGTCAGTTGCATAAAAAGAAAAACCTACTCTGCCGTATCGTATATCGTTACCTTTCCATTAAATGTCACCATAAAACATATGTAATATAAAAAATATGATTTTTAAATATTTCAATATTTAATAAAAAAAGATATGAATCTAAAATATAATGTTGAGTGACAAGTGTTGTATAATATTACGCAATACTATCCTATCTCAATTAATTCTTTATTAGAATAGCTATTATAAATTACTTTGACAATTACTCCATTATGCAGAATTTTCTTCTTTTTCCTTCTATTTTCTTTTTGTTTTCACTCTTTTCCCCGCTTTCCACCCAAATTCCAGACATCGCGTATTTTGACCACGTTAATGAAGAATTTTATATATCTATTATGAAATTTGTAATATATGTTTTTTTAAAAGGGCTTCATTATATTTGTATTGCGTAATATTAGGCAACGAATTTAACAGTATGCAGATCCAATCGCAAGGTTATTAACCAGGCGGCTTAAAGCGCTTCGTGCGTGTCTCGGACATCGGAAAGAGGTTTAATTTCACGTTTATTGGACGTTTAAAGGTCTACAACAAGTTTAATTTGTTATCGATAACTTTTGTTTGTGCACAGGCCATCTTGGTGCTGTGGGACAGGCAGGCGATTGGTTGTGGGTTCGATTCCCACTTGGGGGAACGATTATATTTAAAAAATATTTTCATTGCTCCTCACTGGTACCGTTTAAGTTCAACCACCCAACACGCAATTTGTCGATTTTACGGAGAAAGTGGAGCAGGGAGTGTCTTGACACTAGGTTATCTCTGATTATATATCCCTGCTATGCGGGAAAAAACGTTACATCGCAAAAAATACAACTTTTATCTGTGTACAAGCCACAGTAACTTAATAAAAAAAAGTATTTATACAAAAGAAAGATGGGATGATATATAAAAATGAGACAAATTAAAAAAAATAATTTAGTACAGTCAAAGCTATTTTGTATAGTTATTTCAGTTACTAGATACTAATAAAAGTACGCATAAAAACTCAAACAGGTTCGTTATCGATGCGGACTAAATGAGACGAGTACTAAGTTTATAAAAATAGAATATACATTATGCATAGTTATCATTATATAATGTAATGTAGTTTTTGTTTATAATTTAATATAAGTAAATACAAGGATAAACCATTATGAGATAAAGCTAACTTAACAATTTTTTTTGATAACCAGTTTTAATATATTTTACAGTGTTATTCACACACTTATAATAAGGAAAGCATTACAACAATATAATATAGAGTTTGAACGTAGCGGGACTCGAACCCGTGCTTCTTGGATACGTCTTTCCACTACGTTTTTACTAACACCTAATTCACAATACAAAACCTACTTTACGATTCTATAGTGATTTTTCAGTTTATTTCTTAGAATGTCATGATATTTGAACAAAAATATATTGATATAAGTTATGTAAAATATATTTCGACGTAGCTGGATGTAGAACACATGGCTTAGCTGTCAGAGGGCTTGAAAGGTTTTCAAGAGGCGCGGGTTCTAATCCCGCTGCGTAATTTTTACACGTTATCAAAATATGTCTTCTTTTGATATATCATTACTTACCTTACTGAGGTTGTTTTTATCTAAAAATAATGGCTCCAAAGTGAAAAATGTCAAATCAGCAAAAAAGGTCAGCGCCATCCCAAATATGATATTATCGTACACCAAATCTTTTAACAGTGTTAAATCCAAAAACTCTGCTACTGTTTGCCTGTAACAAAAATATTGTAGTTGTTTATTTTCTTTTTTGTTTTCACTTATCTCTTGGAAACCAAGTCTAAGTCCAAGCGCTCTGACCGCGCATGCGCATGCGCAACACATTTCTAAAAATATGTTTTTATTTTAAATTAGAATAGTTAGTGCATAAAAAAGAACATACCATTTGCCTTCTTTATTTTTGATAATCGGCATTGGTTCTACGGCAATATTGCCGAAATTGCCCAAACTAGATACAGATGCTGCTTTATATAAATTCTCTATATACACATTATCGCTAGAATTAAAATTACTGTCTGTCTTTGCATCACTAGGAATTAGGACTACTGGGATACTAAGCCTCCTTGAATCTGTTAATTTTGGTAAAAACAATAACCCTGAGCCCTTTTGAATATCTATATTTTTAGAATATAAATTTTGTGCGGACTTTGTGTCCTGTTTTGTGATGTTTGATTTTATGAAATCGAACTTGTTCTGGTCGTCTTCGGATGCTGGAGTTGGTGGGATAACTAAAAGAAAATGAAGATTTTTGAAAATTACAAAGAACAGTTAGTTATTTTATTTTTATTTTTTAAAAACAAATGTCACTGAATTATACCGCATAGTTCAATATAGTAGAATTCTGAATAGTGGAGAAAATTATCTATTTACTTAATTTTCTACTAACAATGAAAAAAAAAATGTACAATATATATAATAAAAGTACTTACGGACAATTTTTTCACAGGACTTTCTTCGTTTTACCATGTGCCACTGTACAGGGTGCATGACTAGAGCGCCAAATATACTATGCGCTGAAATGGCACAAAGAATAGCTAATGTCCCCCGAAAACCATATTCTGTTATAGTGAATTTTATAAACAACGGATAGACCATTGTTATTAAGCCGATTGAGGCTTTACAAAGACTTAAATAAAGTATTTTCTTCCTAGTAAAGTAGCTATTGAAACTAGTGTAAGATACAGGAATGAGCAAGCCCATCCCCAAACCCTGTAGGAATCCATTGGTTAAAATTAGTTGCGTCGTGGATGTCACGAAAATTGCTAGAAATGATGCCAAGGTGTATATGAAGGCTCCGATTAGTCCAACTTGCCTCAGTGAGAGTTTCTTCAATACAATGTTTGATGAAAAGCCTGAAACAATGATATATTATTCAATATAAAAATTTAAAATGAACGCTATTGCCATAGCTAACACGGTAGTCGTGAGTTCGATCACCACTCTAAACGCATCTGGCATTCGCCAATAGATGGCAATGGGCCAATAAATGGGCAAAAACTGGATTTGATGCTACGCATATGACATCTAAATCAATATCCTATAATACATATATATGTATTCCCACTCGTACGTAACGCACACATCCGGTACTCAGACTTGCCACTTTAACAATTTAAAGTCGGATTTAAAACATACTACTGAGGAAAGAATACTATCCAAAAATTCTGTCCAACAATATTATATTAATATTAATGTGTGTGTTCTTTGTTGTATTGAGAGTATAAGAATTTTGACGCAGCTGGATGTAGAACGCATGGCTTAGCGGTTGGATGGTTTCCAAGAGGCGCGGGTTCGAATACCGCTGCGTTAAAAAAATTATACGCTTTCTAAAAATATGTTTTTCAATTTCCTAAGTGTGATAAACACTTTAAAAATGTTAAACAATAAAAAAAGTAATGATTGATATTTACTTATTTTAGAAAACCTGGAGAAATGTTGTGTTTCTCAGTAGAACTGTTAGGAAAGTGCGTAATATAATAAAGTGCTTATTTGAATAAATAATATTTTGGTTTTGTAAAATGTGAATTCTCTACTAAATAATTAATAAGTATATATTTAATAGGGTACCATTACACATAATACGGTTAAATTAAATATACTTCTATAAAATGTACATTTTGAACTTGATTTTCTTTAAAACTTTTGGAGGATATGAAATTAAAGTTAGTATGAAAAAAGATAATTCTTTTATACTTCATTAGTCTACTTTCTAATGTAAATTATTCTTGACATGTTTACATATTACATTATTAGAAACGCAATCGAATTATGATAATTTGTTTTTTTTGTACAAATTGACTTGACTTGAAATATTTTACCTAATAAAGCTATTAATTCGATAAATATAGAATTTAAAATATTCATAAATATCATACTAAATTAGATTACTATTAGTTATTGGAAAGTACACTGCGCTTTGTCTAACCAGATAGATAAAACGGTTACTAACACAAAAATTTTCAAGGGCATAACAATTTTTATTACTTTATTTCTTTAGTTAGGGACGTCGTAAATGAAAACACAATGGAATTGTGATTTTCCTTCGAAATGTAAAATAAATTAATCAAAAATATTCATCTTGCCTCGATAGCATTGACTAATGCTTAGTTTAGCACTAAAACTGAATATATATTTTTCGAGATATATATATACATACAAAATAAAAAAGTTATAATTGCGTTTGATAATTTTTACATACCGCGCTTTGTCTTATAACAGTGGAGAAATTATAATTTGCCGCTAGTGGGAACCGAACCCGCTATTTATCCTGCAGACAAGGACCAAGGATTGTTTTGACATTAGGTCCTCTCTGACTATCCCGCTATTTTTCTATATAGAAACAATTACTTTAGTTACGCATTATCAGTTAAGTAGAATAGAATCATATAAATAATTAAATAAAAATAATTAAGTCTTTACAATATCAAGTGAATGTAAAAAAATGTCAAATTATAATTTGAAATAAACACAAAAAAATAATAACGCTTCAGAATGCAAGTTACATGTCAACAAGCTGACTCCGAGACATAATATATGTAGTTAAGTAAATAACACTCAAAATAATAACATATGAGCAACATTTAAACGCTTTGACTTTATTTCTGTAAAGTATATAATGAATATAAATAATGATATAATAAACGGTTTTAGTGTCATTATCTGATACTACGTTACCATGGTAACTGAAAAACATGTGCAAGGCTGGTTTAAATTTATTTTTAATATTTACACGTAGTGATTTTATCTTATTTTTTTTGTAAAGCACCTTTTCAATAGCTTGGTCAGTGGAGGGAAACGTTAAAGGGGACCATTTAACCCACACTTCAGAGCTAATTTAACTGTAACGCTGGACGCTCGAGCTCTATACTTTTCCCCAGCCACAGTTGATCAGGGACAACCTTGCGCCAAGACATTTCGTTGTCCGATTTCCACATCAAAACGAGACTTTGTGTTTTATAACATAGCATGAGCTCTGCTACTGCACACACAGTCTTAATTTCTTTATTTCAGAATATAAAATTAAATATAATCATTACCCAAACTAGGAATCGAACCCATAACCAATCTCCTTTACAGGCAGATGTCTCACTGCGCCACCGCGGCCTCTATCACGATTAATATATAATTAAAACAATATATATTTTTTGTTGCAGGTACTAACTACACTTACCAGAAATAGCGAGGGTTACTTGAAAGACGCCGTAGACTACTGTGACAGCGCCCGTCCCAACACCAAGTTCATTTAAAAAGTCATTATATATAAATCCAAATACAGGCTGATGGGCAGTACCCGCTATCTGTAACAAAGAAAAATATAGCTTTTATATTTTCTTATTAAAAAAAAAAGAAATTGACCTTTTGATGCGATAAATGGAAGTTAAATATTTGTGTTAATGTATTTTTGTATAAAAATATAAGATTTTTGCAGTCCTCATTTTACATTCCTCCATCAGTACAAGTTTCTTTCACGTATTTATATAATAATATAATATCTTTAAATATTACTAAATATTAATTAATAGTAATTTAATATTTAAAACCTAAAAGATTAACAAATCTAATCCTTAAACTAATTCTATCGATAAGAATAATCGATAGTGTTTCTATTAGAAATAAAAATATTTTTTTATACGACAGGAAATAATGAATTCTTTTTTCATATTTCTTAGTTAATACCTATATCAGATTTTTAATTTGAAATTGGAGAACGGAGTGTATGGGCACTTAGTTTGCCTATTATGCGGGTAAAAGCCTAAAGCGAACAGGAAATTGTTTATAACTTATATGTGTATGGCTCTAAACCAGGGTTGCGCAGACTTATTAAGACTAGGGGCCACTCGGGCAAATCATGAACTGATGGAGGGCCGGCCGACATAAGTATAGGTAATTAAAGACAATAAAGAATTGATAATAATTTATTAAATTTTTTTTGGTTTTATTCTGGAATAGAATTCAATATTCCTTGAGAGTATTATTTTTGCTGTCGGCAGGCCATCAGTATTCGACTGGCGGGCTGCATGCGGCTTGCGGGCCGGAGTCTGTGCATCCATGCTCTAAACCGACAAATACTAAAGAAATAAATAGTTTGACACTAGGTGCCCTTTACGTATGTAAGGCTATCAATAAATAAACTTGTTTTAACTAATTATTACCGCTTCCTGAGACGATAACTGTAAACATAAGCATTTAATAGATCGTATATTATGTGATAACTCAGTCAAGAAGTTACAAAGGCAAAGGCCTAATATATATGTAGTTAAATATTATTAAAACATAGATTAATGTAAATTTCTCAGTTTTTTTGCAGCTTTACGCTAATTAACTTAAAACGCCAGGCAGAGAGAACCCACTGTCATGACACTTCGCTTAACTCCCTAATTCGAGATATTGCATCTTATATGGCGGAACTCAAAGCCGCATTATGTATTATTAGAGCAGAAATTAAAATTAATTTAAATTCCCCCGAATGTAGATCAAATACACTACCATCAAATTTACTATATATATATATATATATATATATATGTATTTATTATATACATCTATGTTGATTTAGTGATATGTGACTAGTGCAGCCAATAAAGTTCAAGGATCGATGCACAAACCGGTACTACTTTAGATGTAAAGGAAAATTATAACACACGAAATAACGTAAAGTCAAATGAATATTTTAAAGTATCCAGCGGAAAAACAAGTTTCTTCGGTACAAAATTTAACGTTAAAATAAGGCAGCTGTATGTTTTTTTCCTACAGACTATCAATACACTGTTCTTTCCTTTCCGCCAGAATTTGAGATATTGGTTGTTGAGGCAGTGGAACTCATTTAAATAAAATTATTACGACAACCCAGAAATGACCCATTACGCGACAGTGACTTTAATTTTGAAATTATAATATTTATAAGAATTTATTAAATTGTAATTAAGTTGAGAAACATATATTTAGAAAACATATAAAACATAGGCACGGGTTGGACGGTGCAGGTAGGACGGTTTCCAGGCGCAGGCGCAGGTTCGAATCCTGATGCTTTATATTTTCTAAATATATGTTTTTCAATTTTTTAAGTGTGTAAATAACAATTTATAAAAAAAAATTAAGTGATAAGTGGAGAACGGAGTGTCTTGACACTAGGTTACCTCTGACTTCTCTGCAATGTGAGAAAAAGCGGTAAGCTTAAAATTTTTATGGAAACGACGGGACGAGCAAGGGCAAGTCACTAGTTATGAAATGAAATAAGCTAATTATGTACTTAGAAATTGACCTTAATATATTCTTTCTTAATAGCCGTATTAAATCAAATAATTGTTGTAATTATATTATATCTTTCATGAAACTTATCAATTAATAAATATTAATAGCATATAGGAAATGTTTAAGAGCGATTACATAAATAGTATATCACATATATGATTTCGTTTTCAAGGTAACTTCACGGTCAAAATATTAAAAAAATACAGTATGAAAAATCATATAAAATTTCATAATTTTTCAAGCGTCACGCTTTTCCAATATCAGGGTACCTTGTGTTCAGACACTCCGTTCTCCATTTTCCGGTAAAATCCGAGACATTATGTGTTGAGTTGCGGAACTCGACGCCGCCGCTTTGTCTCATCACCAGAGCGTAGAAATGAAAATAATTTAAATATAATCATTTTTCCGAGTGGAAATCGAACCCACAACTGTTGCGTATCCAGTCACACGTGGTCACACTGCGCCACAATGACCTCATTATCAATTTAATATTAATAAGGTTATATATAACTAAACACGCATTTTGAAACTATAAATAATATTATTTAAAAATAGTGGAGGCTCAGTTGACGTCTTAATTACGCGTTACCTTATGTTACTTTATACATAAATGTATGTGTAATTTAATAGGTAGTGTGTAATATTTCTGTAACTAACTTAATATATTATAAGTAAAAAAAATTGGCCTTGTACAACACTTTGCTATATGAATTTTAAGTATGCCAAACTATGCAAATAGAGATTGAAAGGTTTCCTTTACTTAATTATTCCTCTACTTAATAACACACATTAGACAGACATTCTAACCTGCTCAATACATGTTATATATAGTTTTATTTTTAGGTTATCTGTTTAGACAGATAAATCGATTTTAGTGCATATTTTACGATAAAGGTTACAATATGGCTATTTTAAAACACAAATTGAATCTTAACAATATGAATTCAGAATGTAAGATGGAAACTAATATAAATCTAGGCAGAAAGTGCCAAGAAGCGACACTGCGTTGTTAAACTTCCATGCACTTTGCTTGATGTATAAAATACAGGCGTTGCAATGTGTTCAAGTTTACAGTAAAAAAAAAATGCTTTTCTCCGCAAAACTAGTGTTCAGACTCTCCGTTCTCTACTTTCCTCCTCAAATCGAAACTTTGCTTGTTGAGTGGCAGATTTCAACGCCGCTCTTCGTATTAGGTACCACGAGCGAATTCAAATATTTTAAACGTAATTATTGCCCAAGAAGGAGTTGAACCTACAACCAATAGCACTTGCAGTAATACACTGACTCACTGCGCCACTAAGAGCATGGTACATTAAATATTATTAAGAAAATCTGAATGTTAAAATTGTACAATGAAAAATACAACCCCTACATTTAAAAGTTAAACCAAAAAATCATTTGTCATTTTTTGAATACAAAACATTTTCATTCAATAAAAACGGTCGCCATTCCGGGCGAATCGTTACGATATAAAAATTGGTTTTTTATTAAGTGAATTGACCTATTTGATGGGTGACGGGGGTTGGTATTTGAGAATGCCTAATATATAAATATGCATATAAATTTACATCATATATATATATATATATATATATATATATATATATATATAATGTGGTTACTTTTTTGGTTTTTGTAGCCTCGAATCTTTCCACGTTATCACACTAAATTAACTAACTTAAATATATATAATATAGTGGCGTTTAGGGGGCATTTACAGTGTAATAGAACCCAAAACAATGGTTTTTAATATTTTTTTCTGTTTGTCTGTGCGTTTGTGCACGCTAATCTTAGAAATGTCTTAACTGATTTAAATGGAGTTTTGACTATTGTATTTTGGTCAACTTCCTTTAACATTTAGTGTTTATTTCATTTCAATTAGTTTGTAATTAAAAAAGTGACAACTATTTAAATAATAAATTCAAACAAAGTTTGTGATTTAAGTGGGAACGCGGGCATTGAGAGCCTTCGAGGAATAATTAGCATGGCTGTAAAATCATAATAATAGGTACCTGTAAATAATAGGTACCTGTAAATAATAGGTACCAGTAATAGGTAGCTTTAACTAGATCTGACATCTGCTAGATCTAGTTAAACTTAAATTTTGTCAAGTGTCAAATTAGTAAAACAAAATTCGATGATGGATTTAGTGATTTATAATTTTTTGATTATAATTCTCTTTTATTTCTTAGGTGGGAGGGTTGGGAGTACAGTCCCTTATCATTAAAAATTATAGTACACCTCAAAACAAAATCCGAAAAAATTTATATAATCTATATTGTTACAATAACACTATATCGTTTATAAACGTAAAAGTCGTGTAATTGAACAGCCTTCGCGTATATGGAAATCTCGCGAAAGCTCCAGCAGTAGTGAAATGCATCTACATACATACATACATACACATATATATATATATATATATATCTTTAAACAACTTACTCCGTTTCTCAAAAACAAAAATTAAATTGTGCTCGATTTCAGTATTACCGACTTATTGACAGACCTTGCTTAATTTGCTTATTTTTTAAGTACGTGGCGCATAAAATTTATATTTGGAAAATATCTTACTCGAAAACTAATCTAACGTATTTTATATGATTTTTGTAAACTAACTAACTAACAAAAGCAAAAATAGACATATTTAGAAAAGGTATAAAAATTTGAATGCAGCGTGATTTGAACGGTTTTCAAGAGGCGCGGGTTCAAATCCTAAATATGTCTTTTTCGATTTCCTAACTATGAGAATAACACTTTAAAAAAATATTAAAAATAAAATCAGTATAAAACTAAAGCAGTATACTAAACGTCAAGCACATGTGTTTTAAGGATAGTCTTCTAGTCTGTACTTGTATTATTACTTCGTCTATATTCTAATAATACTAGAGCACGCAAAAATATGAACATTATTAGCAGTTTTCAAATTTAAATATTTAAAAAATCATATGTGATTTTAAGTAAAAATATATAAACGGAATGTTTGGAGTGTCTACCCATGACCGTGGAATACTGTTAACTGTTTAAAACGTCTGGTCCAAAAAATGTACGAAACAATTAAATTATACGCTATTTTAAAGTAAATAGTTTTATTTAAAAAGGTGTTATTATTCACTATAGTATGTTTTAAAATTAAATTATTTTAAAAATGAATGACGTAAATTAAAAAAGTTTTTTTTTTCTAAGATATGGTCTTGATGTGAAAATAAAAAGACACATTTAAAATGACAAATGTGTTAATGAATTTAATTATATATATATTTTTTATATATATATTTTTTTTATATTAAATTATTTTTTTTAAATCTCTATATAAGTTTGAACGTAGAATCAAACCGTCTCTTGGATGATTTCCAAGGGGTACGGGTTCGAGTCCCGCTACGATCAACTTTCATAAGTTTTCTAAAAATGTTTTTTATATCCTATAGGCATGAATAACATTTTATGCAAAATCATATTTTTTTTATGCAAAAAAATTAAATATTTTACACATATGTAAAAAGAAATGTATTGCCAAAGTAAGACGAAAAGAAAACTATTTATTTTCTTTTCTTGTAAGTAATATCGAATTCAACTAAAAAGTTATTTTAAATTTTATATTTTCGTACTATTCATATAAATGAAGTTTCATATAAAACGAGAATCTTTTTAAATATTGTCATACGCACTCTAAAGAATTTGCTTATTGAGTAAAATTCAATTATAATATGCTTACATTGTTTTATATAAATAGGGCATAAATTAGCATTATGTTATTATGCGTTTTTGCGTATTAAAATGTACGTGTTTAAAAACATATTTTTTGTTGTTAGGTCAATTTATTTAAAATTAACTTAAACACAACCTCATTTAATTATATCTCTTTATAAATGATTTTTTTATAAACACTTATTTTATTTTTCAAAATTACTCCTTAAATTATATAATTTAAAATTAAAAAAAAATACTTACAAATATTACAGATAGGCCCACACACACCAAATAGCCCCAACCGCCCTCAGGGGGGACCAGTTCATATTTCTTATCATCACTATCACAGCTACTCAGGCTACTTTTACCTTGCGAGCTCATTTCGCCAAACGTTCTGACGGCGGCCGAGAGCCTGAACGAAATTTATTTGATATCTCCTTTATAACACCTTGGGTGGTAGTTTACACGTAAATAATCTTATATCTGTTAGTTTAAGTATTATACAATCGGCGAAGTCAACAGCGGGAGCGGATTTTCCAAGATTCGAATCGTATAAACAAAAATATGATAAAACCAAGCCCCATTCACACCGCGCGATGACTGACGAGGAACTAAACAAACTAAGCGCTTTTCATCTTTAACATTTACTTAATTGAGAATATTGAGAGCGATTTTAATATAGGGACACGGTCGCCTCCAAGTTGAGACTGCGACATTTCTTATGGCAAACGAGCAAATGATTCAACAGCGGTTTTGATTGCTTTCATTCATTAATATAATGCGTGCGTGGAGTAAGAGGATATACTTGTATTAAATACTATATAAATTAATGATGGCCAGCTCTGAGTTTACTTTGGGATGGTTTTGATACTGTATTTATTATAATGTGTGTATATATATATATATTTACTATCAAACAATTATTATAATTTCTTGTACTTAGTAATGGAATATATATGGAAAACGGTCATGAAAATTTGTATTGCAATTCTTAATACTAAGTTATTTTCTATAAATGTGAAACATCTATTTAGGTTGGAGGTAGCAATTATTATGAGAGTTGTTTAAGGATAAAGTATATCAATTTATTCGTTTTAAATCACTTTTTTACGGTTTTAAGTACATTCAGTGGCACAAGGCAGTCACAGCGAAGTCTGTTTTATTTATTAATAGCTGGTCAATGTAAATTCTGCCATAAATGTATCTTAGTGACCAATATCTTAGTGCCTTAGTGATCAGTTTCACATTTAATGTCACTAACTGAAAAATTTAAATGTTTCAGATCTTATTTGTACTGTACTTCTCGTAGACATGGAGACATTGCGTGTCGCTTTATTATAGGTTTGGCTACTTTTGATTTTAAAAATATTTAGTGTGATATTTTATTAAAATTGCATTCTATAACATTTTAATAAATAGATCTATATCTATATTCAATTGGTTTCTTATTTTGTTTGCTTGTAATTTTAGTTTGTTATAAAATATATATATTTGAATTTATACGCGAAGGAACAACTTGGGACAACTTTATACGAAAACTTTGCAGATGGAGAAATAGCTTAAGTTTATATTAAGAAGATGTCCAGAAAACCAATCTTTTTATAATTATTATAAAAAAATATGTTTCCATTAAATTAATAAATAAAATATTACACACTGCCATACTTCTGACATACATTTTTTTAACATTTTTTAAAGTGTTATTCGCACACTAAGGAAATTGAAAAATACATATTTAGAAAACGTATAAAAATTTGAACGCAGTAGGATTTAAACCCGCGCTTCTTGAAAACCGTTCAAGCGCTCTGACCGCTAAGCCATGCGTTCCAACTGCCATGCGTTTTCAAATCCCGCTGAGTTAAATTTTTTATATGTTTTCTAAATATGTCTTTTTCTGACATACATGTTTGTACAAACTGACCTACTGTTGTAGCTTCTTGCTATAATTCTTGAATAATTGAGCTAGTTTTTAATATGAAATGGGATTTTCCTATCAAAAATGCAAAGAACGAAGAATAAACTTGAGTTATTTTTTAATAAATGAGAATTAAATCTTAGCTAATAATTTACATGTCATACATGAGTTAAAATCAGTGAGGTCTTTATAATAAAATAAATGAAATCGTTAATAGATGTAATTACATATGGCTGTATTTTTGTTTATCTATTCTAGCGTTTCGTTTTGTATCATTATACGTTTGACCATTATAATTATTATGTACTTGTAATTAGACCGCAGTTGAAATTATTTCGAAGCAACCTATAAGAGTTATATTGAAATAATGTTTGTGTATGTTATTTTTTCCTTTTTACAATACCGTGGCTAAGTTGGTAAGCTTCTCACCATACACGCAATGGTTTTGGGTTTGAATCTCACTCATGGGTAAAGTTACAAGTATTTTTTTCATAACAAAGCACGGTGCGTATTGGGGTGACGTAACCCAACGCCGCTAAAAAGGTGGGTAAAACGTAGAGTGGAGTACGGAATGCACAAGTGTGTTATCAAAGTATTTTTTTATCTTGAAGTATTCCGTAATGAGAACGATTTATTTTATTATACCAATAAACAGTCACCCATCAGGTATCATATCTTAAATATAATGATTGTAAAATTTATGTAAACACCGTCTTAAATTGAGAGCCAATTTTGAGATAAAACTTATCTTACCCTAATTACAATAAAAAATCGTGTTTTAAATTTTTATCTTTCATAAACTGCATAGTCACTTGTAAAGGTGAGTTAAGAAATATTACGGAAGGAAAACGTTTTGAAAGCCGTATGAAGTCAAAGTCAAAGTCAAAGTCAAAGTCAAATAATATTATTTAACATAAGAAGATACATGCTTAATTTTTTGAATGTCAAATAATTTACCAATAGTAAAATATAGTTCCGTTTTGACTTTAGTATTAAAAGCGGTGTAGTTGGTTTTAGTTAGATACCTTAGTTTCATTGTACACTTTCTCCTGCATCGGTAGGATATGCAGAGATAATTTAGACGTTAAAATTGACTGGTAGAACTCAACGCCAAGCTTTGTCATACAAGAACAGGCAAATGAAAACAATTTAAATATAAATAATTTTAATATTGTTTTAAAGTGCTATTCACACACTTATGAAATTGAAAAACATGTATTTAGAAAACGTATAAAAATTTGAACCCGCGCCTCTTGCACAGTGATGCTAACAACAAATATAAGTTGTAATAAGCGTATAAGAATTTTGATGTAGCCGGATGTAGAACGCATGGCTTAGCGGTCAGAGCGCTTAAACGGTTTTCATGAGGCGCGGGTTCAAATCCCGCTGCGCACAATATTTATACGTTTTCTATATAAACGTATTTCAATTTAAATATAATCATTCCCTCAAGTAGGAATCGAACCTTCAACCAGTTACAAACTGTCTCCCTCTATCTATTATTTGTTTTCATTGGATTGGCATCATAATTGCTAATGAATTGATTGATGTCGTAATAAGTTACTTCCGTAAGAGATACTAAGGAAATGTACGTACCATTTGTTGCTTAAACGATTAATATAAAACAATTAAGACTTTACCTCGATATCACAACGTTTAAGGGTTATACAGACTTACAAATTTATAGAAAATAACGCACAACCCTATCTAGAATAGATATTTATAAATAGTTAACTAACTATAATTATTATTGTTGATTGTATATTATGTTATGGTCATTGTCAGGTATAATTAAAGGTATATTTTGGGATGGCAAATACATTTTTCTTAAAATGAGTAAATAAAAGCTTGTAACTGTAATATTGGCAGACCTATATCTATCTACTTCTTTAAACCCTTGCCTATTTGTTGCGTCCACGCGTATCCTTTATCAATCCCTCCTTTGACACTAGATATTTATTATATGGATTTAATTGTGCCACGTTCTTATAATTAAAGTTAGTTTAAAACTGTCATACGCAGAATTTTAAAATTTACTACAACTTTAGATAAAATCAAATCATTAATGTAGTATATGCCATAATATTATACATTCTAATAATATATAAAAATTTAATGTATATTTGCAAGTATTTAGTGTGATGTACAAGTGTACATCTTATGTACTTGCAAATAAAACACACACACACACACTAACACACACACACAGTCACACATATTATACATATATATATATATCTTTTCTTTTTAAATATGTAAGCTTAATTGCATTTAACGGGAAGCGAGTCATTCCCAGATATACTTGATCCTATCCTAGATTCCTTACTTCGAAATCTTAGCGGACTCAACTTGTAAAAATGTATGTAAATACATTTCTTTTATTATTATTATTAAAGTTAAATTTCCAATACAGCGGTGCCATTCAACAAAAAGGGTACGATTGCCGTTGGTTTCTAGGCAACCGCAAAACAGTGTCGGCTTATTGTAATTTACACCGCTACTGTCACTGCCGCCATTAGACTATTAATGTTATGTTAAGTAAGTATGTAATAATTATGTTAGGACAAAATAAATGAATTGTGTGAAATCCGCCTTAATCCTGCGCCTTTTGTATCGTTTCATCAATGGAAATTAGAATGAGTAAATACAAATTATAATTGATCTTGAATAATTTAATTTGTATGCAATACAATTTTTAGACTTAGTCTATGAATGATTCATTTTTCCTGCAGTAAACAATCGTAAAATAAGCGAAAGTAAAATATGAAAATTGCTAACCGCCTACTTACTATACAATAACCCATACTTTGTCGATATTGCATCATTTCAATTTGTATGTTAATGAAAGTTTTGGGTACCTCTTTCTTTTAACGTACTTGTTTAGTATCACAGGCGCTTTACCCCACTACTATGAATTATGATTTTTTTCACGATTATACCTAGCCGCCTATCTCAGTCAGCTAACTAGTACTTTTATCGTAACAATTTAATCGAGGCCTAGGCTGAGCACACTTCCAGCATGTGCGGCCCGTCTCCTCGAGGCAGTCGTTGCAGTGGAGGCAGTGAGTGTCTGGCTTTCTCCCAGCGACCCGCCACAGGTACCCACCAAGCATTCATGCCCCGTGAGGACATGCGTAGAGCGGAAGGTAAGGACGCCATGACGCCTCGCTAACCATTGGTGGAACACCGGACGAACTGCCTCGATTATCCTCAGGCGGGGAGATCGAACACCATCTGCCAACTAGTAAAAACTAGCCGTGATTCCCACGTTTCTACTGCGGCTACCCGCGCTTCGTCAAGTGGTGCTGGCTCTGCGAGGTCCCCGGACGCCAATCCTCTATGCCGGCAATAGGCCGACACAAGATTTATGGAGTCCACGTCCATGGTAGTCCTCTAGCCAGCACTCACTCCCAGGTAGAGAAATTACCCTAAAAATTCCACCTCCCGTCCAAAACAAGTCCAAGGTACTACATGCTCCGGTATATCATGCGACATCGATACAGACGCCGCCGACGACGATATGAGCATCGGCAGAACACCGATACATGCGGCTAATGCTACCGCAATTAGAATAATTTTATATATGAACTAATTTCATCAGCTTCACCTGTGTCTATCTCTCAACTCTACTAATGTTATTTGCAATACTATCGTGACCTATTTCATCCGAATCCGATGACAATGCCATACTTTCATAGCCTGAGGGGCGGGCGGAGGCTCCTTGCTAGGAAGATTAGGGCCACTTTGAAGACCGTTCAAATTTTTATACGTTTTCTAAATAATTCTTTTTCAATTTCCTTAGTGTGGGAATAACACTTTAAAAAAAAAATGTTAAAAAATATTTTATAAAGTGTTATTCCCACACTAAGGAAATTGAAAAAGACATATTTAGAAAACGTATAAAAATTTGAACGGTTTTCAAGAGGCGCGGGTTCAAATCCCGCTGCGTTCAAATTTTTATACGTTTTCTAAATATGTATTTTTCTACTATAAAATAATTTAAGCGTGCTCTATTCACTTTGGTTTTTAAACTATTTATTAGTCTTATATTATGAAAATAGCTGATCCATTTATTTCCTTGAATTGTGATAAAATAATTAGTCTGTATCATATCAGATAGGCACAAAGTAAGAAAAACCTTGTTATAAATCAATCCGTTGGTCTTACATAATATTGGTAAGCGGAACGCTTCCCTAATGGACAGTATGCGTCGCGTCCAAACTTTCATGATACAGCTGCGTTGCTAATAGTAATCCGCTTGAGCGGTCTTAGTATGACAAACTACTTAAATTCGTTAACAACGGTCTGTTTACAGAAACGTGATTGGTTAGGGGTTCGAATGTCACTCACAAACTTAATATCCTTTCTGGTATGACGTTTCTACGTTCTATAAGTCAGGTGGAGAGTGGAGAACAGATTAAGGCGATATTAGTTATTATGGGATTAAAAAAGCGTAAAGTTAATAAAAAAGAAAATAGTTTTATACATAATAAATATTTAATGTTATATTTTATACACTTAGCTGTAAACGTTCGCGTACAAGAGCTTTGGCATAATGTCCTCGTCCGCTCGTGCTTGGAATTTTATTTTGACTTCGTTATCGAATCGAGTTTAAGTACCATAATCTATGATGTTAGGGTTAAATAATGTAATTTTTGATATATGATTTGTTATTATATTTCTAAAATAAACACATGTCGTCGCGAACGAAGCATCATTTTGGGAGTGATCTGAGTCGCTGTTGGCCTTCTTTCTTGAGAATGGTCACTGTTAATGAGGTCACTGGTGTAAAGCTTCATCTGAATGGGTCATAGTAGACCAACCTGGCTACTGGCTTTCCTCAAAACGGCGGCCTCAAGAGACCATCATAAAGCAGTGGGACAGCCTCTGACAGTTATATTTATAATATTTTCCTTTCTACTGTCTGGTACCTAGAGAAGCAAGACAAAGCATAAGAAAGTGCCGCGTCTCGATTTAGGGCAGAAAGTGGAGTGGAGTGGAGTGGAGTGTCATGACACTAGGTTCTCTCTGACTATCCTGCTATGAGGGACAATTAGACACTAGTGGCATATTACGCAATTCTTCACTTTCAGCCTATTTACAGCCATTGGTCGTTGGGTGATGGGACCCGGTTCAAGCCGCAATTTAACTGACCACGTCTAGGTAACATATACACCTATATTATAAATCATGAAATAAGTAGTATTACATGATAACAAACCTTGAATTTCAA
This sequence comes from Podotricha telesiphe, assembly GCA_038994665.1. NCBI lineage: Eukaryota > Metazoa > Arthropoda > Insecta > Lepidoptera > Nymphalidae > Podotricha > Podotricha telesiphe. The sequence continues at coordinate 691,063 of JAOYRR010000107.1, read as the reverse complement.
CACACGTCAATTAACGTAATTTATTAATTTTGATAAATAAAAAAAACAATTTTTTTTGTTTTTTCAAAAAGTCAATTTAAGTATTGTCCAATTTCAAAAGTAAAAGTTTTACATATTGGGAAACATGTCCTTTGAGGACATAAAAATCGATTAAAATTATTATAATTATTCAGGATTGATGTGATTGTTTAATAGTTGAATATTCTTGTGCAATCAGACATTAATAAATATTATGTAAAGCAAAGTTACTTTATAAAACCAAAATGACTTTTGATTCGATTTGTATAGTAGATTGTTGGCACGGCACTATGAACCCATAATAAATAGGAAAATTGACACTCGATAAAGGAATAATACGAGTTTATTTATAACCAAAACAGACCAAAAGTATACAAGAGATGACATCTTCATAAAATAAACTATCTCAGTTTTGCTCTCAATAATAATGTAATTAATGATCAGCTTATTTTGGAGGAGGGTAGAAAACAAACATGTTTTCTTACTTATTAAAGCGAACCAAAAATTAAGAATTAAATAGTTCACACACTACATAACATAGAAATATTATAACGGGCATCGGGCTTTTCGGCCATTAATTCGCCATCTCCCAAAACAAGTTGTTGCATACTTGGACCCTGAAAAATGAAATTGTCTGATTCTTATGATTAATTTTTGAGGAAAAATTAAGCAGTTCAATACTTACCAAATACGAGAAATAATAGAAAACAACGACGTACACTTTGATTATATAAATAACTTAAATTGATATCAGATACTATGGTGGATAAAATATCGTCTAAATAGACCGGATAGATAAAAACCTAAGGAAGGAAGTATTAGCTTTTATAGTCATTTAATAACTATACATTAAATAGAAAACTTCCATTTATCCCGATGAGTACAGTAAAAGCTAAAACACAAGCAAACCAAGTCTTGGTCACTTTTTTATGTGACCAAGACTTCAGGTATAGAAGCCTAAAATTAGGACTAGACAATCAGCGAATCGAGGCCCAGTGGATAGTGTCCGAGTGTAAATGTTTGTTGATTCGATAAGACCATTCACAATCAAATATGGGCAGAAAGCCGAGAGAGGCTAGTCATGATACCATGGTTGGTTTTTTTTCATGGTTTTTTCTCGTCCCACACTGCTATATGGGATCAAAGCGTGAGGCGTGATAATAATATCAATTTGTATATACTTAAATTGACTTAAATTGACTTAAATTGACTACAACGCTTAATTTGACTTTTTGACCTTTGCTGCTTTCAGCACGTGCCAACGAGTAGCTTATCATAGCCGTGTTTTTTTGACATTATTCGCTATCTTAGTAACTATTTCTTGACATATTTCCTAAATAAAAATTGATTACAATGTTTCTAAATGTATGTTGATAACGGCCACGCTTTTATTGCTTGTTAAACTTTGAACTTCATTGGACGACAATTATCTCATAGATAGATATTTGGAAGTCGTTTTAAGGAGGTCGCCTCATGATAGAACAAATGTCAGGAAACTGTGTGTGTTATGATTAATGCAGATGTGTAACAATTTTAATTTTTTTAATTATTTTATTAAAGTGGAATTTTGTTTGGAAAGTCAATAACAATAAATAAAAGGTATATGTAATTATACAAGCAACCCGCTTGTGGCTTCGCCTGTATAAACTTTATGAATAAACTATTCTGTTTTCGCCTGTCCCTCGATCTCACTCAAATCACAAACTTTGCTTATATTTATAATTTAAATAGTTGTAACTTTCTGTTTATGAACCGATTGAAATGGAATAAACATTTAATGTTAAGGAAAGTTTACTACAATACAATAGTTAAAATTCCATTTAAATCGGCTTAGCCGTTTCTGAGATTAGCGTGCACGATCAAACAGACAAACAGATAGAAAATTAAAAATAATTATTTTGGATTCTATTATATTAATAAACGCCCCTAATAATTTATTTTTTCACATATCTTCCATGTACAGAGAGCGTCAATTTTTATTTTATATATAGATAGATTAGATGTGGAGTACTTAAAAATTTTTTTTATATATTTGCATTACTTTACAGCTTATTCACACAACGATGGTAGATTCTTACGTCAATTCCTACCGCTCTATTTATATGTTTAATAAATAAAAGGTAAATGTCTAATTTTTTAAATTTTGACGAAAACTTGCCACTTCCATTTCTTACAAAATGATTGATGATGAATTAAAGCTATTATTATTTTTATTATATAAATATATTAAAGTAAACTAAATATATTAAAATTACATTTCAATCTACATGTGTACATATTTTATCTATAAGAAAATATTTTAGAGGTCATCGCGACTAAAAGGCCAACGTACGATTGTAAATACCATGGTTGTGGTTCCGATCCTCATTTGGAAGAATGATAGAAAGATTATAACCAGATTAATAAAAAAAAAATAATTGACTGAAAAAAAAGTAGTCTCGCTGCGTTTCTTACGTTCTTCTTAAGGTCTGAGGCATTATCTTTAGTGAACCGGTTGTAAATTATTTGTCTTCTTTTAAAAAAAATTTAATGTGTTAATCGCACGAAAAAAAAAATATTTAGTAAACGTATAAAAAATTGAACACAGCGGGATTTGAACCCGACCCGATTGTTCGTAGAATATTTTTTGGGTATCAGAAATTTGTAAAAATCTATCTACAGAGATGCTAACAACAAATATAAGTTGTAATAAAGCGTAGAAGAATTTCGACGTAGCTGGATGTAGAACGCATGGCTGAGCGGTCAGAGCGGTTGAACGGTTTTCAAGAGGCGCGTGTTTAAATCCCGCTGCGTTCAAACTTTTATATGAAATTATTTGTCGTTCAAGAAATGAATGCATGTTATCTTCTTATTTTGAATTAAATTATTTGACTTTGACATTATATTCACTGCCATACTCTGTTTAAAAAACGCGGCGTTGAGTTCCATCACCCAAAACTCTCCAATATCTCGGAATCGGGTGGAGAGCGGTGAACGGGGTATTATGAAGCTTCATCCACTTATCATGCTATGCTGGATGAAGCTGGAAGCTGAAAATATTTTAACTGCCTACTTAAAAAACAAATTTTACTTAAATTTCTAATTAGAACTGTTCTAACTTTTTTATTTAGAAAATAAAATAAGTACTAAAAGCAAACGGAAGCTTATCAAAATGCAATAGTCGAAACTATATTTAAATCGGTTTAGACACTGAGGTTCGTGGGCACGAACGCACAGACAAATAGATAAACAAACAGTTTTTTTTTAAAATGATTATTTTTGGCTCTATTACGTTGAAAAATTCCCCTAATATTTTTTTCATATACCTTCCATGTACAGATGGCGATCAGTTACATTTTTATTATATATATATATATATATATATATATATATATATATATATATATATACACATATATATAAATGTTACTTAATTAGAGATCGAACTTACATACTATCGCGTTTAAAGTAAACAGTAAGTAAGTAAATAATTGTGCCACAATGTTTATGTATGTACTTTGTTAAATGTAAAAACAAACGTAAATATTCATACTTATTGTTTAAAATTCAAGAACACCATCAGCTGCAAGCGATAAAAAGATACGATACTATCTTTTTTAACAATTAAATGGTTATTAATGAATTGTCTCACTGCTCAGTGACAAAAGACCATCAAATTGTCTAGATGATTTTTTATTGATACAGCTTATTTAATTTACAAATTTTCAATAATTATTTCATTAAAAAAATTGGAAATTGGAATTTATTCGCTGTGGTAATAAGTTTTTTTTTTGGAGAATTACAAGTAGGTACGAATCTTGTAACTTTCACTCACTTGTATCTATGTGATTTATATACATAAATAATTAATTTAATTATATATTTTTGCTAATGAGACTGCCTTGGCGCAGTTGGACAGCGTCTATAAACGCGACTATATACACGGTTGGTTGCGGGTGCGATTCCCACTCGGGGAAATGTTTATATTTAAATTATTTTTATTACTGCACTCTGGCAGGAAGACAAAGCGCGGCGATGAGTGTAGTCACTCAACACACAATATCTCAATTTCCGGCGGAAAGAGGTGTCTTAACACTTTTATACTGGCTTACTTAAAAGCAATATATTTAATAAATTTAAATAAATATCACGAATAACTAGTAAGGAATATTACGACATATTTAGAAAACGTATAAAAATTTGAACACACCGGGATTTGAACCCGCGCCTCTTGAAAACCGTTCAACCGTTTTTATATAGTTTTCTAAATGTCTTTTTTCAATTGCCTAAAGTGTGCGAATAACACTTTAAAAAAATGTTAAAAATAGTAAGGAATCCCCCTAAGATAAAAAAATGGTTTTATCTAATCAAATTATATTATGTGAAGCAAACACTCTGTAATTGTTGATATTTTCTATATTTTACCTGTAAAAGGAAAATTTTACCTTATTTGTTTGTTACCAAAATACTCGTAATACCATTTGGCGAGTACTTAAGTTGTTTATCTTTGACTTTAAATAATAGATAGAGATGGTTTTATTCATGACCACGAATATCATAATTTCTAGGCAAAATAAATAATATTATTTTACATGGAATGACCGCTTGTAACATTTGTTTTTTTTTTACACTTTTCGCCTAAAATGGAGATATTGCGTGACAATGGTTTTTTTTAATAACGAACCCGCAACCAATCGCGTTTACAGTTAGACGCTATCTCACTGATCCTACACGATAACCTCTTTTAAATAATTATATACAAATATCAACATATTTTATAAAGAGATGCGTTCACCCACTTACATGTATATATATATATATATATATATATATATAAAGTGACATGCACGTTGCTAAGGCAACCCATATTTTACGCGCTAACCTACTACGAGTACTATAGCTGAATCTATTTTTTTCATACGAAACTACGGAAGATAGAAATAGTATGACCAAGGCCAATCGGTCCAAGCAATATATATTATGCAGGTCTTCAAAATATATTTTACATAGATATATACCACTTAATATGCTATTTACAATTTATTATCCATCAGCCATAGACATGATAAGAGGAGGTAAAAAATTCCATATTTGCAAATCAAATGAGTCCCAACACTAATTTCGACATTCGATACTATATAAAATGATAAAATAAATAAAAAACAAAATGGTCCATAATTTTATGATTTTTAACTTCTCAAGCTAATCCAACAGCATTCCAGATTTACATAAGTCCTAAAATGTCATACTTTACTATATTATAAAATAGTATATTTATAGGTCAAGAAATTTACATAATTACTATTAAAATTTATTTCTATCGTGGCGCAGTGGGACAGCTTCTGACTATAAATGCGATTACTGTGAGTTCGATACCTAGTCAAGGCAAAATTATATATAAAAAAATCTTCGTTTTGTTACTTGCTTGTGCTTTGTTAGCAAAGTGTTGAACGTCGCCACATTTCTTTGGAATTTGAATTGGAGAACGGAGAGTCTAGACACTACATTCTCTCTGCCGTTAGATTTGAATGAAGTTTGGAACATTTTATATAGTAATAGGTATAATATAGTAATAAGGTATGGATAATTCGTAAGCGAAGGGTTGCTTGTTTAAAACATCACAGTATAAATTCTCACGATTATTAAGCATATACAGTTCTTGCAATAAAATATCTGATAAAATAAAAGACAAAATATAATATGTTTATACTAGTGTTTTACCACTAAATTATGTGTAAATGTTTAGATAATAAAATAATTTGATTTGAATAAAACTATAATTTTCGCTAAATTTGTTTTAAATCCATAAATTGTTATTGTCATAGCAGGTTCATGCATTTTCCTGCATACCTGGGTATTTCAGAGTTAAGCCACTCATCCCTTCACTTTCTATTCAAAATAAACACTTTATTTATTGAGTGGCAGAACTCAACGCCGCGCTGTATCTTAGGTACCAAAGCCAAGAAATGTACATAATTTAAATATAATCATCCTCCGAGTGGGGATCGAACCCACAACCACACGCACTGGCCCACCATTACTGCGACTGTGGCTGTAATTTTTAATTAAAACATTTTTTTATATTCAAATTTATTTTTCTATTTTTAGTAGATACGCGTACAATACAAACAAACAAAATAAAATACAAAAAATATTTTTATGATATGCCTAATTTTAGAATTTATTACTAAGATTTATGTAATCGTCTAATAAAATTTGAAGTTTTAGATAAACTTCTAAATTAAATCCATATATAGTATATGGGTGCACAGACTACCTTTTTTGTTTAGAAACGCTTGTTAAACAAGTTGGCCATAAATGTCAAACTCCTATAATATTCAGAAATCATGTGACAATTGGATCTAAACTTAGCGTAGTACATTGAAAACTTATTTAGTAATTAATGAAAAAGGCCAAAAGGCTTGCCTGAGGTCGTATACTTTTTACAAATGCACTTAAAAGTTTATATCTATAAGACTATTAAATTGCTAAAATTACCGAGATAAGAATCTGAAAATAGGAATGTAGCAAAAAACAAGTATCTATACATCGATTGAAGTACACTAAAGTAAAAACAAAACATATTTAGATAACGTATAGAAATTTGAATGCAGCGGGATTCGTACCCGCACCGTCCAACCGTCCAACCGTGCTTGGACGGTTTCCAAGAGGCGTGGCGTCGTTAAATTTTCTAAGTGTGTAATTAACACTTTAAAAAATCACTAAAGTAACAAAGGCGCCAAGTTTGAAAATTGTTTTGTTTTGTTTGAAAATTTGTTTACCACATTTTATGACATTATTTTGGTATAATATGTTGTGATAATATAGTCTTATGAACGCTCTTGCGGGAAACCCGTAATGGCTTAATTATTTTATTATATTGACTCCGATTATAAGCTTGTTTCATTTACTTAGCAAAATTTCCATTGTATTACTATAATGGGTATATCATAATATATTATATAATGTTTATATAAAATGTATGTGTAATAAATAAATAAAAAAATATACATATATTTTACATGAGGCCATAGTGACGCAGGGGGGGGGGAGGTGATGGTTGTGGGGTCGATCCCCATTTGGGGGATTGGTTATAGTTATGTTATTTTTATTGACCTGCTCTGCTAAGACAAGGTAGCGTTGAGTTCCACCACTCAACATGTCTCAAATCTTAGGTGGAAAGTTAGTAAGCTATGCGTTGAAATTGGAAAGAAAGAAACATTTGAAAATTAAACTATTTTAAATGGATTAATTGCGTATATTATTGATATAATATAATTTTAGAAAACCCGACATTTTAAACACTTTAAAGTAACCATGCTCGCAGATAGACTGGCTGGCTGTATCTTGCTCTTTGATATGGTGGGTTTGACACTTCAAAGTTTCCAGGATTGGATTCCTGGTGAGGTGCTTATCTATATGCTGATCAACGTTTGAGGTAAACTCTCTTAAATCTCGTCTTCGTCGTCGATTTTTTCTTATGTTGCGTAAAACTCACATAAAGAAATCATATTTCTGGTAGCAATTAACAATCCACGAGCTTCTGTGCAAAATGCAGCAGTCACAGTTGCCACTAAATAAAAAAAACCCATTCTTTAAATTAAATTTAAGCAAGTCTAACTTTAAATTAAAGTAATGAATAAAAAATTAGTACTTTAGAGGTACGGGACAGCAAAATAATATTACTTTATACTGGACAACACATAAAATACCCAGATTATCCCGGATTTCCCGGCCATCTGTCAACTCTAGCTGGTCTGCATGTCCTACATCCGGTGTAGAATCGATTATTAAGGAAAAGTATTACTCCCTCCCTATGTAATCTCTATCCATGTTCGTTTTCATCTAATCTTGATTGCCAAAGCTTTTATAATGATAAGCTCAGAAAGGATGCGGATATGAGGATAAGCGGCGAACTAGTTTTTTTACTATTGAATATGAAAATTTGCGTGACCGAATGTACAAACGACAATTATGACGCAAAATGTGGCGCGGCCACATTAAGATAGATAAGATTTTTTTATGACATCAAAAACGTCAAAAAAATCAGTATATTATAAAGGGGCAAAAAATATTTGTTGAAAATTTGCCACCCTAACAAACTGCCACCCTAATCCTACTCAGCCTGCTTGTAAATCTGCCACTGAATAAACCCACTATATTATCCCTTGGTAAATTAGTTGTATTTTACGTTTATAATAGTAGTTGCAATGGTTTCATTATATTTTGCAGATGTTATGAAAACACAACGTTCTCTTGCGTCACAGTCCTTAGGAAAATATTTTTATTGTATGAAAATCGACATTGATCCCCTGGTGTTACTATAAAAAAGATAAAATATTAAAAAAAATGTCAATATAATAATGTTAATGTAACATCTAAGGGTTTTATTCCGTTATATATCTATGAAATTTAAATAATATACATTAATAAAGTTTGTGGGTTCGAATGCCACTCAGGGGACGAATTATATTTTAGGTACGAGTTCACAAAATGCATACAATCTCGTCATTCAAAATACGTTTCTGCTTGGATGAAAATGGGGAACGGAACGATATTTTATTCGTTTATATTAATTTTCTCCATAAATCCTAAAAATAAATAAGATATGTATCAAAATGTTACCTTATATATATACTTGCATGTACGCACGCATACAATTCATTTTTTGAAATTTTAAGTAGTTCTTTAATAGTCGATCGAATTCATCTATGTGAGATTTAAACTGATATTTTGGTCTTCGAACAATTTTTTTTTTAGATTTTCAAATCCTTTTTAAAATGATTAAAGGTATTGAACAAAAAATAAATGTTGGTAAGAATAAATGTGAAAGTCATTATGACTACTAGATTTGTGATATTAAGCCAGTAAGTTTCATATGAAAATATGATTTAAAATGAAGAATATTTTTAATCTAAGTTGTAGGTACACTCTTTTTAAACTGTTATATATCTGAAAAAAACTGGGGAGGCAGGTCAGACTAGATGCTACTCTGAAGCTGACTACGGTCCTCAGACACGAGAGTCCGACTACAGAGAGAGATTGTTATATTTTTTTATTAATATCCTTATTTTGCGATGACAGACGAAAGTTTATATGAATTGATGAAATATAAACGAATGATAGACTGGTCTGGTACGACCCTAAAACAAATAAAAATCTATATTTTTTAACATTTCTTAACATCGCACACTAAGGAAATTAAAAAGATATATTTAGAAAACATATAAAAATTTGAACGCAGCGGGATTTGAACCCGCGCTTCTTAAGTTCAAGAGGTGCAGGTTCAAATTCCGCTGCAATAACTTTCTTAATATGTCTTTTTTAAATAAAAATCTAATTTAGTAATAAGTAGGTAACGTAGGTAACGTTTGTTTAAAAATTATTAAAAAAAACCAATGAGAAGAAATAAGTGGTATGACTAAATATAACTAAACAACTATTAACTTAATGTCTTTATTTAGAATAAACTTCAATAAGCTTCCTAATAAAAGGGCTAAAAGCTAGAGCTAACAAACATTAAACATAAGCAGGACGTTGTACATTAGAAGGATGAATATCATACAAAGAGTATTTAAGTTAAGGGCAATTAAAAACAATGTGATATGTGATCAGTAGAGCTTTTATCCAAAACACATTCACAAATGGACCTGTCTGTTACACTAGTATTATTGGCAACTTATTAAAGTCACAAGACGTCTTTAGCATATCTTTTGACTCAATCAAAACTTTGCTTGTATTTTATTGTCAGGCGGTTTCATACGTATAGATTTTTTAACTTTGCATATTTCTTTATATTAAAGTCTGCTGATTAATAATAATGTAATTGTTTATATACTTTTTCTGTAATATTGCTTTTATTTTTAGACATTACTCATTATATTGAGATTTTCCGTTTTTCACTTTCAATTATTTTTGAATATGAAAACGGAAATTATTTAAAATATTGTTTACATTGAATGGGTATACAATGTTACTTATTTATGAACGCATATAAGTGTAATCTGGTATCTATATATTATTAGGAGAATTACAAAATTAAAAGTTCTTTTTACGAAAATTCCGCTGATTGACGATTACGAAGTTTGGCATAATTGAAGTTTATTTAGAGAAGTACAAAAAGCTAATATTTATCAGAAAAACGCATAAATTAATTATATTTTTTTAATATTAGAGTATTTAATATTAAATCCTATCTCCATCAATCTTTTCATTATGGAGGGATGGTCTGGTGGTGGTTAATGGGCACTGTCTGCCTATTTCTTGGGATTAAAAATGTACTATTAACGACAATAGATTTAAGTCAAATTTGCAGTTACGCTTTATATAGCATAGCAGAATCGGCAGAGGAGACATCTATTATGACGTAGTGTCATGAGTAGAGGAAATCGCCGCATTTTTTTTACCAGAACTGGGAAATTATAATTATTTGAATATATTAATTCCAACTAGTGGATATCGAATCCACAACCATCATGCTTAGAGTCTGACTACTGCGCAGTGACGGCAACAACAAAATAGTTTTATAATTTCAATAAGCCTGCTAAAATCTTTTGAGTCCGACACTTTACAGACTTAATTGAAAAATTACCCAGTAGTTAAATAAACAAATAAATAGTTTTTGTATACACACTAGATAAGTTATTTAATACTATAATTAGATAGTGAATTAAAATTATCAGTTATGTAAACAATGCAGTACTACCCACGATAATAAATGTATACATACAAATAAGACTAGTAAAAATTTGTTTTTTTATTTTCCAATGTTTGATTATATATATATATCTCTTATATATCTATACAGCTTAACGCTTTTTTCATATAGCAGGGTCGTCACAAAGAAAGTTGTGTCAAGACACTCCGCTCTCCACTTTCTACCTGAAATCGAGATATTGCTTGTTGAGTCGCGGATATTAACGCCGCGTTTGGTCTTAGGTACCGGAGAAATTCAAATAAGTTTAATATAAAAAGACATATTTAGAAAACGTATATAAATTTGAACGCAGCAGGATTTGAACCCGCGCCTCTTATAAACCGTTCAAGCACTCTGACCGCTAAGCCATGCGTTCTACATCCAGCAACATCGAAATTCTTATACGCTTATTACAACTGATATTTGTTGTTAGAATCTCTGTAAAGAGATTTTTACAAATTTCTGCTACCCAAAGATTATTCTACGAACAATCGTAAATCGTTACGAACATTCTCTCTTGCCAAACGAGAGAGCTTAGAAGAAACAAAATTAAAAATAAAAACATTATTTAAATTATAATAAGCTAGCTCTTTTATGACATACGATATATTTGCTTGTATGCTATTGGTGGGTCGTTACACTTGAAACATGCTCTACTCCATCATTTTAATATGAATGTCATTAGTTTCATTTAATTTCGAAATCAGACAGCACTTATCATTAAAATTACTATTTAATCTTATTTTATATTTATTATTGTATATGTAGTTACATTATATATGTATTAGAATATGTATGTATGCATTTTTGTGTATGTTTATATATGTCCTATGTATACATATATTTTATATCAGTAAAATGTTTTACTTAAAATTTTATTGTGTTTATTTATTGCCCAATACTGTTATCCCACCGTATTGCCTTCACCCACTTCCACATATTGGCTGGAACAAATCTCTTTTAGAGTCCACCGTTGCTAGCTTAATTCCTGTAATGTAAACTTTCTTGTTTTTTTAAAATTGCAATAAAGTATATATACTTTTGTCGATACCTTAAGAAAAATAAAGCGTTTGCTAAGTGAAATGAAAACAATTTAAATATAATCTTTCCCCCAAGTGGGAATCGAACCCATAACCAAAGCGTTAACCAGCAGAAGCTGTCATACAGTGCCACGATGGCCATGGTTTAAATATTTTCCAATATTTCAATTAAATCTAATGATTTTATATTTAAGTATACAAAAATTGTATGATACATACATACATATAATATATGCGATATTAGTCGTTAAAATATAACGTGTACATCTCTGGAATTGCTAGACGCATTTGAATGAAACCTTTTCAGTTGTATAGCTTTTAAGCTTAGCCTTTGGTTATAATTGAACTTAAAGACTGGAACACTTGTAGAAACATCATAGACTAGCTATACTATAAGATATAACGAAATTACGTCTGACTAAAGTCTTTAGTGTGATGAGTATTTTGGTAGAAAAGATCATTAACTCCTCCCTCATAACAAACAGGGCTATAATATAATATAATGGGTTTTATAAAATGTTCTCTTATCGTACTTTTGAGCTCTGACGTCATATTTACGCTTGCTGACATAATGTCATTAAGATTATTAATATATTTGGATATTCAATAGATTTGTTTTTTTTTAACTATGCATATATATATATATATATATATATTGTAATTCATTAGTAAAATGTTGTCTCATATAACACGATTATTGTTAGATCTAATTACACCCGGAGTGCGTTTTATATAACCAAATGTACAAGATTCATATTTCATATATACATTGTATGTATAAATTGTATATAGGGACATACATACATACATATAAAGAGGTATTATGAAGTGTAACACAAATTTCCATTGCTATTTAACGTCTTTGTATGTGTAAAAATTGGCGAAGCAGTGATATGTTAATAGAATTTATACCTAATATACTTAGTCTTGTCCAAAATATCGGTACTAAGAAAAACATATGTTTTTTATTTCACGTTACATTTATTACTGTTAATGTTACGTTACAGTGTGTTACTTTAATACATAAAAATAAAAATATATAAAGCTTATTCGAAGGGTTCTCCATTGGCTGCAATACAGTCCTTTGAAAGTTGAGGACGGTTATCAATAGCAGCGCGCAAGAATTTTCCTATACAAACAGTTTTGTATAGGAAAATTCTTACTCTATAAAACTAATAATAAATCATAATTCTGTGGTTAAGATCAATCAGGACTAGATTACGGCCAGTCTTCAGCTCTGATGACATCCAGAACATTCTTTAGTATCCATCCGCCGCATTATTACCCGCAGCTTACATTGCTATTGCTAAAATGGACTACTCTTGGTTATTGAACATGGTGCTGTTAAGGGCTTTAACTACCTTCTCAAGAATGGTATCGTGATACACTTGTGCCGATGTTTTGATACCTTTTTCACAAAAATATGATTCATCGCTCCTTCATAGCTAACACAAAAAACCATCACTGAATTCAGATAATGCCCACACTATGTTGACTAATTGGGAAGTTTCTTTAGAGCTCAATTGTAATTATTCAATTTTTTCTGTGACCTCGCTTGCGTACCAGCTTAAGTAGTTGTTTTGATTTTAGCACCTATTCTTTTTAAAATTATCAGTCAAAACATGACCAGTGCATCTGCAAAACGCTGAAAGTCCTAAGTCGTCTTTTAAAATACGCGACATGGTTCTTATTGTCTTATGGAGGATTTAAAAAAATGTATTTGGCACCTTAGAGCTACTTTACGTAATGCAATCACAGCGTTTCGGTTATCTTTATCATCCCGCTTAATTTTAATATCACAATATATTTTACATTAAATTGGCGCGAAAATGATATAACACAATGAACAATCATATAAAAGTTACAGATTACAAATTCAAAAGTAATATTTTGTTTATTTTTAATTATAACAGTATTTATGGCCAAAGTATAAATGATGCATGAAAATAAAAACCACTATCGTTTTTCCAATAAGTTTCAACATTAGGTAGTAAAGAAATCTACATAATTATTTTCCTAGTGTCATGACACTCAGTTTTTCGCATTCCATCATGAATTCTATAAAAATATATAATCATTCCCCCGAGTGGATATCGAACCCACACCCTTCGCGTTTACAATCAGACCCGGTGCCTTATGGACTTAAATATATTTATACTAATATAGTAGTTCTTTTTTTTGCTTCAAGGTGTCATGCTTTAGAACATTCATCGTTTGCCTGTCGTTTATGCTTGTTCTTTTTATAGACCAGTTCTATAGTCCAAAACAGGGAGACTATAGCATAACAGGATGTTAATATATAGAAGGCTGTTGAATAGCTGTTCGTTAAGTCCCTTATCGCACCTGTAAATACAATTATTATTAAGTGTATTTATAAATAAATTAATTGTATTTATGAATAAATAAATTATTTTTTACACTTTAGTTAGTACCACTTTCTTAATACTTTTTTAGCAGCTTCACGCTTCTTGCTGCATAGTACGATGGATATAAAGAACCTAGTATCAAGGTACTCCGTTTTACACGAATTCGAGATATTGCGTGTTGAAAGACGGAACTCAACGCCGCACTTTCTTACCAAAGCGGAGAAATGAAAAAATCTATATTTTTTATGTCATCATTGCCTCAAGCGGGAAGCAACTACAACCACTGTCTGTCCCATCGCCAGCACCAATATCGCTATGAATATTAAAAATATATTATTATCAATAAATTAAAAATATAATAGAAAGTCGATTTGTGATATATCACTCACCAACTATCGGGCCCATTACAATTGTAAATAAGCCGTAAAGCATTAAAAATATGCCCATAGCTGTTGTAAACTTAGTTTCGCCTACAGCGTCCGCTATCACGACTGGCACCAACATTACCATAGTACAACGAGATATGCCCGATAACGTGATGAATATTTTTATCAAAGTCATATTTTGAGACGAGAGCATTGCTGAAAATAAAGAATAAAGAAAGTTGTTTTTTTTAATAAAAAATAATAAGGCAAGTTGTTTTTTTTCTCTTCAAATTGTAATACATTTGCTTGTGTTATTTGCACAAACAAAACAATATATATACATAGTTATTATTTATATATATATATATATATATATATATATATATATATATATATATATATATATATATATATATATATATATATATATATATATATATATATATAATGTTTTGTACTTTTGAATAAAATAATACATAAGTTTGAGGATTTCATTTCAATATGATTGTGTTTCTTACAATTTCTGAAATACTGAACCCCTTCAGAATAAAAAGCGATTGAACTAAAAAAGTTTTGTGACGTTGCTTTTTTCTAGAAATTGATGACAAAAAGGCTATACCAAGACGTTCCACGCAGCAAAAATTTTCAAAATCTCTCATTCGCGCGTACGTGACTTCAATCAGTTCTCTAAAACAACAGTTTTCAAAGTAGCTTATATCTTCCTAAACCCAAAGATATATTAAGTAAATTTCCTTGAGGATTGTAAAGTTTGCCGATTGATTTATCTTTTGATATTAGATTTTGATGATATTGATAGTACCGCGTACTGCAACCGTAAATAGTAAAAATAAAATCTCAATTGACGGTTTTATATATCTCAGGTTTTAAATATATCTGAGATTACTCAGCCAAGTGTTTTTCATTAAAACATGGTAAGCACATTGATTATTTAAATTGCGCATTTTTTATAAGAGTTATTTACGCGACACTGATATTTAAGACCGTGGATTTAGAGAAAAAAAAAAAATTAAAGTTGAAAGTTTTTCTTTTGATAGAACTCATTGCTTACCACACACTTCAAAATTCAAACCAAAATTCAATTCACGTAGGTATACATGTGCGTCATTTTTCGAAACGTCCGCGTGGCCGTCAAGATCGATGCTAGAACAACACTAGAAGTGCCCGCGTCACTTTCCCTACTTTACTGCGGCTACAAGATGGTACGATTCAAGAGATCTAATAAGTCTCCTACGCACGGAACGTGTTAACAGATTGCATAGTCATTTTTTTCACTATTATTCTAAAGATATGATACAGATGCATTTAATGTAGGTACCAAAGTACTTGTATTCGAAATAAAAAACATTTTTAGGTAAAATGTAGAGAAACAGTGCGGAATATTTTTCATAATAATCCATTAGAAATACACTGTGTTAATAAAATGGCATACACATTGCTACAACAATTGAAATTATACGCGTAAACGAGGCGGTCGTACCCCGTATATATCAGTACTACTGTTTTTACAATATATATATATACGCAAATGCATATAAAGTAAAATAAATATTAACATACCAATTCTTGAAACAAACGCTATAGCCAAGCCTATAACGTAAATCTCATGGCTTCCGATCTTGGCCAGCCAACTGTTTAAGATTATAAACACAATTCTTGTCACAACATCTCCCACGGCGTTTAGAGAGAGTGTAAATGCTACATCACTCTGAAATAAGAATATATTATTTATTACATATTTAGAAAACGTATAAAAATTTTAACGTAGCGGAATTTGAACCCGCGCCTCTTGGAAACCGTTTTCAAGAGGCGCGGGTTCAAATCCCGCTACGTTCAATCTAATATACGTTTTCTAAATATGTATTTTTCAATTTCTTAAGTGTGCGATTAACACTTTAAAAAATGTAAAAAAATATTATTTATTGAAAATGGTTTCTTAAAATATTATTAGCAACAGGTGTATTGAGAATTCTTGTCGTTGTAATTTATATATTAAATATTATTGTTACGAGAACCGACGCGGCGCAGTGGGACAGCGTCTCAATGCAACGATTAGTTGAGGCATCGTTATCTTTACATGGTCGATTTCGATTTATAAATCGAAGTCGCTGATGCTGTCAGAACGCTCAGATCTTTCTAGTTTCGCAACGGATTTTAAAGCTATTTTCTTTGATAGATAGAGATGATAGATTTGTGAGGAAAATTTAAAATAATTCAATTTATTTTTTTATATTCAAAATCCATGGCATATATCTATCTCTTGAGAATAACCCACATATACACATACGTAACCATTTTGACTTTTACATATTGTAAAATAATAGTTGATTATTTACGAAGCTGTTTTAAGTAATACAATATGACTTGTTATCCAATTAAATACGTTGTGTATTTTATGTAAATCCATGTTGTCCATTACAGCATGTTATTAATATGAATATCTTAAAAGATATTAAAGTCTAAATATAATAAAGTGCTATAGCGGCCGTTTCATGGGGTTATACGTATGTACGTCGATAAATTTGAAGAGTAAAAGAATGAACTTGAAGTTCAAACCCTATAAAAGTATCAGTTAGCCATGATTTTAGTTTATATCATATTTGTTAAATAATGTAATAAAAAAATTAAGAATATAATGTATTAAGTAAGAATAAATAAAAAAATATTTTTTAATTGTATACTCACTTCTGACCATTCCATACTGTATAAGAATTGTGGAAGCATAATTGTGATTGTAACGTCTGCAAATATACATAATGCAAGTCCACAAGATGCATTTGACAAAATATACCTTTTTAACAACGGAACGTCTATCAATTTTGAAATAACCGAACTGTAAAAAAAACTAAGATTATTAAATATTATTAATTTATTGAATTAGGCTATTGTATCGCAGTGGGACTGCATGTGATGGTCAACGGTTGTGGGTTCGATCCCCGATAACACTAAGAAATTATTATTATATGACTTTGAGGAATTATTATCCTCTGTCATATAATTATATATAATAAATCAGGAAGCAGGTTTTTGGTTGTAACTGAAAACTTGCGGTGAGATTTCTCTCTCTCTCAGCCTCAATCATCATTATCTTAGTTACGCCTTTTATCTTATTTTTTTTTCTTCATATATTAAAAGAGTGCTTATTAATATTATTTTTATATGTAAATTAATTTAATTTTCCTGCTCTGGTACGAAAAAGCGTAGCGCTGAGTACCACTACTCAATTCATAATTGGGCGGAGGTGGCGATCAGTGGCCTCTAGTGGACTGTCATACAGTTCTTTTTACTATGAATCCAAATTGTGTTGGAAGAGAAAACCAAATGAAAAAGTCCTCAAGTGTGAGACAACACAATTTCAAGAGATTATTTATTCTGACCTAACTTTCCAAGTCATAAAAGAACAATAAAATATAGTTTAGTAGTTGTGGCCAAAAATTACATATACATATAAAATTACATACATACATATACATATTAAGCTTTTCATAAGTCAATTAGTAGATTAAAATTTATAGTTACTATAATAGGTTTTGAACTTCAATTTATTTCTTTAACGCTATAATTTAGTTTAAAATTATTTCTTTTAAGCTATAAAGTCATCCTTTTCGTCCTTTTGATGATAATAAAGATGGATTTCTACTCGCCAAATAATTAATTTGGACATAAAACTTACTTTGATTCTTTGTTACAGTTTTGTTCTAGTTCCTCTAATATTATTTTGTCGTTTATACTTTCCTTTCTTTTTACTATATGAGGTTCTATATAAGATGATGGTGAATCATCAATTTTTTGTTGCTTTTCGTTTGACAAAAGGGATTCTTTTTCTGTAAAATAATATATTAAGTCATTTGTTCAATTTTTAATCAACATTAGGGGAAACAAGGGGAGGATATGTCATTTATATATTTTTTTATATAACTTTTTGCCTATAATGCTATCAAAATATGCCTTTACGCTTAACTAACACCAGACTACAACAGCTATTGTGAAATAATATAAAAAAATTGCAGTGCTTTCGGAAATAAGGTTTCTAGGTTACGTTAAAATAAGACGAGTTTTATCGAAGAGATTGTTTTTTTTCCACTTTTTATTCACTTCAGAGCTCATTGACCTGGCTGCGATCGGCTTTCAGCTCTAGTATTTTCATAATATATTTATGTACGTACCTATTTAGATTTAGGTCAACTGTTTAAGTATAATATACTAAGGACAATATATTACGGATAATATGCTAAGCATACTAGTTAATTGAAATATTTACTTAATGAACTTCATATAAAAATATGTTTCTGAAGTTTTCTTGTCCATATTTGTTAATGGTATTTTTGGCATTTATTTGTGGATCATAGAAATCAAATATACTGTATAGTTGCTAAATTGTAAGCCTTTGAAGTTCCGTTCATATTCTATTTTGAACTAGATCCATTTATTTAATTTAAATGAAAACTTAAAACAAATTTTTAATAGAAGAAAGACATTAAACGTTATATTCATTACTCATTACAACAAAATTATTATAAATGTTTTTTTTTATTTCAAAAAAAACTAATATAAGTAATGTGTAAATAATTGCTAAGCTGGATTAATTTGAACAATCTTTGAATAACATATTACATATTGAAATTAGGGTATATTACTTGACAAATTTACAGCTTCTTCTGTAACCTAGTGACAAGAAATACCATTCTCCACTTTCCGTCCTCACGAGCTATTGCTTATTCAGTGGCAGATCTCAACATCGCGGTTTGTCTGTCGCCAGAGCAGATAAATTAAACAAATTTTATCATTCCCCCGATTGGAATCGAGCCCACAACCATCTAGTTGACAGTTAGGCGCTGGCGCTGTCACACTGTGCCCCGATGGCCTATAACTTGGCATAACCAAAATAATTAATTGTAATTATTTTTAAATTTTAACTCTAACTATAGTTTGATATCTTATCGTAGTATATGATGCACAATGAAATATATATATTTAAAGACATAATTCAATAAAAAATTATATACCATTTTCTTTGTCTTCATGTACCTCAATTTTCTTCATATGCCAAGAGACTGGCTGAAACAAAAAAATAGCAACGATATTGTGCATGGAAATTCCTGCTATTAAAAGGAAAGTTCCTTTTACACCGTACGTTTCTTGCGCCCATTTGATGAAAGGTGGTGCGACTAATGTTAATGCTCCTGCAAATAATTGTACGAGATTATAAAAATCATTATTTTTTTTTTAAATAAACCTAAAATTTTAAATTAAAAAATATATATATCTGCTAGACTTATAAATGCTATTATTTATAGCTTTCCACATAGCATAGTAGTCACAGAGAACCTAGTGTCAAGACATTTCGAGACATTGCACGTTGAGCGGCGGACCTCAACGCTTTGTCTTCTTCATCAGAGTGGAGAAATTAAAAAAAAAAAATTATAAGCACAGAGTGGGACTCAAACCCATAAGTATCGCGAATACAATCAGACGCCGTCACACATAGCCACAATGGACTGAAAGTTATATTACTACATAAAAGGTTAAGTGGCCTCCGATGCGATTGGAAGGTAAGTTGTGAAGCTATTAGAGATTAAGCTTTATACTTAAAATTATTATAACCAATTTTCTTTTTTTTTTAATATAAAACAATAGTTTAAAACGTTAGCTAGGCTAGTGGTAGAATATGTGTAATATAAACATGTAGTCTTTACCTATCTATATATGACTTTTGGTTACAATATAAATCTGACTTTAATATAAGACTTAACAATTTTCAATTCCATACTACATTACTAACCTACAATAGTCTGCGTGAAACTGACAACCAGAAGCCGTCTCTTAACAAAATAGTTGTTCAGCATCGTGAACGACAAATTGACTATTATTCCACTGCCAAAGCTCTGGAAAAAGAAAAATATATATACATATAAAAATATTATAACACTATAGTTTGTTTGTTGGGAAATCTTTTAATATACGCGATTGTTGTGAGTTACTTCTTAATTGAGGCTATGTTTATAACACTTTAACCACTTTGATATAATTGGTGGAATGAAATGCTGAACTTTTTATATTCACACAAAAATATTTAATTTAAAAAATAAATTGTTCAAAAATGGAATTTCATATCACAACTATTGTGCAATGTAAGAAACAATTGAATTGCACTAGAAAAAAAATCTGATGAAAATTACATCTAAAACAGATTTTTTATACTTATCATCTAGATATATATATATTTATCATCTAAAACTAAAACTGACTTAAATCATGTTTATCACAATAATGACAATTGTTTTGCCTATTATATTATATACCTAGAATATTACGCCATTTAATTTTTCCAATATTCTTTTTAGTAAAGATAGTCAATTTTCATTGAAAAATACATATTTAGAAAACGTTCACTTCTAGAAAACCGTAACAGAGGCACGGGTTGAAATCCCGCTGCGTTCAAATTTTTATACGTTTTCTAAATATGTATTTTTCAATTTCCTAAGTGTGCAAAAACACTTTAAAAAAATAGTTTTTATTCAATTGAATTGAATTCTAGCTAGATTTGTAATTAAATTCTAATGAGCAAATTTCTGTAATTACCTGGCAAATTCCAAGGCACAAGATAAATGGAACTTTCGATTTCATGAACGTGACAAGGATCAAGCCCAGATTGTATATTATAGCCGATATGATGCCGAGCTGCCTAATTGACAAAATTTTTAAAATGGGACTTATGAAAAAACCTGAAACCAAAAAACTATTTATATGAATAAAGATTGCAGATTGCTGCAGTCAAGATGTGTCTGATACAAAATCATAGTACTCATTCAGGTGATTGTTCATGTTTTGTATTGCTCGGCCTATACCAATTGACGCGGCAGATGTTAAAAGATAAAAGATATAGGTAACATGACCTTTACATAATCATAGAACGGATTTGGACGTCTACCAAAGACGTCGTATAAATATTTGCATTCCTCTAATTTATTATATTTTATTTTATAACCATAATTAGCGTATACATAATTAATTTATCAGCTAACCAAACTTGTATGCAAAATTTCGGCCCCTTGAATTGGAGACAAGGGATTTGAGGAAGTTGCAACATTATATATGAAACAAGCCAACTTTATTAAACACTTGTTAAAAGTATACATATACCTAAAATCGCCATAGTGACTGCACTGATTCCATTCATTACTGTCACATCAGTGGAATGCATGTTTAGTTGAAGGAATGTTTGACTGTAGATCATTCCAAAACTTGGTAGAAATATATGTATAGACATCTGAAAATAATTTTATATAATAAGTTCTTTGATTTTCACGATTAATACACATTTTGAAATGGAACTATTTTAACTGGATTAATCGCGTATAATTTTGGTATTCAAAAATTCATTTTAGAACCCGACGTTTCGAACACTTTACAGTCTACCTGTGACCACGCACTACTGAGACACGGACGACTATTTTCGAATACCAAAATTATACGGGATTAATCCGGTTAAAATAGTTTCATTTCAAAATAATTTTATATTTGTATAAAAATTAAGAGCAAAGTGTTAAGAAACGGTATGCTTTAGGACGATACTTACATATTGAGAGACTTAGTGAGAGCAAACATATAATTATGCAATACTAATCCAATTGTAAATAAATACGAGTATTTGGCACAGAAACCGAAAACAATGTAAAGGTACGAAGGACCTGTGTTCATATTTTTTGCTTTCATTCATCTCTGAGGGATCGTTACTAAACATATATCCATTAGTTTCTAATTTTCGCCTTATGAGACGCCGATTGCAATACGAAATTCACAATTTGCTGAATCAAAACGGAAATATGAAAATATTTTCTATATTTTATTAAATTCTGAAAGTAGCTCGTCACTTTGCATCTATGCTTATTTCCTTATTTATATATATAACAGTATAACCTAATCCAGTAAACGGGAATTGCTTTAAGATTTAAACACAACTTAGTGTTTAGAGTGAATAGACGCTATTTTGTTAGCGTTATTGCGTATTTAAGACTTTTCATTAAATGTGTTGGGCGTGCTGTCTTACGCAGGAACGAAGCAACAGAAACTGTTTCAAAACTATATAAGTTTTTTATGCTACTTCACATTTACCGTAGAAATTCTAGCGAAATATGAAATAGACCATTGCCATAACTTTTACAATGAATTTGAAAAAGACATATTTAGAAAACGTATAAAAAATTTGAACGCGGCGAAATGCAACGAAAATGCTCTATATCACAATTTAAAAAAGTTGTGAAAAGACGTTTGTTAAAGGTTATAAATGATAACACACGCCTTGGGAATGAAATGCTCGCTCCAGTCTATTTAAAAGGTATCATTGTCAATAATAAATCTGTAAATTATTGTATTCGAAAAAAAAAGAAATAGCCGTCCCGCTGAGTTTCTTGCGCGGGTTTTTCTCAGGTCTGAGGCATTAACTTTAGTGAACCGGTGGTAAATTGAATAAAAATATTTGACTTTAACTTTGAATCGTTTACTTTGGTATTATGATTCGAAATCGGGTTATAGTAATTAAAGTCTGATTACTGATATGGTGATAGAATTCAAGAAGAAGTATGCTTTATGTGCGTGTGTGTGTAAGAGAGTGAGAATTTAGACACAATGAAATGACGACTGACGAAATAACGGCATCTACTAAGCATCAGTGAATTAAAGTGCAACCTTTAAGAGTTTTAGGGTGATGAAAGATAATGTTTTTGGACAATATATTCAGCAATATAAGTAAATGTTTTTAGATATACCTATAAGGATTTATCTGACGTTTTTCACTAGAAATATTCTTCATTTCACTTACCAAATTAATTGTAACAGCCAGTCCTATCATATAACCCCACCCTCCATCTGGGGGTACGAGCTCATATTTTTTACAACGTTTTACTTCTTGGGATCTCATTTTGTACACTTACAACGAAATAACAGAGGCAAATGAGCCTCAAAAGATATACACTTTGTCTTTTTATCTCATGTCAACAATTTATATGATTTAATTGACGCAATGTGTAGAATTAGTGTATTGTTTTAACTAGTTCTTACATGTCTTATTTATTGTTTGTCCTAAATCACTTCAATATTTCCATAATTATACATTTTCAATTTTAGAATTTTTATTTATTCACTATTATTTTTATGAGTTTCAATAAAAAATATTTCATTCAAGGTCTTTCACAATGTTTTGTCTTAAAATGGTCACAAATGGCTTTGCTAATTTTCATTAAAAGAAAATTCAACATAGAAAAATATATTTTAAATAAATTGAAAAGATAAGTAAAAGATAGAGTTCGAAGACTCACACTTTTCCCGCATAGCGGAGAAGTCAGACAGGAGTAATTCCTGACGCATATCAATCAATCTACCCACAATTACAATTACACATAGTGGGTTTATTACGTCTTGATATCAATAGTGGGAATAAGTATTTGTATTCGTCCTTTCACATTTAGTATTTCTACATATAATTCCTCCGAGCTTGAACCCACGACCAGTCGTTTACAGTCAGACGCTGTCCGACTGCGTCACATAAGTTGGTACAATAGGCAAAAAATATATAATTTTCCACAACCTTCAAACGAGAGGAAGACCGAACAAAGGCTTGGACAAATACACCGTAAATGCATGTTATTAATTCTTTTTTATCCTACGTAAACTAAAATATGATAAACTTTCTTTATTTTCTTCAATAGATAGTCATTGTGTACGTACTGCTTATTATGTATGAGACTTAAAACTTTTTTCACTATTTTATTTAATATTTTTCTTATATATCCTATGCTTAACGGCCAAACTAACATTTTGATCATTATATTTATTTATATGAGCGAGTCATTTCCTTACGAAAGTATTATTTTTATTCATGCATTCAAACGTACAAGGCCCAAAGAGTAATTTGAGATTAATAGATGTATTAATCTCATTTAGGTATTTAGGTATTTTAGGTATTTAATTTGCGTAAACTCCCGATGGGGAGTTTACGCAAATTAAATACCGTACCATAAATACGGAGGATCACCAATACTGGTAAGATAGATAATATTGGTTTTGCCAACTTAAAAACTTTAGAAGCCTCTGCTGTATAGTAGTAATTTTCTATTGCGGCCCTAATACGTAGGACCTATCCATAACTCTCACTCGTCTTGAAATAAAGAAATCCGCTCGACGTACAAAGATGACAATTAGCAAGGAGGTGGCTTATAATAGGTAGAACTGCGCTAAGAACACATTTTGTGACAGGGCCGGAACAACGAGGTCTAAGGGCTCTCGCAAGTTACTATGATAATCCTACCCGCGCGATGCTGAAGAGGCCATAGCGCCTTTAAAAGCATTTATTCGAACAGAAATAAAGTTACGAAAATACTGAATTTTTTGGTGCAAACTTGTAATTTAGCAGAGGTGCTCATTACCATAAATATATCAAGTCTGGACGTAACATAGGATATAATTGGTTTTCAAACTGGAACAGCTAATATAGAAGGACAAATTGTTCATTATGATGAGCATTTACCGTTTTCGTATAATAATTAAAGATGTGGAACACATAGATAAGCTATACCATGCTATTATAGTGTAGCTGTTCTCTTAGTTCCACATCACATATGATATATGATAGCAATCTTGTTCAGCGTGATGGACATTTTCTTCCGAGATAATGTATGTATATAATAATATAAACTGCGACTTCCTTTATCACGAGGAAGC
Organism: Podotricha telesiphe; assembly: GCA_038994665.1. Taxonomy (NCBI): domain Eukaryota; kingdom Metazoa; phylum Arthropoda; class Insecta; order Lepidoptera; family Nymphalidae; genus Podotricha; species Podotricha telesiphe. Next base: position 665,862 of record JAOYRR010000107.1, on the reverse strand, counting down.
GGTGCGGTGCTTGATCTCGACAGCATCCACTTGTTATAGTAAATTAAATGAATATGGCAAAAGTCTTGTGGCATACAGGCCGCGAAAACGAAGTTGCGGACAACAACTTGTATAGTATAATTAATAAATTACGGATATTTAATAACATTTACAACCATAAATTTTATATAGTTTAAAAATAGTTGTGTATATCATAATTGTCATTATAAGCCACTGTTTCAAATAGCCTTGCTTTAATGAGATAAGCACTAAAACTTTATGATGAAAGAACTCACCCATTTCTTTTCTCTTTTGGAATATTTGCCGTCAGTAGGATTTTATTTATAATAAACGACGTCAATGTGAATTTATTTAGATATAAGTATATGCAAACATTATAATTTTTGCAGTGTCATTGCGCTATTACTAATGATTTACGCGTATGGAACTTTGAATCAATATGAAAAGTATTTAGTAGTATTTCGCCTTAATAAAATAGTTTAAATAAAACTGAAAATTGTAAACCAAAGTTAAATAGAAAATATGACACGTTTATATTTTCGATAATGTCCTGTAAGTCGTACATTATTTGCAATCATGTAAAATTTTACAAATAGCGCTCCTATTTGGTGGGCAGTGTCTGTGAGTTTATGGGTTCAATCGTCACTATTATATATACACTCGGAGGAATGATTATATTTAAATTATTTCAGTTTCTCCGTTCTGATGGTAAAACAAAGTGCGACGTTGAGTTCCACCACTCAACAAGCAAGCAAGAGAACGAAGTGTCTTGACTCGAGGTACTCAGTAATTTGGTGTTTATATAATTTTCCTTTGGCACTCTAAAATATTGGCTTATGATTATAAGGATATCTAAGAAGTGTACTAACCCAGGTATGTATTTTGGGTAAGCTTCAGTGAATTAAAGTATTTATTAATAAGTCGTTGACCGAAAGTGCAACAATATTTTATCAGTGACATTATCTTTCATTTTGTGTGTTCAGAACAAAGAACTTGAGTTAATTTATTTTATTTTCCTACCACCGTTAAGGAATTAAGCCAAAAGGCCTTGGGACATCGCCTTCCAATCTTATATTAGATAAAATCGTCTTTCGCGCTGGGCGAAATCGTCTTTCCATCGCATTGTTGGAACACCTGCATTTACCATAGGTAATTTTTATACAAAAGTATATTTCTAGAAAATGTATAAAAATAAGCTATGCGTTCTACGTAGAAGTAAGTAAAGTAGAGTTCTACGCAGAACACTTCTATGGCCAGAGCGCTTGGACGGTTTCCAAGAAGCGCGGGTTCGAATCCTGCTGCGTTCAAATTTTTATACGTTTTCTAAAAATATGCTTTTCAGTGTATGTTAAGTGTATGATTAACACTTTGAAAAATGTTAAAAAATTATATACATTTGTTATAATTTTGTGTTCTTGTCTCTCCATATTTACGTATTTTCTCTCTTTTTTCGTAGGCATAGGTAATCAAAGAGAAGTTAGAGTCAATATATTCCGTTCTCCATTTTCCGCCTGCACTGCGTGTTGAATGGCGGAACTGAATTTCGCGCTTTATATCGGGACCCGAGCGGAGAAATGCAAATATTTTATGGATGAGAATGGAACCTACAACTAATAGAACTTACAGTCATACGCTGTCCCATATACACGTCTACATATATTTACTTCTTTCCACTTTAATTGTGCTACTACAAATCACTACACTATTGTTATCGTATATTATAAAATAATTCAAACAATAGGAATTGCGGTGCACTACTTTGATGAATTCCGCTTTAACTTTATTAGATGAAATATTTATGATTTGCCTTTTATGATTTCCTCATTCTCGTCATATCGCATAGGAAACAGGTAAAATAGATCTTATATAAGAAAGGTAAATATTACGAAATGTATTTCGTGACTGAAAAAAACACATGTAATTTTTATCTGTGGAATAACGTCATACGATATCTGCCGTTATTATAGAAATGGTTTTAAAAAATGGATTTTAAACATTTAGCCGGTTGTAACGAACTAACTACTGTTTTACGTATAGTACCTTCGGTATAGTAGCTGCTTATATATTGTTTGTGTTTTTGTACTTTTCCATAATAAAACATATGACAAATGCCCTTACATACATATGTATTAAAAAATATTTCAAATCGGCTCAGCAATTTAATTTTCAAAATTGAACACCAACGTCAAAGTTCATTATAAATTTATAACTTTGGATTAAAGGATAAAATTATAAAGACTTGCATATATAACAATCATTAACTAGTTTAAACCAGTAGGAATTTGCTTGTAAGAAGAAAATTATATTATTTTTACAAGCTCCTTATTAACTTGCATTGTATATGTTTATATAAGTATATATATTTATATTCGTTTTGTCTATATGTTTGTTCGGGTGGAATCTTGCAAGGCACTGATTGAGGTGATATTTTGCATAATCATTTAATAATTATTTAATAAAGTGATAAAAAAATCAAAAAGGGCAATTTCTTTATTGCCCTTTTTGATTTTTTTATCACTCTTACTCTTACTGAGGATGGTTCTAGTGCAGAATGGTATGAATACGAGTTTTATTGTCGTCTAATTAATATATATTCATAGTGATTTTAATTCTGATAATATATATTACATTTTATACGAGATTGATCTTTAGAGTTAGTTATTTATTTAAGTATGACGACTGACGACGTAATACGCAATTATTATGAATTACAATATCAGACAAGTAAATTTGTATATGAATGTATTTAAAGCTGTTTCTTTACTCACTGTGTGACTGAGAAAAACTACTAAGTGTAGAAAGCCAAATTTGGCATACCCGTTCCTTGAGGAGTCTAAATCAGCACTAATGTGAGATTTCTTAAAATTCCTGCAGAAAACGGAATGTTACTTTTACAATCGAAGTTAAAGAAATAAATAGTTAGAATATATGTTGTGATAAAGATAATAAAGTCCACGCAAACGACAGAAACATTACAGTACATATGACGAAAATATGTTATATATCACTAGTCTATAATATATTTTTCTGGTTTTACCTCAGTAAAAGCTTTTTTCATCGTGCTCACAATGTTGGAAGAATAATTAATTCCCTCTGCCTACCGTGCATTATGAGGGTTGATGGGATACGCATGAAGACATCTATTTTAAATGTCTTGAATATTCTATAAACATATCTCCGGTCTTTTTCCACATTTTTAAAAGTGTTATTTACACTATATTTATCATGTGAACTTCTAACCACAAACATAAATTGTGATGCGCGTATAAGAATTCTAATACAGCCGGATGTAGAACGCACGGCTTAGCGGTCAGAGCGCTTAGATAGATTCCAAGAGGCGCGGGTTCGAATCCCACTGCGTTAAAATTTTTATACGTTTGCTAAATATATTTATCGTCTACTGATACTATGATATTATGATGAATACATTATATTCCCTTAGTTCTTTTTAACATATTTTTATTAGTTTGACTTGTCAAACTCAATATAAAAACTTTTAGCAAAGCAGTTTTGTGCAGTTCAATTTGTTTAAAAACTTGCGTGTTCGGATACTTACTCGTACATATCCGAATTCAATATTTTCAAGCACGAACATTATGAGAGGACCAGAATAGCGAAAAAAATACTTTAAAGTACTTTTTTTTTAGTTAAATTGCATTTTATTTCTTATATTATTACGCCTGGCTTTTTGTTTTGTTCACGCTATAATACGTATACTAAGGATGCATAAATATGGACTTCAGTAATATGTACTATGTAAGTTAATTTATATAGTGTTTACATTTATATTGTAAAGCTGTTTTCGTCATTCTCGGATATTTTCACTCGTTTTAGGAACATTACGTAATATTTTTTTAACATTGTTCTTAAAGTATTATTCACACACTTAGGAAATATTTAATAAATAGCATCTCTCTTGCCAAACGATTGTTCGTAGAGTAATCTTTGGGTAGCAAAAATTTGTAAAAATCTCTCTGCAGAGATGCTAACAACAAATATAAGCTGTAATAAGCGTATAAGAATTTCAACGTAGCCTGATTTAGAAGGCATGGCTTAGCGGTTAGAGCGTTTGAACGGTTTTCAAGAGGCTCGGTTCAAATCCCGCTTCGTCCAAGTTTTTTATACGTTTTCAAAATATATATTTTTCAACATTACGTAATAGGATAGGAATTGTAAGTCTTCCTGTGTTTTAGAACAAATAAAAGTATTTCCTCGAGTGAAATTTGTGTCTGCAACTTATAAATTCAATTCTATATAATTTTAACTATTGTATAATATTGTAGCAACTATATCCTCTTAACTAAAATAGTGATATTATACATTTACTAAACAAATATCTTTTTCCCATAACAAAGGACAACGGTAGACAGATTATCGCGTGAACATTGTGGTCGACCCTGCCCTGCCCTATTTACAAGAATGCTCACTAAATTATAAAAAGTGATGATTATCTCAGAAATACTGTGCGCTTTTAATTAAATAGGCTTAAGTTTAATAACAAAAAAAATTGAATTTGAATTTATATAATTAAAATTTTAATAAAGTTCCTTTGTAACAACTAAGTTACGTTGTGTTTTGAAATGACTGTAGACTGAGTCTACCTGTGACCACGGACTACTGTAAAGTGTTCGAAACGTCGGGTTCTAAAATGTATTTTTCGAACACCAATATTATATGCGATTAATCCGGTTAAAAATAGTTTAATTTCAAAATGTGTAATAATCGTGAAAAACACACAAACATAAAATGAAATGGGAACAAATTTGAATAAATTTCTTTTAATTATGACAGAACAAAATATACTGAAAGTTCAATGCATAATATTTATTAAAATTAATGGTAGGTGTAAAGGTAAGTGCGTTCGTAGAAATCTAGAAGGCCGTATCCAACAGATTTGGGTTCGAATCAACCTGAGTAATACAAGAATGATTTCTAAGAAAATTTTGACCTTCATAAATATGATGTCGATTATTATCGATCTAATATTTTAGAAGGAGATCTAGTATAAAATACATGAGGATTTCTTTTGATTGATTTCTGAAAGTCATTATAAGAACCCAATGAAATATATAGATATATGAATATGCAATATGCGAATACTAAACGCATTACAAAGTAAGTCTGAAATTTTGGTATGTGAGTGTGACATTCTTTTTAGATGCAATTACAATATGGAATACAAAATATTCATAAAAATAGTAACATAATAAAGGTAAAATAATCTATACTTAGTTGGTTAGAAGCGAACGTTCCGGACTTCAGCAGACCTGAAGACTGGCCGTCATCTAGTCTTAGATTAATCCACTGGATTAAGATTTATGGTCAGTTTTAGAGAGTAAGGCTTGCTCTAAGCGCCATGCGCCATCGTAATTGGAGCCCGAGAAACAGTCAATACTATTGGCAGTCAAGAATTTTCCCGTAGAAAGAGTGCGTGCTACTATTGATCTGTGCTATTGAACATGCCTCAACGTTTAAAGGACTGTATTGCCATTGGAGACAGACCACTTTGAATAAACTTTATATATTTTTAATGGTTTTATATTCATGTATTAAACTATCACATTGTAATAGTAATAAAAGTTACGTACAATTAAAAAAATATATGTCTTTGTAATAATATTTATGACAAGACTGAGTATATATAATAAAAATATAGCTGATTATTTAATTTTAATCGTAAATAAATAAAAAAGTTACAACCATTTCAATTATAAACTTAAGCAAAATCGAACTAAATAGTGTAGTCCTGTAGTTTAAGTGTAATAATGTAGTCCTGTAGTGTAAGTGTAATAGTGTAGTCCTGTAGTGTAGACACAGGCGAAGCAGGCAGCGGGTCGCTAGTTACATAATAAGTAGAGGCTATCCCAGCGCAGTGGGAGCAGCGTCTGACTGTAAACCCGAATAGTAGAAGGTTCGATTCTCACTCGGAGGAATGATTATATTTAAATTATTTTCATTTCTCCGCTCTGGTACCTAAGAAAAAGCCCGACTTTGAGCTCCGCCAGTTCGCATGTAACGTCTCGATTTCAAGTGGAAATTTAGAACGGAGTCTCTTGTCACTAGATTCTCTCTGACTTTGACAGCAGGAATGCTGTACGGGAAAAAGTGTAAAGCTGAAAAAAATTAAAATAAAAGTAAATACGTATATGATATAAAGTATGAATTTTATTCAATATTTAAGAAACCATTTCCTTTTGGCTACACCGACCCCACTCTATAATTGATGGCGACTCTATATTCACATATCGTTTCAAAAAGCACTCTCGGGTACAATTCGCTTCCCAGATCCTCAATAAGCACTCTTATTAATTAATTACTTTGGACTGTAACTTTAAATCTGTAATATACGTAGAGCTTTCTATTTGTTTATTAATACGAAGAAAGAATATATCAATATATAATACTTTGCTACTAATCGATTCAGAATATCTATTTTTGTAATTTAACTTTAAGGATATGTAATATATTAAAGTCATACACATGTCTATAATAAAACAGTAATTGAATATTTTGACGAAAAACTATTTAACAGGATGAAATTTATGATTGATTTTGAAGAGTGGAATACCTGATATAGACTATTCTATAATACAAGGTGGTCCAAAAAAAGTCATCCGTTGATCACTTGGGCGTAGGTTACACACGTTTGGCGGTCGAGAGACAGCAGCAGCACGGACTGGACTTAGTACGGAAAATACACAGGTCTTTCAGGTCAGCTCGACATCCTCGGCAACAGCGGTAATATTCGCGGCAGAACGGGCGCTCCGGGGCCGGCCACTCTTGGCAGCGTCTCGTGTGATCCCATACTCTTGTTGAAGAGTATGGGACCACACGAGACCAACCAACCTTCGTTGGTGGCCAAACAGTGCAGTTTTTGCGCAGTCGGTGCCGGGCGACCCGGAATTCGGCAAAAGAATTCGCGCTGCGGTGTTACGCAAAAAATAGACACGATTATTCCGCGTTCTTGGACAATGTATCGCGCCAAGGCTTGTTCACCTGTATTCTACATCTATATAGTTCACAAATGTCAAAACAGATTTGACATTGGCCGCCATTTGAAAAATAAGAGCATCTTCCAATAGGGTGATTTCTTTGGGCCCACCTTGTATATGTGATTGGAATGTAAAAAATCTTATCATCATAATCTTAAATATTAAATCATAATCTTTAATCATTTTCAAATGTATTAAACAAGAATAAAAGATGCGTAAATATGAATAAATACTTGAAATAATTTCGTTTATTTGGTTTATATTATAAAAAATGTACAAAAAATTCATTAAGTTAATAATAAAATTCCTAATTTGTATTATATACTTTATTGCTAAGTTTAAAACAGCGGCAGCCGTGAAACGGTCACGGTCGTCCACTTCTAGATAGCGCTGAACAATGAAACTTCAAAGTTGTTGATAAAAGGAAGTGAGGGGGAGGGAAATTTTACAAGAAATTGTGCCTAAAATTTCAGTTGGTATCCCATTTGAATTTATAATTGAGGTACCCTTATATTTTGTATTGTCAGTTTTGAATTCCAAAAGCTTATTATTTCGATAGTATAACTTTTCAAGAAAGAAATGTTTTCAACTGATATTGTTTTAATATATTCTTTCATAAATAATGCATACTAATATTTTAAATGCGAAAGTAAACCTGTCTATCTGTCTGTGACAATTGGTACAGCCAGTGCAGCTGAACCTATTGTGATGAAATTGTATATACTTGAAGATCCTAGGATGAATATAGGCTACTTACTTGTTTTACCAGAAGGCCGCCGAATATACGAATTAGCTATAGTTCACACGGGCAAAGCCGCGAGCGGGTCGCTAGTTACATAAAAAAAAACGATTGCGTGACAATCTAATGTAGACACATATAAAACTATAATAGTGAAATGAAAAGGGAAACAAAAATACGTACTCGTACATAAAAAAATAAATAATTTAACAATCAGCCCAGTGAATGTACTTGTATTCGATATCTAAACATGATTTCTGGCCTAGGAACGATCTCCCAGGTCATCGATTTAACATTCCGACTCACTTTTACTCTCTAGACTCTAGAATATCTCTATAATAGGTGTCAGTTTAATTTAAATCAGTCAAGTTAAAATAATAATATTAAGTTTTTGCTTTAAAAATACGTTTTTAGATATTATTATGAGATCTCGTGAAGAAGTTTAATTTTCCTCACGTCAGCGCGACAGTACAGAACAAAGAGAAAATTAAAAATTGTACAACTTGAAACGTCTCTCTTCGTTGGATGATTTTATTTTTACTACTGCAGTGAACAAGACTACTAAATATCCACGTTCCTCTTGTAACCTATTATATTTATATACTAGCTGTGCCCGTGACCTCGATTGCGTGTTATTCTGAAATAGAAGCCTATGTTACTTCATATTATATCAGCTGTCTGCTAGTGAGAGTCCCATCAAAATGGGTGCAGCCTCTCCAGAGATTAGCCGGAACAAACAGACAGACAGACAAAAATTGAAAAATATGTTGATTTGGTATATGTGCCGTATGTATGTGCATACACATGCATTTAGTGAAAAGCGGGTATTTTAATATAACATAAAGACATTCCAATTTTATATATATTTATATATAGTTCATATTAAATATTATAATACTAGTATATACTAGTATAAGCTACAGAATTACGAACAAGCCAAACAAAGTCAAATCGGATATTACAGTCAATATTTTCGTATAAAAGAGTAATTGGTCTCTCGTCACTCGTTTTTCCCTGTTTTTCGTTTGAAACAGGGACGATGTGCGGCGTCAGCTTGTCAGGCTGCCCAAGGTTGACATGATTTAACGACTTCTACCAATCGATAACAGCCTGGACAGAGAGACACAAGTATAATTAATACGGTAATGGTTGAGTGGCATTGTCATTAAGAGCTGCTTGTAACGTTATTTGAATAAGAAATATTAAAATATGGAAATTAGTCATTTTACAATCGCGAGGAATTATTTCGAATAAAGTTTGAGGAATGTTTATGTATAAAATATGGTTATTTCATTACTGACTTGGATGGACAAAATACTGCGTTGAGTTCTGCCACTTAAAATAAAATTTGTCAATTAACTTTTCATCTTAATTTATGTTAAACAAAAAAGCTTAAATTCTTTTTTATATTTATAAATTATAAGCATAATATTATATCTCAAGACCCAACGCTAAACAAATACTAACTTACCTTACTAATAATTTCTATATTACACGCTTATAACTACAATATGACTCAAGACAGCAAAAGCAAAATAGATACGGCAATAAGACATGGCTGTTACTCATTGCTATCTTGATCATTGTTACTTTTATATTAATATAGAAAAGTCATAGAGATTGAAAAATACCTAAATGTTAATTGAAAATGTTCAATAATTTTTAACTATATTTTGTTCCTTTTCTACCTTTCTTTTTAATTGTAAGGGTCATATTGAAAACTATATTCCTAGCACGTTTTTTGGTATATTCAAAGATAAGGTAATAGAGAAATGAAAAAGAGTTACGTCATTGATTTCATAATTCTTGTTCATAAATAACTTACGTAAAATGTAACCGACATATAGACAAAGATAAAACCACTGAAAAAATTGAGCTGCTATCATTTAGTAACCAATATAATTAACTGTATAGACCGAAATAGAATTTAGCTTTCTAACAAGTTAGATCTCCAAAATGTTAGATTGAATAAAAAAGTAGTCTACATACAGCTGAAACAGAACGCTGTTTTTATATATTAAAAAATAACTTCAGTAAATTAATGTAACGATCACTCAGACTATTAGTCTTTGTAAAAATATTAAACAATTCTTGTTATGTATCTAAAATCTGGAAATTGAGGGACAGTGTTTTTGGCTGCATGATTTTTGTGGGCACAAATCATTCAAAGGAGCGGTTATATTCAAAATGCGTCACTAAACACGCAACGTAATAGGCGAAAATCGAAAACAGTGTCTAAACACTACCTTTCTCTGTCAAGCTTCGTATTTTTGGGGCATTACTAAAGCAAAACAATATGTAATTTTTGTTATGAAAATACCATAGGATATACCATTGTATGGTACTTTAGTTTGCATCAAGTAGCGATTTAAATATAGAAATATATATTATTCATTAAATAACATTGATAACAAAGTATTGACTGCGATCTAGGCAAATATACTATACCTATATCTAATCAAATAAAAAGCTGTATATACCTATGTTTTATGTTCAATGCCGCGATCCATGGGGTCGGTGGTGGCAGTGGTGGCGAACCACCAAGCTTGTGCCGACGTGCTTTCTTTCGCAACGCAAATTATAGTGAATCAGACTTTATACGGTAAAACTCATGTATAGGCATGAATAGTATATGGAGTGAAATTGTGAAATATATTGTACAATTATAATTTTCTTTGTGAATAGTGTGTTCTGCAAAATTTCGAAGTAATTCTAAGCTGATAAAGCACAGATTTGGTTTATAAAAAATTGGTTTATAAACACTTCTAAATTTTTTTTTATTGTTAAAACAGGAAATAAAATATATAAGATAATGTCTATTAAGATGTTTGCTATTATCAATGGGTGCTAAAATGTTACAAAGTTACTACAAAAATTTAACAAGACTATTTGATAATAACATTTATATTTAACAAATTTTAAACGAATAGTAACAAGCACCATTTGCTATATTAATTCCAAATTTTGGAAACCTTTCTTACTTGACATACATACATTGACCTATAAAAATCGGTCTCATAGCTCAAGACCAATTGTTTTATAAATTAATATAATATAGTCTTCATTTTATTGACAGTCGTTTTCAACATTAAACTAGAATTTTATATGAGTAAAATCTGCTTAATTATTATTTTTTATACATTTCAAAATTATAGAAACTTCTATAAACATTTATATTAATATTAGCTTGATAATATAATTTAAAAGCAAATATTTCCTTTACTCTATAACTAAATTAGGTAAACCGACTAAATTTAATAACTTCTTGTAATTAAATGTATTAAGTTACATTTATTAATTATTTTTAACCAATATATAAAAAGTAACAAAACACGGCTATTTAAAAAAAAACAAGTGAAGTCAAAATTAGAGAACGCTCTCTTTTTAAATATATACGATTATAAGTAAAAAGTTTAAAAGCTTCATTACAAGTATAGATTAACCGTGTTCAACTTTGCTGGCATAAGAATTATGGCAGCAGGGTAGTGGAATGCCCAAGTTTGAGAGAAGAAAACTGGGTCAAGTGATTAGTGCGACACATCTCTTTATATAACAAAATACAATTGATATAACGAGTCTTTATCTAGTTTAATAATTAAAATAATAATGAGTTTCAAGTTGTATTTTTGAAGAAATCGGATAATACGAATGTAAGGTCTTAATAAGATAGTAATATAAGGTACAATAAATTGTTTGTTGGTCGTTTATGATGTAGGCGTGGAGGTGCAACAAATTTAAAATATCATATAAGTAAATTTCTTATTGAATAAACAGACAAAACCATTGAACTTTCAGTTTTTAATTTAAATAAAACAAATAATTAATCCCTATCAGTAAAATATACAGCGAAAATAGCGCACCAGAGCCTCCAATACAATGTTAAATCAAATTTGCAATTATTGCTGCGCCCATTTCGCAGCATACGATGTACTCGTAAAGGCTTTAATTAATTTTAACAAATGTACCTACGTATATTAAACGTGTTTTATTAAAATTGACATTGAATTTCGGCTTTATATTAAAAATAATGTAATAAAACCACAATTCATTGTTAGCTTTATACTTTTAATAAAAAACATTTCAAGCGTGAATAAAAGCACTTACTGGGTTCGATGCTAACTATTTTTGTATATACTAAACCAACTTGCGAGTAATAAGCATCACTTTCGGTACAAATTTATTGTTAGAAATTTAATAACAATAACAATAAAAACTCTAATTTCTCTTCTTAATTAGTTAATGTTGTTAATTTCAGCTAGTTTAGATAGATGATGTACATAAGCCCATATATTTATCCACGAACATGTATATATATTTACAAATTAAGTCCAATAAGCCAAATATGAAATGGTAACATAAGGCAAAGTATACGACCCCAAAGGAGCGCCCTTAGCTTGATTTACGACGAAGGTTTTACCGCACAATTGCGGACAAATTATTTAGGGGCTTTATTTCATAGAACGGGAATAATCTCAACGGTATTATGGAGTTATTATGATGAAATGAAATGTCTTCAGCCAATATACTCTTTATAAAATTATTTAGCTTATTATAATATCTATAATGGTTTATTTCATCTTCACTTAGCTATTGCATTTTTGTAGTACAGGCGGAATAGGAACAACTTTCCTTCAGTTCATGATTTTTCATCCACTTCGGGAGCTGCGTGCCAGAACTATCGCTTTCCATCCAGGTCAGAAATTTATATTTCATATATATCCATGTATGAAATATAAATAACGTCCTAAATGGATTCATCGCACAACTAGTGTAGTCAAACATTTTAAAATTGCATCACGGTGACGTCAATTCCTCAGTAAAATATTCCTTGTCTGGTCTATTCTTATTTAAAAACGTTACAATAGAATTCGTAATGAACTGCTCGTGTTTAAAATTGTGATAAAAACTAAAAGTGAATAAAGCACTATGTTCAGTACCGGAGACACGCCCTTGATGACACCAGATGGCTACAGCAGTATTTCTCAAGGTAACATTTACTTCTATCATTTACTTTCATGAAACTTTAATAACAAACTTAAAAGAAGGCTGATGTTGAAAATTCTTTATTCACCTCTACAGGCCAACAACTTATAATTTTTCTTAATATATATTTTTTGTTCATCATCAAATACGTATAATGTACTTGAATCAATATAATATGGTTAAAATAATTAATTAATTATACAGTATAACTTAATAGTTTCTAGATACATAATATTCCTTTAAGAACTTTTAACTCTCAAGACAATGAGCAATCGTTTTTCATTATCTAAAGGGCGAAACTGTAACAAAAGGGTTAGCTTTAGTAAAGAAATAATTATAGTATATGAGGAAAAGACTTGGGGTTAAATCTATTGGTAAGTTCTATCTTACTTTATTTTGGCATTGGAGTCCAAATATTGTGAAATATCTCCATTTTCGTTCGTTTTTTTAGCTTTACGTTTTGTTCTTAGTCGCAGTATACCTGCAGTATCACCAATACTGTATTCTCGAATCACTCACAATTACACTGAGCTTAAATATAATTTTCTCGTCTAGTAATCGAAGGTTATAGGTTGGATTTTTATGTAGATATTAGTATGTAAATCGTCCATATTTGTTATATCAAGGTGTAATTAATATATTTTAGTATGTATGTAGAATCAGAATTATTTGTCAACTATTTACTGTAATAAAATAAGCTGTACTTATTAAAGCTGTTGAATTAAATAAACTAAAATTATGTAATAATAAATATTAAAATTTATAATATATATGTGTAATTTTTGTTTCATAACAGTTGATAATGTGTCAAAACAATATTTCTATAGACATTATAATGAATCGATTTTTATTCGATTAGCAAAACTGTAATTAGAATAAATAATACACATATTCATCAACAACAATGTCGCTGTGTGCGTTACTGCCCATTACCGCCATCCCATGTGATTGATTGTCTCCAATATTGTTATACAGATGGACCTTGATTTACTGGTTTAATTATGCTTATAATAAATTTGTTCCACAAATATGAATTGCGCCATTGTAGCACCGTTGGAAGTGTCTCCCCGTATGCGATGGCTGATGTTAGCTGGTTCTATATTCAGTTCTACTTCCGAACTTAGGGACTGTGTTTTTGAGGCAAAAATGGCGAAACATGGAGACTATATGATTGATCGATCATTTACTTGGATTGCTAAAGTATACGCTCTCTTTATTCCACGACGGTTTAAAACTATTTGTTAGCCTGATCAACTTAGGATATCAGGCCTGTGCTATAAAAACCAATCTATCTATTAGTGTCGTTAAAAATTGCAAAGCTTCTCTGATACTTCTTGCGCTCCGATTCCTTAAAAATATTTACTCGTGTTCAGATCCGATGACGATACATTATTGTACATATAATGTATTATCCAGGTTTTTCAAAAAATAATGGTCTTCAAATATGTTTTTTAATTATTTCATTATATTGTCACATCACTGTTATATTGTTAAAAAATTTTATGCCCTTAAAGTGATTTGAGCCTGAACTCAAATACACGTCTTCATATGTACGACGAATGAGTGCCACAAAAGTATTACATTTCATTTTCAACGTATAATTTTCTCAATGTACAATAATTTTGAATAATTTTATTAAATTTCACTTACTTTTTTTTATTTATTTTAGGTTATTTTAATATATAAATATGTTACTGTGAGTGCAAGTAATCTTATAAATATGCAATTATTGTTTATAACTGACCATTGCCAATTTTAATAAATCTTCGTCAACACTCAGTTTTTCACTTTACAACCGATAATTATTGATAAAAAAAAGATTAAATAACATCTCAATATTTATATGTAGGCTACATTAATTACATAACAATACACAAATTTTCAATTATTATTACGTATTGAAACTTATTTACTTTTGTTATAATCAAGTTTCTAAAGATATTAAAAATATACTCGCAAATATACTTGAGCAATTCGCTTGAAATCTAATTAAAACAATCTGCACACCTAGCGCGTACAACTTTAACAAAAGGCCTTTTTAATGGGCTAACCACATACTAACCACCCATTAGATAATAAACTCGTTATTGTGAAGCAAATATTAGCCAGCTTACACGTGCTACGACGGTACGTGTTAATCAATAAGGGAAGTGAGAACGCTGCCTGCGCATATATATGTATGTCCGGCAGCCTCGGCCATATTGTCCCTTAGCAAAGAACAGCGCTCATGCCATTTCCACCAATTTTACAAGAGCCAGAGAAAACTGTTTATTTAAAATAAAAGGTTTTATGTGTTGTGTCTGTGACGATGCCCGCCTTTATACCGATTGTCAATTTAGACTTTCTAAATTTGTCAATATTTATTTGTCCTATGTAAGACTAAAGTAATATTAATTTTCTAATGAAACTGAAGAAGTTCTTTTATTTTCGCGATTATTACACATTTTGCAATGAAACTATTTTAACCGGATTAATCGCGTATAATTTTGGTGTATAATACCAAAAATCAAAGAACTTATTATGTGAACCAGTACGGGCTGGAAAACGCAAATAAAATACGTCGATTTACCAAAATTATACGCGATTAATCCGGTTAAAATAGTTTCATTTTGAAACTGTAGCAAAAAGTTTCATACTAAACAAAATGAAACTGTAGAAAAAAGTTTCATACTAAACGGAGCCTATTAATGAAACGATATAGAAGTAATATTATATAATACAATAGTAATAGAGAAGCCATAACTATGTCATCCGAGTATACTTAATAAAAAAAATCTTTTTTGCCATTCTTTAGTACATTCAACTAAAAGTATGGCTAAAAAGTAAATGACAATACAATTTTCTAAACTAAAAAAACGATCCTAGTTTAATAATATTATTATATAAATTACATTATCTTAGAAGATATATCATGAAACTAACCTGTTTCAGGTTAACATAACTCGACTGAAGTAGACATTGTTGTTTCACAAAGGGCCCATGGTTTTATTGTACCTTTTGTTTGTGGGGTAGTCGATTTTCTAAACGGAGTCTATTAATGAATCAGTAAAGAGTGAGAATTATTTAAATTCTTTTGCTTAAATTGACAGTAAATTAACCTAAAATAAAATAGCTTTTTAAATGTCTTTAAACTATTACAATAAAATGAATTACTTTGGCAACCTGTTCCTCCTACCTCCTCTACTAGTAATAGATAGCTTCTCAAAATTTTTACACGGAGATTGGTCTACACATATCGTTTGTAATTGTCACTAATGTGCCACAAAGGTGTTCTAATAAATATGTTATATATAAAACAATTACCAATAAGGTATCTAGTCGGTTAACACAATAAAAATTGTCCTTTATTTATATGTGATTGTTAAAGGAAAAGAATAAATTCCCACAGGAACAAGTATACTGTTTGATCTCGAAGTATATTAGATATTGAGATATTTATTATTCTAAACGCATTCAGCTACAATTCTTGAAACGTTTTTATATTTTTAAGCTTAATCTCAATGGAGATAAAATAAATAAATAAGTACTAGTTTACCTATACCTATTCTGTAACTAAAATTAGTATATCAGATTAATTTTTATTTCTTATTTTATTTATAGTTAGGTAGTCAGTTTGTTATAAACAGCTTGAAACTTCTATTGCTACATAAATGTAAATGTCAAATATACATTCGACACAATACGAAAACAAAATGTCCAAAAATAAATTTAGAATAGCTAAGATCATTTTAAAAAGTAATAAGCGGGCATCAAGTGCGCACCTTTTGGAAACTATACAAGCGGTCTGACCGGTAAGCCATGGGCACTACATCCAGATGCGTCGAAATTCATATACGCTTATTAAAATTTGTTTACCAATATAATAATTTCATGACGTCATGTTGCTTTACGTCTACATTATTACACGTTTGGTTTATGCGTTCGATTGCCACCAGAGGTGAAAACGGATACATGAAAACAAATTATAATATAATTAAATAACATATGTCTAAGCAATTCCTTATATAACCCGTTAGTTATATATTATTCATTAATAATTATAGGTGAAGGTCTCCATATTGTTATTGGGTCTCATTTTTAACATTCAATCGATAATAGTGTAACTGTATCTCTTTTTATTACCGATCAATCTCCTTCGTGTGTTCTCCATAGAACGTGACATTGGCTAAGTGACTTGTGCACTACTGGCACGTTTAAAGCGCCATAATTAAAGAACTCAACTGATTCTAATACGCATCTTATTATGATAATTTTACGTAATATAAATAAAAAATAAGTTGATAAATAATAAGCCAAAATCCACGAATAAATCAGGCTCATCATCATCAGGCTTAGAGACACGTACCAACTTTCGACCATTCCACTAACATTAGTTATCAATAAGCAGGATTCAACGACGCATATAGCTTGCATAGTCCAAATCCGGCGCCTACCTTTGTTACCATACAATGTAGTTTACAAATAAAGTAATACAAAATGTAATATTAAGTTGTGAACGGTAAGAGAGGTAGGGGAAGTTCCTCGGCTGACCTTTGAGAACACAGTATCGATCACACTGGTACACGTAAAAGGACCATGAGGACCCCCCGGACCCCGCGGTTTATGAAGAGACTGTGGATGATGCGAAAGACGTATGCCGCAGCGTTTGGCGCTCGATTCTATCACACTACCCTGCTATAAATTGTAAAGCTAAAAAGGCAAGAAAAGCTTACCTAAAGATTCCTCTATATCTTCATACAACATTATTCGAAGAAGACGCGTTCGTAGTTTGTAAACCTTCAATTGTTAATTTTTCATACAACATTAACAATATATGTATCGTTCTAAATATATTTCTCTGCCTTTTTACGGTAACGTTATTATTACTTTATTTATTCACTAATTTATACCAAATTATGATTTTTTATTTTTTTATTTATGAAATGTCTGTCTATCAAAAATAACAAACTTACCGACTTTGTATATTTCCGTTGTGCAAAAATAAATCTTAGACTCATCTCATTTTATCAGCCACGAATATATTTAAAATTATTTGTTGATATTTTTATATTTTTAATTTCATGAAAATTATGTATACAATGTTTATAGCGTCCATCTATCTTATCACGCTCGCGTCTACTTCCGCGCCATATTTCTTTTGTTTTTCTTTTTATTTCAAAATATATAGACCAGTTTAAGTTATTCAGCCATTATATTTTATGCAAATAAAAATATAAGTAAATATATTTATTTAAAATTATTAAATAAAATATCAGTAATTGAATTAATTTTATGATAAATATAATACGTAATCTGTAATAAATTATTTATTGACATTATTCCCGTGACATTGCTACATTCAACAAATTAAAAACAAATACATATCTTGCAACCTTCAAGCCTCAAGGAGAATGACGACGTAGTACTCGAGTATTGTAAATATTTAACGGTGTAGCTGAAAATAACTGAAGGGCGCTATTGAATTGAATGTTTTGTCATTCATATTTTTTGTAATTAAAGCGTTTGAAATTTAAATTTTCCAGAATTTTTTTTTATGAAATTAGAATAATGAGAAAATTATAAAGAACCAGTATCGATCACGCGTATATTAAAATAATATAAAAATTGTATTTTATTTATTTTAATATTGAATATTTAAATAACGCGATTACGTGTGGAAATATATTTGTTAATAATTATTAATTTATGATAAAATTGTTAATGATAATTGTAATTATATAATTGGGCGTTCTAGAATGTTACCTAAAATACACATATCAATAGATACTTTCATACTTTGTTCCACAAAATTCGAACAATACATGTCCATAATAAAATATACTTAAAATGTATCAAAGAGAAATTAAGCCACGATGGCGCAGTGGGATACCATTGTGTGTAAGCGCGATGGTTGTGGGGATTGAAATCAAGGGGACCCGGGTAATAATTATTATATTTAAAAATAGCCACCCGCCCGTGGCTTCAACTACACTACTTTAAATAGTTGTAACTTTTCTATTATGAATTAATTGAAATGAAATACACACTAAATGTTAAGGAAAGTTTACCAAAATACAATAGTCAAAACTGCATTTAAATCGGTTAAGAAGCCGTTATAGAGATAGCGTGCACAAACAAACAGAAAAGAAAATTATAAATCAATGTTTTTGGTTTCTATTACGTGATAAATGCCTTTAATAATATTAATTTTCTCATATATCTTCCGTAAAGACCAGCGTCAGTTACATTTTTATTACATGTATAGATATTACCTTGGCCTAGTAAGACAAAACCCCGACGCGGCGTTGAGCTCGGCCACTCAGCCCGCAATGATTCGGGTCGGGTGTTAAGTGGAGAACAAAATGTCAGGACACTGGGTTCTCTCTGTCTAAGCTGTCATGCGAATAAAACGTGAACCTGTTTTTAAACAGCGTTATGTAAGCTCAAAATGATTATGGAAACTAGCAAAGGCAATTTCTTGACCTACATTATTAAACGCCGTGTCAAGCGGACTGACATATAATTCTATAGTAAAGCTAAGCTTAAGACAAAAACAAAAAGAACATTTATATATGGAAATAGTAACAAGTATGTATATACCAGTGATGTTGTATAAAATGTTGGTACAGATAAGGTAGGCGTTAATAAAATCATTAAAAATTTTAATGGTTTTTAGTTTAAAAGTTTATTTGCATAGAAAACAATTCATGATTGATACAGTGACATCTAGTGGTGAAATATCAAGTAAATTAGATTTCAATTACATTTTATTATTTAATTACATTTATTAATTAATTATTTATTTATTATGTTTAATAAGGTAAGCCAGTGGAAATTCAACTTGAAAGGAGTTTCTTATAAATATTATATATTTTTTTTTAATTTATTGTACATGATTGATCAATGTTATTGTACATGTTTGCACAGATCATTTTAAATAAAATAACTCATGTTTAAATAAAATAGCTTGTGATTTTTATTTAAATAAACATGAGTAAAAGATAGGTTAACGTACCTTATAAATGTAAAATAGGACATACGATCATATTATATATTAAATATACTACTTACGAAAAACACGCCACAAAGTACTGTGTGCACAATGACGATGACGTGAAATTTAATTTAACTTTTGCTTAATTCTACATCTACGAGTGATTTTTTATAATCAAAGTTAATTTGATGCTCTTTTTTTTTAGTTATGATGTTGAACTAGTTTAAATAAAGTTGAATTTATGATTTAAAATACTGAGTGTAAGAGTGACTTTACGGATTTTTGTGTTTCATTTTTGTCAAAATTAAATTAAGAAAAACATAAAAGCGAAAAGTATATTTTTTGTATTCTGCGTACTAACCTTCCGTAATTAAATAATATTTATAATTATTCGGCTATATATGTATGTAGCAGCATATACTATTAAAAATAATACATTAAACAAGTAAGTATAGTTTATTCGACGCTTGATGTGAGTGAAAAATCAATAATAAATTAAAGATAAAATTATTCATAACTTCTAAAGTCACTAAGGACAATTTATATACAACTAACGAGCCGCTCTCTCGTCTTCCTCTGCGTAAAGCACACAACTAAACTGTATTTAATTTTTTGTAACCACGTTCTCAATTAAATTACAAAGCTTGCCTAAATTTATTATTTAAATTATTGTAACTTTTTTTTATTCATAAATCGCTTAAAATTAAATAAAGAGAGTAAATGTTAGGCAAGCTTGCAAAAACACAAAAGTCAAACTGCAAATTCAAAATCGGTTAAGCCGTTTCTGAGATTAACTTACTCAAATGCACAGACAAACAGAAGAAAAAATAATTAAAATCATTGTTTTTGGGTTCCATTACATTGATAAATAATGTGGAGTTTTTTATATATCTTCCATGTACAGACAGCGATCAGTTACGTATAGATACTGTTCAATAATATTGTTCAATAATATTGTTCAATAATAATGTATAGGACAAGGACATAGCAAGGTGAAATCAACACATCAATGTCATTTCTGTTAAGGCCCAAGGCCCAATTAATTATTTAACTTTTCGATATAACTTTATATAGAAGTCTCAGTTTCACTTATTTACTGAATTAAATTTGAGTTCAATCTTAAATAACTATTTTCGTATTATAATAAAATTATTAAAATTATAAATAATTTAAATTTTGTTTTTTCTATATTTTGTTTTGTTTTGTCTATGTGACACCATATTACATTATCTTGTAGGCTTCCAGCACTCAGCATATCTAAATCGTTGTAAAAAACTATCGATTCATAATAATCGATATTTAAATTAACCTTATAACTATAACGTAAAATAATTAACTTTAATAAATCAACAAGTCTCAGTCTTTTATTCCATAATTCGTTAGGCTTCATTGAAAGTTTCTTTTGAATATAAAAAGTACAATTTAAAAACTACGTAAAGTTACATAAATAACCCTTTTGTTTTAAATATAAAGGCCTTGAAACAGCCATGACCGTACTTTAATTATAGCTATATCTCTCAATGCCGTACGTAGCAAGTTCAAGTAGAATCGATCCAGGTGGTAAGGCGCCGCCGTGCCCCTTACAGCCGTCCCCTGTGACATTGCTGTCTTTTACTATGAAAGTGTGTTTAATAATAAGGTTAATTTGTAACTTTTTTTATAAACTATGTAGTCGGTTGTGTCTGTCTATACATAATGGTTAATAACTACACTAGTACATTTAAATAAAAGAGTTTATTTATTTAAACACCCCAATTTCTGATACTACCAGATAGATTTAATATTTTTTTTGTATAACATATGCCGCCGCTTTCTTAAGAAGCTACAAGTATTTATTTTAACATATTTTTAAGTGTTATTCGGACACTAAGGAAATTGAAAAAGACATATTTAGAAAACGTATAATCCCGCTGCGTTCAAATTTTTATACGTTTTCTAAATATGTCTTTAAGCTACAAGTAATTACGCTAAAGTTCTTGAATTGTCCTAAAATGTTGATATTTGTAAAGTAGGTCGAATGATAAAATATGGGCCCCTATTTTTTGTTACAACGGGCGGTAAGCGAAAATCAGATAACAAGAAGAAAGAAATAATATGGTCGTAAGGCAATGAAAGTGCAGGCCACAACTAGTTTGAAATATACATAGGTTAATGCTTTCCCAGCGTTTGGTTCGATCTAGATAGAAGTTAGAACTTTAAATATATACATGTACATACCAATATAATATGTTTAATTGGTATTTGCTATAACAAAGTTGTAATAGTAAAGAAGTAACCTTTGACTATATTCAAAAGAAAGATATTTTTAGAAAATGTATAAAGACTTCGAAGACGGTTCCCAAGAGGTGCGGGTTTGAATCCCGCTGCCTTTAATTTTTTATAGGTTTTTTAAAATATGTTTTTTTATTTCCGTATATTTTATAAGTGTTATTTACTATAACACTTTAAAACATTAAAAATATATTCAGCTGTTCGCACTCACAAGTCATACGCAATAATGGTAACTTCTTAATTCTTTTAGTACGTTTTATAATTTTTTTTATATATTTGCACTTTATTACATCTTCTATTCGTCTAATTCAGTGTTGTTTTGGTTAAATATTAGTAACACGCCTTCATTAGTTTAACGTATATTTATTTATCTATTAATCAATCAATGTAAAAAAATCATGCAATACAGTTATTTTGACTTATTTCTTGCCATCCTAGTTGTTGGAAAATTTGTTAATCATTTTAACTGTATTCCTTTTGTTTTCTTTTTTAAACTAATTTGTAATTATTTTTATGTTCTTTCGCGAGTAATGAACATTACGACCGCGGTTTATCTCTTCTCCTGCCGTCAGTCACTTCGTACATACCTTCTATGAAATTTGAATGCTTTTTACATGATCTTCTTTTTCTATAATCGACACTAGTTTTCGAAAGGTCTACCCAGGGCCCCTTTTCCTGTTTTTTTTACGCTACATACCTTGAAAAAGACATATTTAGAAGCAGAAATTTGTAAAAATCTCTTTACATAGATGCTAATAACAAATATAAGTTGTAATAAGTGTATAAGAATTTCAACGTAGTTGGATGTGGAACGCATGGCTTAGCGGTCAGAGCGCTTGAACGGTTTTCGAGGTTTCAGAGGCGCGGGTTCAAATTCTGCTGCGTTCAAACTTTTGTACGTTTCCTAAATATCAATTTCCTAAAGTATGCGAATCTCACTTTAAGTAATGTTAAAAAAATATATGCTACATACCTTTTTTTACTATAATTTTATAACTGATTTACTTGAGCACGACTTTATTTATGAAGTTTCTTAATATCCAAGTTTCTTTTTCTACTACTCTTTGAGCTCTGCATTGGGTATTAACTGAGCTTAGCTGAGAATTAACGAAAATAAGTCCATGTATCCTTTTTTTTTTTTTAAGTAAGAAAATCTTTTACGGATACCCGCCCGTTTGGGGACTCGGACGCGGTTATGTGGGACTCCGGACCGGCAGATATGGGCCGTCCATTTACCCACTAAAACCTCACGGTGCTCCTCCTCCACCGCCACTGGCCAGGGCCACGGGGACTACAATCTTCCATGAAAAGTGCATATATCCTACTAATGTAATAGTATTTTTTTTTATTTAAACTTCCTCTCTCCTCCTTCCTCTCTCCTCTTTTTTGGTACAAAAAGTTATATTGCTTAAACAAACATCGTATAACTTTCGTATGGAAGAGGTATTTTGACCCTCATAATGTCTCTATTGTTAAACAAGCGTCAATTTTGACCTTTCGGCCAAAAAGGTTTATGGTATTCAATTATATTTACTTTTTCAGTGGCGGTTAGTTTTGGTGCGTAATTAAATTTATTTGCTTTCGAAATTTAATATTTTAGATCATTTATAAAACATTAAATTCATACTGCGGTGTATAAATTCAGTTCATGGTTCAGTTTTATTGTCCGTGGACTGTATGTGTGTGAATAACACTTTAGAATATTAAAAATATATTCAACTGTTATTATACCTTTTTACAAGTAATGAAATAACAACAAGTTATAAATACTAGTACTGTACTAGTATTTTTATTACATTTTTATTTTAATACAATTAATAACCTAGGTATGGAAATAAACATCGTTAACTCCTAGCTCAGGAATGAAATTATATAGTACTTATATAGAAACTAATAATTTCGTTACAATAATTATTTGTATATTCTGGTTTTTATACCCCTCAGCTAGTCGTAGTTTTTGTGATGCCCAAAAATTGCTTGTAATTATTTTTCTTTTTATAACATATATGGATTTAATATGGTAATGGTAGTATAGTATTATAATATCTAAGTAATTGTTTCAACTGTATGTGTATTTGAGATAAATGTAGACCAAAATTAATGAAACATACAAAATATAACGAAAGGATCAACTTACGTTTATCGTTTGCCTTGTACACCTTTTTACCGGGAATGCAGTCAATGCATTTTTCTCTAGTCGTTTTAAAATACAACGTTGCTGGTATGAACTTTAATTATCAAGCGGAATATCCAGAATGGGAAGTAAAAATAATAGTAGTTTGAAATATATATAGCTTCCACTAACTCACTCATTTGCAAATAATCATGTGCCATCATTTCTTTATTGTGCTTTCCCTCACTTACTCATTACCTTACTCCCTAATAACTGCAAATGGTCGTGTTAATGCCATTTTTTGATATATTTAGTAAAAAAAAAAAAATGCATAAAATTTTCTACCGCAGCAGGATTCGACTACGCGGTTCTTGGAAACCGTCCGTGCGTTCTGACCGTTGCGCCATGCGTTCTACATGTTTTCTAAAAATATATCTTTCAATTTTCTAAGTATATCAATAACATTTTAAAATGGTATATAAAAAAAATGTAACTGTAAATTTTGCTAATAGCTTCTTCGTTACTCCTTGATAATTCAGAAGCACTTTCCGAATATCACTATAATCTTGCTCTAAATCTATATCAATAACTCCATCCTTTTATTTATCTCTACTAAAAAAACGTCTTAACGCAGGTATGTACTTTAAATGTATAGCGAATTTATTTTCGCTTATAGTAATAAAAATAATAATGTTTTTGTACTTCTTATAAATACTTACACTTTGAAATTATTGAACGTACCTCAATGTAAGTAGTGTAGCGCAATCGTGTGTTGAATTTATTACTTACTAGCGACCCGCTCGTGGCTTCGCCTGCGTAAACTACAGGAATAAGCTATTATGTTTTCTCGCCGCGGGAGGCCGTGGTTCCACTTAAATCACAAACTTTGCATAAATTTATAACTTAATGGTTGTAAGTTATTTGTTTATAACCTTTAATTTGAAATGAAATAAACACTAAATGTTAAGGAAACTTTACCACAATACAAATTAAATTGACAATAGTCAAAATATCATTTAAGACGGTTGAGCCGTTTCTGAGATTAGCGTAGCACAAACAAACAGATAAACAGAAAGGAAAATGAAATTAAAAATCATTGTTTTCGGTACTATTATATTTATAAATGCCCCTAATAATGTTTTTTGGTATATCTTTCCTGTACAGACAGCAATCAGTTACATTTTTATCATATGTATAGATAGTATGCATTAAGTTGAATATGTGAGACCAATCTCAATAATTAATATAATTATGAGTAAAAGGTCTATTCTAAAAAAATTATACTATTTAAGTATTGACTTATTCTGTTTCAAAGGTTCATTTGAAGGTTACAAATAGACTCGCAATTACTTTTAATTGGGTAGCAAAATGTAGTTAAAAAGCGGCCAAGTGAAGCTATCGTCGTTCTTTCATAAAGTTATATAAATAATTTTGAATTCAATTTTAGTTAGACACTTTTCTGAAAGAACTAAGCGCGTAATTGAGTTACAAACAAAAACCGATGTCGTTAATATTTGTTTTGTTAGTTTGTTGAAACAGTTCAACGTAGAGTGGACTGTTACTTTTTAACAATCACAACTTTGCCGTTACTGTTACTACTTTGTTTATACAAATATAGCTACATATATCTTTGTATTCTGTATACTTTGAGCGGCTGTCTTATTTCTCTTTCTCTCTGGTTCAGTTAGCAAGTCATAACACGTCCTAGTTTAAGAATATATATATAAATCAAGCCACGTGTGGGTAAATTGAATCACAACCAATCGTGTTTAAAAGTCAGACGCTGTCCGACTGCGCCACTAGGGGGATGTATTTTTAATAAATGTAAGAGTATGAAGATCGAAGTTTTATATAAATTAATATATATATATATATATATATTTAACATTTTCAACTTTAAAAGGGTGTTAATCGCACACTTAGGAAATTGAAAAGACATATTTTGAAAACGTAAAAAGATATAACCAAGAAGGACTTGAACCCGCGCCTCTTGAACGGTTTTCAGAAGGCGCGGGTTCAAGTCCTGCTGCGTTCAAACTTATACGATTTCAAAATATGTCTTGCTTATATATTTATAATAATCAATTTAAAAGATAATTTATTGAAAAACTATTACATCTAATGTAACTAATAATAGCTATATAGTATATACTCTTATAATAAACAACTGCATACATATTTTCAATGAAAAACTTATTATTGAAGTCTGAAACCTTAACTTCCATTTGAAAAGAGAATGCACTATTTATCCATTTTAATTTGTCTCGATTACGTAGGAAACTGGAGGGCGGGGAGCTTTTATAGCCGACCCAGATAGTTAAGGGGTGAATAGCAGGTATTTCCGAACTCGCCATAGGGAATTGCGGTGCTAGTTTAGAAATAACGTTCATTTGTTACATCGTTAGAATTTTTTTATTATTTAACTTCATTACTTTTACTCATTACTATGATATGATTTCTTTTCATAAATTGTCAGTAGTATAATGATATATCTTGAATATAATGATAAATTTTACAGCCAGGTCTTTTTTAAAGGTTCGAAAGAAAGAAAAATTTAGAGAGAAACCTAAACGAAACGTGTCAAGTAGGCTTAACTCGCCCGACATCGAGACATTGCATGTTCAGTGGCGGAACTCAACACCACGCTTAGTCTTAGGTAACAGAGCGGAGAAATAAAAATATTTTGTCATATTATCATTCCCCTGGTAATCGAACCCACACAACCGCTTACAGTCAGACACTGTACCACTGCGCCACGATGGTCACGTCTCGCACAGCAAAGTTTTTGTCAAATAAATAATTTGCTTCATTCGTAAAGCTAAAAAAGTTTAATAAATACTTTCTAAAAGTTTGTATATTATTCTTGAAATGTTAACGAAAAAACTTGAAATGAAAACGGTGTCTAAGCTTTTATTCTGCGTTTTCTGAAAGTCTGTCACAGTATAAGCTTAGAGTGTTTCCACTTCAAGTTCAGGAATATTTGACGCCTTGAAACTTAAATTTCCCTCGTGCCACTTACATTCTTGAATAAAATATGAGAACTTATTTGCTTTTATTATTTATTTAAGGCTTTGGCCTTCGCGTGATAACTGTATTCTTATGGGGACATATATTTTCCGTCTCCGTACAAATAAAGTGTTTGGTAAAGATTGAATCATAAAGTTATATAAATATTATACAGTGACAGTTTTTTGTTTCAAAAAAATATTTTTTTCTTTATATATTATAATCGCAAAAGTGATTTTTATGTAAATAAGTAAAGTGTTAGTTTAATATTTTTTAATTCATCTAGATTTATAAAAAGTGTAGTGTTAGCCTAGGCACATATGTTGTTTTATCTAAATTAGAAATTAGTAAACATAATAAGGGGTGGGAGATTTTTTTAGTGTTTAATTTTTTATTATACTTTTACTATATAGCTACTTTTAAAACAATAAATGTTTTTTTAGTTAATAATCAAACTTTCTCAATATCTATACTTATATTATACAGTTGAAGAGTGTGTGTGTTTGGTTGATCGCGCTAATCTCAGAAATGACTGATCGAATCCATAAAATTATCCTATACCAAAAATGCTTAACGCAGCTAGATTAAAAACCATTTGGATACTAAAAATATTTTTGAGTTTCACTGGAAGATAGCTGATATAATAATTTTGGAATTCCACGCGACGAAGTCGGACGAAGTCGCGAACACACCTAGTGTATAATAATAATAACGACCATCTTTTTTAAGATTTAAGTTATTTATATGTTAGAAATTTTAAATTATGCTAAAATTACAAAAAAATTATACTTACTAATTTAACAATATTTTAAACATATTATCTTGAAAACATTGACTAGTAAAGACATAATATATTTTATAAGCAATCTTTAACTGGAAAAGACATATTTAGAAAACGTATAAAAAGTTGAACGCGACGGGATCTCTTGAAAACGCTCTGACCGCTAAGCCATGCGTTCTACATTCAGCTACGTTGAAATTCTTATATACTTATTACAACTTATATTTGTTGTTAGCATCTCTGTAGAGAGATTTGTACAAATTTCTGCTACCCAAAGATTATTTTACGAACAATCGTTTGGCAAGAGAGAATGCTATTTATTAAATATTTTTTAACATTTTTTTTAAAGTGTTATTCGCACACTTAGGCAATTGAAAAGGTTTTAAATACCTTCAAAAATTTTTCCTTGCGTCCCTTTTTGTAAAATAAATATAGTAATTTATCTTTTTTATTTCAGGTACGTGAATAGCTGTAGAAATTAACTGTCCATGTCACGCTATCGTTTAAGATACAAGGTAAAGTAAAATTTATAACAATGTTACTGGTACTCAACATTCATGAGGACATCGACATTGGAGTGTCTGTTTGGTATATTAAAATTTTACTAATTGCCTGTGTACATATAAACGTGAATATATCAAAATAGTATTGTTTACAATTTGTGACCCGCTGGCCGAGAACTGGAAGAATCGGAGTTCTTGGCGATCTGGTATCCATCTGTTTGTTTTTGTTTATCTCTAGAACGGCTGGACCTATTTTGACAGGATCTTCACTGGCAGATAGGTTATGTAATAAGGACTAATTTAGACTGCCCTTATTTTAGAATTCGTGGGCACAGCTAGTTGTTATTAAGCATACCTTAAGTCTAATTTGCCTACAGGTATATGGTACAAGCGTCAATAGAGCTTATAGAATTAGAGTTATTGAAAATAATGTCACGGACGATTGAAAATTCTACAAATACGTGGTCTTAAACTTTCATTCATTCAAAACTAGACCGCAAGAAAAACAGAGTCGTTGGCAAACTTCCATATTTATACTTAAATGAAGCTGAAATAGTGACACCATTATATCATACAATACACTAGATATTAGAGCCTATGTAGAGGTTTTATATTTATTTTATTCAAATATAAATACGTTTATTTGATAAAACTTAAAATATTTTTTTTATAAATTAGTTCTGCAAGCCTCGGTCAAGATACAAGATCTCTTTTACATCTTTTTATATATGAAATACATAATATTTATAGTATAAATAAATAATGATAGCTACAGAAATATTAATATAATTGTGCGAAGACGGATAGTTTTTTATACATGGACCTATGGGGGAGGCCTATTTCCAGCAGTGGGCGTCGAAAGTCTGAAACGACGACGGTACATGGACCTGCAATTTCATCTACATAGAATCCAAAATTGATTCTAGACAACATTGTAAAGAAATTGTATCATATTTCAAGCTATACATTGTGTAGTGTCTAATATATGTACATGTGTATGTGCAAAAGCATTTTTAAATCAGTTCAATAATATTTGTATAATTAAATATAATACTTTGGTTAATTCTCAATTGCATCTTAAAAAAATAAGTTACGCCTTCATTCGTACAAAAAATTCAAACAAATGAATCCAAAGTACTTTTATCCGGTTAACAATTTGTATATTGATAAAATCTTATAAAACCTTATCTACTGATAAATAATCAGTCATTGAGGATTAAATGATAATTACGAAGGATGACTAAAATAATCTCATACAATTGATAATAAATATATATTTCGGCATTTTATTACATAATTATATTTGGAATACTATCTCAAGCATTGGCCTGAATCCAAGACGTGAAGCGACTGACGCGAGTGTTCACATCTGGATAACTTGCTTGTCCGCACAAGTAGCCCCAAGAGCTTATTCCTACCACAATATTATTGTGTAGGAGAGGTCCTCCACCATCACCACTGCACTGGCCACGGCCTCCGACGTTCAGCCAACCAGAGCAAACCATGTTGTCCGTAACGCTATTACCCAAGTATGAGTAATTGTTTCTGCAAATACTTTGGTTCACAGTCCAAATACCAACATGGCGTAATTGCTCAGATTTGCTGCCACCATACTGTAAACATTTATAATAAATTTAATTAATTAAACTTCTTCATTTGTCATTTAGAATAAAATTAATCAATCGAAAATCTTGAGGTAAAACTTGACTTAAAATGCTAATATTATGTGAAATAATAGTTGTTGCCGATTTTGATATGGTTGTAAATTTTAATAATAAATGAATCTTGATAAAAAAAATGTTTATTAGACAGGAGAATAATGAAAGGAACATGATAATGCTTAATAATAAACTTACCGAAGTTGCACCCCAACCAACAGAAATTACAGCTTGGTTGTCCAATAGCTGGTAATTTGAGCCAGCTATAGTTGCAGCTTTAACATTACTACTGTAGGCAATTGTAGTTTTTGAGTGAATGAGTGCAATGTCACTGTCGAAGGTTCTTGGATTGTAATTACCGGGCGTAATGATCTTACTAGCTTCATATACCGTTCCACCACTGTTAGCCCAGCTAGAGCCAACGCGCATACGCCACCTCGCAGGATAGTCTCCGCTAAAACAGTGAATCTATTGATTTATTTGTCGACACTTTAACATATACTGTAGTTAACAAGTATATTAATGATACTTATTTTATTTTTTTATTATTATTTTTTTAGGAAGCCAAATGCATTTATGTAGAATACATTTAAACATTCATTGTTATAGTGTCTCACACTTACAGGCTTACTCTACATGCTAAATAAAAATGTTTTTTTTCTATTTTGAATGTTACATGGTTCAAATTAAAATAAAAAAAAAAAATCAAACTAGTTCTTAAGGACTCTGAGAGCCGGAAACAAGATCTAACACCATTTAAGGTATATATAAACTCGAATATCCTAGATATATATTAATGAATTTCAATTGTGGTCCATGAGTCCACACATAGAACGCACTTCACGCAAAGAAACGTTACACACCGATCGTAAACGACTTTATTTTTATTGAATCTGAACTGTTATATTCTTGGAATTAAGTTATCATTTTATGTGTAAATACAGAATAAACATAATGTGTGTTTAAAAAAACAATTAAATAGAAGACAATATTGAAAAGTTGAAATGTGGAAAACACTAGATGTGGTGCTCTCGACTCTCCCCACAAAAATATTGTAAAAAATAATGAATATAAACTCACTATACGCAGCTGGCTGATGTCAAAATAGCCCTGGATGTTAGAATTGTGCCAACACAATATTGAGAATAATAGATATAATCATTTGAACGTAGAAGTGAAGTCAGATATGGATAAGTCGATATAGTCGTCAGAGAACCACCCACAATCAGTGGGGAAGGCTGAGCTGTAAAATAATAATAAAAAAATATTTATTAAAATATATGTACCTAAGAGGTTGTTAAATTTTCAAAGTTATGTTTCATTGCAGACTCAAAAACCTTTAACATTCTTAAGAAAATTATAATAGAAAACTTATAAAATCATGGAACGTAAATTTTTTTATATATATATTTTCAAATATTTTACCTTTTCTAAATCTGAGAATAACAGTTTTAAAAATACTAAAACGCTATAAAAGAAAAAGTATTTATTTAACTAAATTAAAATTATACATATAAACTTACTCTTAGCGGCTGTTAGGCCTACGACCAAAAACGAAAACACCAAAATGCCCTGCATTTTGTCCTTACTCCACGTTCAACTACACTCGTGTAAGTCACTTTTCAATTATATAGCTTGTTTAAATGACACTTAAGAGGTACAGATAAGCATTTCTAAGTATAAAAGTGTTATTTTGTATGTAGCTAGTAACCACCCGTGGCTTTCTTTTGTTTTAGTGTAGTGTGAAATCATGTGTGCATCCATGAAAAATAAAGATTTAGTAGCGAATTATTTTCCTACTCTGGAGGAATTAGTATATTTTAACGATTTTGTCCGCTTCGTTAAAGCATAGCGTGGTGTTCAGTTCCACCACTTAACACGCAATGCCTAAAATTTGGGCGGAAAGTTGAGAATGATAGCGTGCTGTGCAGAAAAAAACCGTGATTATGATAAAAACCATTAAACATAGTAACAAACTATTGAGAATGAAAATAAATAATAAAAATATTGATTATAAATAAATCTGTCGCTTAATTGGCCCTACTATAGTCTTAATATGGTCCATAAGTAATAATATGGATTAAATGAAAATAATTTAACAAACATTTTTCCTATTATAAGTACGTATGTAATAAACAGACGAACATATTATATTTTTTTATTAATGTTTTGAAAATTATCTCTTTGATGATAAACCTAATGTTTAATTTAATTTATTTACCATTTTTAATAAAAATGAACAGGAAAAACCTCAATGAGAAGTCTTTAGAAGTTAATATTCTCATCACAAAGGCATTTCATTTGAAAATCTACTTTCGTAACTTCTTTATTAATTAAGTATATTAAGTTTAGCTCAATTATTATAACGTAAAAATAATTTCGGATAGTAGACTTTTGTGTTGTTATTTATGACGGTTTATTTACCATTTAAGCTTTCTACGAATATATTTAAAAAGTATTTATTTTGTAAGCTTACAACAGATATTTTGTTCCTTCTTTAAATACACTGTGGGAAACTAAAAACTAATTTCTTGAATTCTCAGTTATCAACGTACTGTTTCAAATATATCCAAGTATTAAATATTCGAGGAGCATTTTTAGTATCTAAATATAAGCTTTTGAATATATTATATTATAGAATATTAAATTATATATATACATACAAGCGTCCCGCTTGCGGCTATACCCGCGTGAACTATAGCTGTTTCGTTTCGCCTATATTATAAATCTCTAGACTCCCAAGTATCTCTATATAAAATTTGATCACAATCGGTTCAGCAGTTTGGCCGTGATGATGTCACAGACAGACATACACAGTTACTTTCGCATTTATAATATTAGTATGTAAGTATGTATAGTTCCATTTACAACATGTTGGCATTGCAACAGACCCAAATGTTTTTATAGCGGTAATCTTTTTGTCTCTAAGTCAGACGTACATCAGACGGTCTCAACGCATATTTGTATACCGAAAAGAAGAAATGAAAACAATACACATGTAACTATTCTCTGCAGTGGGGAATCGAACCCATCATGTCAGGCATGCCACTGCGGCAATGATCGTAAAATTCAATAATTTTTATTTATTAACAAAAACTGCCCACCACATTGTACAACTTTACTAATGAAGCTTTTGTTTATTTCTTATAGTTTAGCTGGTTTATTATGATTCTGATGTAGAATGTAGGTGTTCCACTCTTCGATATTTATTATACCCCAAAGTTCTGCTCAGGGTTAAAAGCTGTACAACAAACAACGACTTCTACCTCAAAATATTGTTGAAATTGAAACTTCGGTCTAGAATTATGATAATTTCCTAAAGTTTTATCAGAATTAAAAATGCATATCACTTGAATAGTTTTTTTTTACGGGGTCATTTGCTGTTTTCAAACAGTCTAACTGGACTGTCATAGTAATTTTTTTGCTAAGTTAACATTTTGTTATTTCTTATCGTTGAGCTAGGCTTTATAGTTCTTTAGATGTCTTGTGAATTTTTATTTTCTTTAATTTGATGATTTTAAATTTTTATTTTTTTTCTAAATATATTCAATGTACAGACATAATTATTTACTGTGTCATTATAGTAAAGATAGTTTAAATTAATTATCGACTGCACCCACCGCTTATTGAGAAGTAGCTTCTCGATAACGTCAATAGCTTATGAAATCTCAAGTGATTTGTTTGTTATATGTACATTTCTTAGTAATATTAATGAAATAATAAAATCAGTTATATAGAGAAAAAATATAACTTCATATGTAGATTACTTTTGTTTAATTAAAGATCAAATTGATAATATTGGCGGAAGTAAAATTCGAAATATCTTAGTGCATTCTTAACACTACAATGATGGACATTATGAATTTAATAAAATTCCATTTGGGCTTGCCAATGCTAAATAAATAATGTACAATACTTTACCTACTAAGACAAGCAGGGTGGACTTTAAAGAATAAGAAGAGAAGAAGAAAGAGAAGAATATTTAGGTTTCGAAATTTCTTCCGATCGTATTAAAGCCAGGCCATGGCCAGGCTATAAGAAAATTGATGCTGATTGTTGAAGTTTTCTAAGCAATGTGTTTCATTTTAAGTGTATGAATAATACTTACAAAATGTCATAAACATCCCAAAATTTTAAAATTTTAAATTATATTATTGAATTTTAAAATGTTATAAATTAAAACGTAATAATAAATAAAGAAACTGATCAATTCTTATCCGTAGGAGACACACTGAGTCTTCCATGGTTTTGTCTATCACTTTAAACCCACTGTCAAATATGCTCAACAATAGTGGAAAAGGCTACAACATGAAATGCAAAGATAAACAGTTCACATTGTCACAATAAATGGACAATATAAAAGACAAAACAGTTAGTGGATATTACAAAAAATATTTTCTATAAATATTCAAATGGATTTATTGATAAATAAGTGTGTTATCAGAAAAGATTACAATAATAAAGAATATCAGAAAAGATTAATAATAAAAAGATGGTCACCGTATCTATCAGGAAATTACGCACTGAATATTTTATATTACTTTTTTTATTTAAAGGTATTATTGACGTAATTTGATGGTTTCTTACTTTAGTCATTTAGTTCAGAGCTGAGCTTATTATTTTAATATTTCACGAGTATGGGTAAATATCCGAAGGGTATAATTAGGACAGAACTTTTATTTCAGGACAGGACAGAAGTTTAGTTAAGGTAAATTCGTTTAATCATCAATTATTTTCAAGCTTGATCAAGATTAGGATACATGTACACATAGTGTATATATTTACACATGTACATATACACGTAGAGACATACGTGAAATACTTGAAATAAAAGTGAATTTTGAATTAATTACTGTATATACCATGAACCTACTTTAATAATTTATATGCTAATAATATCATAAATAAATTTTACAGACTCAACAAGAAAGATGGACCAAATTCATATAATCTTCTGGATGATTTAATAAACTTTGACAGTAACTTTCCTGTGGGAGTAGAAGTAGAAGCATGACGTGTTCTATAGGCTGAAAAACTTGTTACGCCTATTCCCTCAATATACTCTTAATCCAGTGGCTTATCTTCTGAAAAGTCTTCAAATTGCGAGGCTTTTCAAAACTAATAAAAAGAGGACAATAGTTTTTAAACACCAATAAACCTTATATTTATATAATAACAGCTGTGAGGCAGGCCGCTCCAGACGTTTTAATAAGTTTTGGAAATTTTATTATAAATGTATCGGTTAAAATTTTATTTATAACAATCTATAAAGATAAATGTTTGTGCTCTATGAGATGTAACGAGAACTAAGAAAATGACAAATTAAATTTTGATTAGGTGACTAGGATGATAAGGTGTCGTGGGCCGCTCTGCCAAATATGTGTTATTATATTTAGTCAATGGCGGTCTAACACCGTAAAAGTCTTTACAAAAAAAAGAACTAAACTCGTAACTTTTAATAGTTCCGTATTGGGTTCCACTTTTGATCCCGCGCCTCTTGAAATTCTTGTCACTTTCTAAACGAGTTTTCGTCGAATAATCTTTGGATAACAGAAATTCGTAAAAATCGCTCTCTCACAGATGCTAACAACAAATATAAATTGTAATAAGCGTATAAGAATTTCGACTTAGCCGGATGTAGAACGCATGGCTTAGCTATCAGAGCTCTTGAACCGTTTTCAAGAGGCGCAGATTCAAAGCCCGCTGCGTTAAAATGTTTATACTTTTTATAAATATTTCTGTTTCAATTTCCTAAATGTATGAATAACACTTTAAAATGTTATGTTACAGTATTAAGTCATACAGCATCAATCCCTCAGGGTTGGTTACAAGGTAGTATAAGCTATTTTAATCAGATGTCTGCATTAATAATGGTTCACCTCTCCCCTGTGAGCCGTCGATCCAGACGCGCGTGTTTTAAAGTGCTCCACATATCAATTAAACTATAGGAAATAAACTTAGATTCATTGGGTTAGTGCACAAAAAGACTATACCATCTATACAAATAAATAAGATTGGAGTGTCTGTTTCTAACATTAGAATAACGGCTTTTTACAAAATGTATTCGCTTGTATACACGGTACATATAGAAAAATACACTATTTCCAATTCCAGACCAGTTGATGTGTTTATTTATACTTTTAGTGGTACAATATGCCCAACATTTCGTACTGTATGCCAAGAACTCAATTTGCTAGAATATTGTAACCATTGGGACACGATCATTGCTGAAGCAATTATCTCTGCATATCCAAGTCAGATACGCACATTATTTGCTATCATCATTCCAACATGCTTCCCATCGAACCCATCTGTCGTGTGTATGCATTGTATTTATTGCAATAATAATATGTAATAAGACATTTCACATCAAAATTGTTTTGAAATGAATGAGGAGCCTCCTAAATGAGGAACCTCCTGTGCAGTAGGTTAGTAGTCAAATTAGAAATGCCAGCATTGTGTTTTGCGAACGCTGTTTGTTTTCCCAATTGTAATAAAAATAAAATCATAAAATATGCAGCATATTTGACTATTTCTTTTATATGTTTAGTTGGTAACAGGTAAACTAATATTTAATATAAATTTAATTTAAAAATAAAGAAGGCAGGTAATGCGTTAATTAATATAATTTTGAAGTTTAAGAATTGCTTTGGATCCAGCTGCTGAAGCGGGAGACACGAGTATTTACTCCTGGATAATATCTGTCACCGCAACCTCGACCCCAGGAGCTGACTCCAACAATAACATTGTTGTGAAGAAGAGGTC
This sequence comes from Podotricha telesiphe, assembly GCA_038994665.1. Taxonomy (NCBI): domain Eukaryota; kingdom Metazoa; phylum Arthropoda; class Insecta; order Lepidoptera; family Nymphalidae; genus Podotricha; species Podotricha telesiphe. Next base: position 629,078 of record JAOYRR010000107.1, on the reverse strand, counting down.
CACCCGAATCTCCTTGACATTGGTCACGACCACCAACGTCGAGCCAGCCGGAGCACAACATGTTGTCAGTAATGGCACTACTACCATACCGGTTTCTACATACACCCTGGTTCACTACCCATATTTGGACATGACGAAGTTGCTCAGACGTTGGCTGACCCACCTGCAATATTAAAAAAGAATAAGCTACAGAACAGTTCAATTGTTTAGAAAGGCACATAACAGTTATAAATGTTATTTAGACAATATTTCTTTTAAGTATACTTTTCTAAACTTATCTAAAGCGACCTCCTAAATCTAGACACCATTCATATATTAAGTTCGAAAAATGCATACTTAAGCTAAATAAGATCAGATGAGTGAGCTCAATTAATAATCTATTTATTTAAATACGTACACCAGCTGCTGTCTGACCCCATCCGATAGCCCATACGGATTGGTTGTCCAGCAGATTGTAGTTAGGTCCAGGAATTGAGCCGGCACGGACATTATTGTTATACGAAAATTGAGAAGATACACGAAGAATCGTAATGTCACAGTCCCAGTTTTGACGGGCCTGATTATATTGTGGGTGGTTAGTAATCCTGTTTACTAAATGCACAGCTCCTCCGCTGTGAGCGTTACTGGAGCCAACACGACCACGCCATTGAGCAGGTCGATCGACAACCCACGAGTTTCCAGATCTAGTACTAGTGATAAGAAAAGTATTTTTTATTGCATATAAAAATCAACATCTTTATAATCTATCTATAGTATAATAAAAAATATAAATAGTTTGTATATTTACAAAAAAAAAACAATGAAGAGAATTAAAAAACTCAGTAATAAAAAAATGTATTTGGATTTTTTTCCGGCTGTATGTCTGTTTGTACGCGTAAATCTTCGGAAATATTGACATATCTGAATGAACAGTTTCGTTGACAATAACGACCATTTTAAGTGTCATTCATTCCAAGAAACAAATGAAATCAGGGGCCGCTACTAGCATTATAATAACATTACTAGGATATTAGTCCTTAAAATATGTACATTTTTACATTTTTAAAGCTTTAAATAATATAAAGTATTACTAATTAAATTTCAGTTTTAAATATCAAATTTAATATTTTACATTTATTATGGATATACCAAGAAATGCACTTAGCACTTACTAGACGCAGTGAGCAGCGGAGAGAATAGAAGTCGAGGTAATAATAGCACCTCCGCAAGAGTGCCTAAAATTTCCAGATCCAGATGAAGAGAACAGCAGAACCACAGCAAATGGATATTGACCAATTGATGTTACCGAACCCCCTACTATTCTTTGGGGATTTGACGGTGCAGCTAAAATTATATCGAAAGAGCTCTGTTAGTACATTATAATAACTGTAAAAATAAATTATAAAAACGTCGCAATGACTTCTTTTTTTAAATTTTCAAAAAAAAATATCTTGTAACTATCTCCACTTACCAGCTGCCACCGCCAGGCCAAGAGCGAGCACCAGAATTGCACGCATTTTAATTCTTCAGATGGCAATGATACAGTTAAAGTAAGAATACAAGTATTTATATATTTGTACTATCAAAGCAAGGAAAATAACATTGATAAATGGAATCAATCAAAGTATCTTTTTAATCCATGGATAACGACCCTTTGTTTTTTATATTTTCATGTAAAGTTACGATTACAAATCGATAATATATTCGTTAAATTTATTTATACAATCAGACAAAAGTTTCATATAAATTATGTGTATAAATAATTTGCTTATAATTATGTGTATTGATATAAATGCTGTTTTTAGTATATAAAACAGTAAAAAAAATGTGTCCCAGCTAAGTAATATTGATTATTCGTAAGTAAAGCAAAATTTCAAATTATTAGAAAAAATAAGTAGCAAAAACTGATGAAATCTTTCAAAAGAAGCATATAATCTGTTTTCATACATTTTTAAGTGTTATTCACACACTTAGGACATTGAAAAACAATTATAGAAAACGTATGAACATTGTAAAGCAGTAGGATTTGAACCTGCGCCTCTTGGAAACGGTCCAAGCGCTCTGACCGCTGGCTACATTACATACAATACATTTCTTATGGCCATCGTAGTGTGTTCGAATATTTAAATTGTTTTTACTTTCAGAGCTCTACAAATGTCTATGAGTCGCCAAAAGACATAATCAGGGTAAATCACATGATGATATTGTTACATCACTTCTAGAAGACAGAAGTGTCCCAGAGCTAGATCCAAGACTTCAATTTCATAAAAAGACTACGATGGGAACACAATCGAGTAGAGTAGGGCTAGGATCGAATAGGAACGGTAAAAAAAATAGACATTATAAAATCCATTTGGCAAGACCAGGATGATAAATATAAAGTGCACGCTATGAGCTTAGAAATACAAAACGAGAGTTCTGTATCCCTAATTCATGATTGGTCACCAGCGCTGTTAAGACTCTACGTTAATGCTTTAAAAATGACTCTCACGGATCAAAGTAATTGGGTAAGATGGGGTAAAGCTAAAAAGTCTTGCTGTATCTGCGGCGTTGGAAATCATATGTGAAGCGATTAGTCTTTCAATAGCAAGAGCTCAGGGAAATAAAAAAAACCAACAAACTATTAATCGAGTTTGTGAAAGAAGGCTTGTCTAAAAATTAACACAAAAGCCTTACTCAATTAGAATGTTATTTAGAATCAGATCTCGATTGGACTCTCATGATGGATGGATGGACGTATGAGAAACAGAACTAAAATCCCTGAGGATATTGGTTTTTTTTTCATCTAGACCGGACATTTTACTTTATTCTAGAAGCCTAAAACGTTTACTACTGCTTGAACTTACAGTTCACAATGCAAATAAATCTTCGAACTTACTAAAGAAACTGACCAGGAATAGGTTTACACTTCATTTATATGCGGTAGAAGTAAGCGCTCTATAACTTACTAAAAGATGTCGGCCTGACTAGAACTATTGTTAGCTCTTTTAACAAGCCGATGGACCCGAGAATCCATGGAATGTTAAGGATAATGTTAAGGGCTAATAGTGCAAGGAACCAATGAATAGTTTCTATTCATTAGTTCCATGCACTATTAGCCGCCATTGCAAATTAAATTAAAACATTTGCCTAACAATCCATTCTCTCTGTCTCTCTCTTGCTCTCTCAAACACACGCACCCACACCCACCCACACACATACACACACAATACATGCAAACTTTGCATGCTATTTTAACATACAAAATTTGCATGCTATTCAAATTTTTGCATTTTACATATATGTATTTATATTTTCTATGTAAAATTAGTATACTAAATATATATATTTTGGAATTCCTTAAGTAGTTTCGAAGGAGGAGTTATAATCGAACTGTATTTAGTGTTATTTTCTTAAAATTTCAAATTAGGATCAACGATGATGAATACAATGTACATGTTCATGATACTAAACAATATTGCTAAGTGAATTTTACATTTCCATGTTTATATTATAACAAAACTGACCTTATAGTTCCAAAAATGGCTAGAACTTTTGCTCGTCACGAAAATGTTGCACTTTTTATTTCATGCTCGCTATTGCTATTTTTATCCAATAATACGTATATCTGACAACGTGTAGCTCGGATTAGAAATTACGAAGAATTTTTAAACAGATAAGATTTCAGTAATTTGTCACGAAGATTATATATAGTCCTGGTGAATGATTTATTTGGGCTGTGGTCATTGCTTAATTTAATCAGATATTTAATATAATGTATTAACACATAACTAAACTTTCAACTCGAGTAATATTGTACAATATTAAAGTAAACATGTATGTAAACGCCATGGTGGCGCAGTGTGTTCATTTTTGCTTTCACGCAACGAATATGGATTTAAATTACGTTTACAGTAGTTTTGATACGTGAAAGTAAATCAACGTACTCGTTTCTTTCTCTTTTTTTTCTTTTTTTTATCTGCCTATAACGCAAAACGCGACTTAACAGGAGTTAAAAATCATTATTTCAATTTCCATGCACAGTGCTCGCCTTTGTAGCTCAGTGGTTGTGTAAATGTTGTGCATTCATTTCCCACTCGCTGATAATGTTTTAATATATTGTTCCACTGCGCTACGCAATGGTCTGGTTTTCTAACTTATTAACATATAGATCAAACCCCTTTTCCAGATTATCTTAATAATGATTATCTAGCATAATATTCAAGTCATAGTTATATTTAAGTTATTTTAATTTTCTTTCAGGTAAAACTAACCGAGGCGTTGAGTTTGAGAGCGGAATGCTCTAAGGACTTTTGCCTTCCGAGGCAGTGAGGATGTCAAAGTCAAACAACTTTTCAAATTCCAAATAAGAAGATACATGCCTAATTTTTTTAACATCAAATAATTTACCACCGGTTCACTAAAGTGAATGCCTCAGGCCTGAGAAGAATAGCGTAAGCAACTCAGCGGGACTACTTATTTTTTCCAATAAATTATTTATTTAAATAGGCTAGAGCAAGCATTACATTCCGTAGGCGTGTTTTCATATATAAAATCGTTAATTAGGTAATCGTTAGCTTTTAACACACAAACGTCCTTTCACAACTTTTTGAATTGTGATATAGAACATTCTCGGACGTTTTTTGGGATCCTATTATAAAAGAGTAGACATTGTCCCAAAATCGTAGTCACAGAAGCGGTAAGTTTAAACCTATACCTAGGATTAATATTATGTACATCACAGATTTTAGTAAAATCATTAATATTTTTCATTACATACATTAAATTTTCAAATATGTATTGTTACACAGCTGTTAATATATTTATTTCCTTAAATTTTTGCCTTAACGAATCTTTAAGGCCCAAGTTGTCGCTTCTGCAAGATAAAGATATTTTGCCATTCACATCGACCCTCTGAACCCTGTTAGATAAATAAGAAGTCAGAAGTCCTCTTATGCCGTAGAGGTGTAATTTCATGTCAATGAAGACTGTTGAACGCAATTAAATGCCTTGGACAAGTCACAGAATACTCCAAGAGCATCTTGCGGTTCCTCCCAAGCCCATAAAGAGTTATGAGATTGATACCAGCATCGGTAGTTGTGCGGGCTTTAGCGAAGCCATATTGTTCATCATGCATCAGATTATGCAAATCGAAATGCAGTGTATTATATTTAATTTATGATATTTTTTTCAAATAGTTACTTAATGTGGGCAGCACAGACACAGGTCGAAAATTGTTGGAATTAGATGTACTATCCGATTTATATATTGGTATGACCTTACTAAATTTCATTAGATGAGAAAACACACCACACACTTTACAATTAATTATAGTAACAATTAAATATAGTAGCGAGGTGGGTGCAGCAGCGTCTATTATATAACTAAGCAGCTTGACAGAACTACTCCATAAATCTGAAGTTTTCTTAAGATCCAGGGATTTAAAAGTCTCTTGACTTGACTGATTTCAATTTAAGTCCACATTAGTACGCTCTTCTTAAGTAATGATTTGGCGACGGCTGTGGAAGATAAGTGTTTTAGTTATGGAGACTGAAATTTCAAAGAAGAATTTCTCAAATGTACATGCAACTTTTTGATCGGTGCTGGTAATATCATTGTCAATTTTTTATTTAAATTTACAGTTGCAATGCCTTGTCCTTCCAGCTTCACAATTTATTATGTTCATTTTTAAGTTTATCAAAAGATTTTTTAATTTTGTATTTAATAGTTCCTAACATAATTATGAAATGACTCTTTGGTTATAAGTTTTTTCAGTATACATCATCAGTATATATCATATAGCCTTTGTCTAATCTTATGAATTCCTACAGTCGACTAATTATTAAATGACAAGAAACATCTCCTTGAATTTATTGTTTTGGAAGTAAACATAGCATTGAATTCATTATTAATAAAATTGAAGAATTTACCATATGACAAGTTGGGCTTATTATTATATTTTAAGTATTATAGTTTTGCTATTATATTACTTCTAAACTTTTCTATACAACCAGTTGTGATCGGTACACAAATAATGTTATGACTCACATTAATTTTATTTTTACCAAAGTACATGGAAGGCAACTGTCCGTAATGATCCGAAATTAAGTAATAAAATATAGATTTTTCTCTTGCGAGACAGCTTGTAAAAACATTATCCATGCAAGTAACAGTACAATTAGTGATTCTTGTTATTAATTAGGTTATATAATGAAGGCTATTTTATTCAATAAAAAAATTATAAAAAAATATTTATTCTCTAGCATTCTCTCTTACTAAACTATTGTACGTAGTATAATTAGTGAGATTAGAAACAAATTTACTTTACTTAGGAATAATCAATCTTTCAAATTTCAAATACAGTCTGTTCATTCTGCAAGAATCCACCTCTGTACGTTAGGCAACTAAAAAATTATTGGCAATGGTATCATATAATAATTGTAATCAACTGACAGAATGCCACCTCAGTCTGTCTGTGACCACGGACTACTGTAGTATGCGAAACGTCGCGTTTCTAAAATGTATTTTGAATACCAGTAATATACGCGATTAATCCGGTTAAAAATAGTTTCATTTCAAAATAATAAATATTTTTTTTGCTGTATTACTTTTTTTTTATTTTGAACATTAAAATAAAACTATTCCATATAAAGCTCCAAGCAAGAAGTTATTATAAAGTCAAAATTTATTAATATCTATATCTATTCGTGCAGTATTTTTTGCGGTATTCGCACACAAACTAACAGATAGATGGATGAAAATCCTACTTAGTGTTTTTTTCACTTGAGTTACTGATATTATATTACCTGACTCAATTAATATTTTCCTTAGATGTTCCGAAAAAAAACTATGAAATTGGGGAAAGTAATATATGAAATAGCTTCTATTTATTAATGTCATGCAAACTTTTCAGTCATTATTTTTATTAATTAGGTACAGTTTATGGTTACGGTAATAAGGCGTTCGAAACAGTCACAGGTTGTTCAAAGCATCTTCGGTAGACCTATTCGATCTGGACCCAAACTAATTTGACGACAGTAATTTATTTGGCTCTAAGTATTTCATCAGGCGGTCGTTAAGAATGGGTTCGAATATTTTAGATAAGACTGGCATAATAAATATCGACTGATAATTGCAGACACTGGGACCGTTCTTGTGAATGGGGTTAACCACAGCATGTTTAAAGTGTTTAGGATAAATGCCCTGAAATAAATTCTGAGCAATTTTTTTTTCAGTTCATGGAATGTATTAAATTTCGAGCATTACTTTTCATTTGTATTTGAAGTTTGTTCAACTACACATTTATTTCATCGACTGTCTTGGTTAAATTTTATTTATCTTTTCCTAGTGTATTTATTTTATACATTAAATCTGCTTGTTCATCATGTAGGAATTCAATTGTTTCTATCGAGTCTTTACTGTGTTGTTTTAAATCGCCAAATATCTTGTTTATTTATTTTAATTTCAGTAAATATTTTTGCGGTTATATCCGATTTTCTGTCGAGTTTCTTCTCAAATATAATACAAATGCTTAAGCTTTTGGCTTATATTTGCCTTAAAAGTTTTCAGATTATTACTAACTTCCACAGGTTCACTCTCAGCTGCAGCGTCAACCGGTTCTCGTCAATGAGCGCTATGCCATCGGCATACATCATCAAACAATGATGGCTGTTCCTGCATATATACCGAGGCAGTATATAGCACTACATTGAAAAAGAACGGGTTAAGAGTTGAGCCTTGGTGAATCCCTGCCGAAATCGGAAAGGGTGTCGTGTCGCCAACAACAGATCTAACCATTTTAGCGTAATCGCGGCGGTGTCTTTGATATTGACAATCTGATTCCTAGATCAGAGACACAGGGATCCTTTTTGAGCGCAATGTCCAACAGATGCATTAACGATGCACGCAGTCAAAGGCCTTCTGCAGATCTAGGAATGCATGTATGCCTTCATCAGTCAACGGTGCCCGATCCTGGCTGAAATCCATATTGCCATTGAGAGACAGTACACTCTCGAGAAGCCTGAGGTCGAAAACGAGCTCTAAAATAATCATAGTGTGACTCATGATCGTAATGCCCCTATAATAAACATAACCTTGAACACAGACTCTACCTTTATAAATAGGGATAATAAAGCTGTATAGTAACTGACGTGTAATATTTCCAGTATTCAAGTTTACGTTAAAAAGATCAGGAGTATTTACTTTCTTCATGAGAAAACCGAATTTCTTTAACGGAATATGCCCAGCACGCAACCTAAGAGCCATAACAATTTGACGTGTCAATTATTTTCACCAAGCCTCGGAATATGAGGAAGCTTATCCGGAATGAGTATATACCATATTTTGTTTTGATCCGTTTGAGTTTTGATCTCTCATCAAAATACTCTTTCCAAATGTTCCTGACTTCCTTGTACTTCATTACAATTTATAAAAAGCCGGGTAAAATGTCAATTTCTACTTTATACTAATGCCCTAAATAAAGTTTGTCAGCTTCCTCATTTCCCTTAGTCTAATGTGTGAAGGAACCCATTAGAGTTTTAAAAAATTTCCTCTGTTATATAACATACTAATCTTATTTAATATTGTATAAGCAAATGATATACCTCTCTTACCTTTAATACAACTACTTAAATGAAGTAAAGCACTCTGACTGTTCGAGAAGATTACAATTAAGAGAGAAAACATAAGCAAGTTCCATAAATATTGCAACAAGTTCCGCTGTCCATCTATCCAACATTAGATAACTTTTAAAAGCCATCTGTGTAGATGACATACCACCCAACATAATTCTCATTAATTTCGTGAATAATTTCGTATTTTGACACAATATTGTTTCAATATTTTTTTGGCATATTTATACAACTTAAATCAGTCTTAATAATATTTTAATATTTATATTAGACGACCAAGTGCTTAAATTAAACATCTCCAATAGTGACGAGGATCTAATATTTTCATCTTTTATATTTAAGTATATGTAAAGCAATAATAGTTTCTTTTTTCTAGTCTAATAACATTTACTACATAATAAACATCATTGCTAAATATGCTGGATTGTTTCATTCTAAACTAACGATTGTCATTTTATACAGTATTTTATAGCTAGGTAACGTCTTCATATAAAAAGAGGAGAAATGCAGATATCACTTTCCATTACATGTATAGGTGTAAACCTAATATACCCCTTAAATAACTCTCATTGCCATATTTTGTATTGTATCCAATTTATGTAAATGAGTATTAGCATTGTTATCATACAAAAAAGATCCATAGTCAATTCTACTTCTGATTATTGCCAAATAAATTCTACGTAAATGTTGAGAATGCAATATGAGGATGCCTATCCTGGACCAGCCAAAATTTTAAGTATTTTAATGAAATTTCCAGCTTTTGCACAGATGATATCAATATGTGTACCCCAACGCAGGTATCTAACAAGCCATAATTACTAACCATTAAGTATCTAATATTACTTACCACTTCTAAGCTCGACCCATTATTGTAAACATTTACATTCTGTCGTCTAAATCCTCTACCAAAAATACATAGCTTAGATTTTATGCTTGACATTTGAAGTCTTAATTTATTTAATAGCGTTATAAAGATATCAACAGCTCCTTGTAAGTGTAACGCACTTTCTCGAATTTTATACAACTTGCATATAACACAAAATTATCTGCATATTGACATATATAAACATTTTGTATAGCTTGACAGATTTCTATGATGGCTATATTAAATAACTAAGGTGATAACGGGTTTCCTTGAGCAAGACCTCTGCTTGTACATCTCTTATAATACATATTAATGTTACTTTATATTTAAAAAGGACCAAAAACAATGACAAATTTGCGAATCAATATTTAAATGATCTAACCTAATATAAATAATTTCTGGTAATACATAAGCCCCTTTTATATCCACAAAACAGGCAACTGTTTGTATATTATTTGTAAAACCCATTTGAATATTACTTATTAAACTAGTTGAATTATCCACATGACTGTCCTTTCCTAAAACCTGTTGTTTTGGGAGAAAAAACATGATTCCGTTCCAAAAAACATTCTAACCTTGCCTTAATCATATTATGTATAGTTTATACAATACAAGACATTAAAGCAATTGGTCGTAATTTATCTACTCCTGACTTAGGTATAGCTACAATCTCTACTATTCTCCATTGATTTGGAATATAACCAGACTTAAGTACTAGATTGAAAATATTGAATAAATATTTTTTTGCTGTGTTAGAGTTAGACTGTTAGATCAAATAACATTGAGTATGATATATCATCATAACCAGGTGCACTATTTTCTTTTTTATAAAACGTTGTCCAGTTCACCAAGAGTGCAAATTCAACTGTAAAATCACATTCCTTGTATGGAATTACGATTTAATTACCGATACATAATCAGACAATAAGTTACTTAAAAACGCCTGCTTCTCCTCGTCGGACGCACTAAATCTCGCTGTTCTCACACCCTTCATTCACTGTATTTTACGCCACATATCCGTTGTATTCACATTTCTATCAATAAGGTCACAATTAGAATGCCAGCTTTTACAATCAGCTGCTTTAATTAATCTTCTAGTTAAGATTATTAGGTGTTAGATTACGCCTAAGATTTTTGAGCGCTTATTTCCTTAAGTTACAATTTTAGACAGATTCTGACTCCAATAAGATTTGAGTATAAATTCCTATAAATATTATTACAATATCCAATTAACAGAATGCATGCTTCTGCAGGTATATTTAATTGTTGAACGAACGAGCATATAAAGCATAAAGATTTCAAGGCTATGTGTCTTGTACCTTGAAACTTGTACTTGAATTGTGTGTAATAGCATATGCAAATAGGGAGTTCCCTATTTGCTTAGCTTAGCTTAGCATAACAGTTGTTTTCAGTGAACATATATTTAATATCTAAAACTTGGTCTTGACTCGTTCTAGTTCTCAAATTAAATTATGCTAAAATTGTATTGTAATTTCACGTGCGCTATTGCCGTTATCTATGACCCAATGTTCCTTCTCTATTTTTCCAATGGATCCGCCCCAATTATATAGCAATAATGTCTAACGTAATTAATACGAAACACAACTCTACTCTAAATTATAAGTAATCATAAGAACTAAAGCAGATGATAATATGTTTAGATAAAAAAAGGGTATTCCTCACTTTAAATATTGACGTAAAGACCTTGAAATCCACATAATGACCAGCTGTCATCAAGTTTAATTGCTAATTTTTACATTAGGCACTATAAGTAAGTGTTTTGATTGCTATTCTTACATTACAGGCACTATAAGTAAATGTTTCTAGTTAGAATCAAGAAATTGAAAATTTGCTTTGTATTCACCCAACCACCTATCAGGATGCCTGATTATAACTTTCTAGATCATCTGGAAATGGGTAATAGTTTGGATCTGAAGGTCAGTCAGTGATAAAAATTACGATTTCCGGACGTTAATATCTAAATGTTTACCTCGCTAGTCTCAATATGTAAGCCAAATTGTGTGCTATGTTAGATACTTTATGAGTTATAAGGGGTAACTTTTCAAGTAGCTCCAAATGGTTTGTGTAAAATTACACACGGTGCTGGTAGCCAGTTCTGTTAGATCATTCTTTTTCCTTGGCTTGACACGCAGTTGCGTGTCTAGAACATGTTGGTTTCAAGAAATGTATGCATATGCTTATATGCATATGCTTATAACCTAAGCATATGCTTAGGTCAAAGAAATAAACCATATATTGCCACGTAGATACAAAAAAAAATTAAATTTTAATTATTTAATACAATGTCTCAAACATCTATTTCAGTATTCAATAAATAAACTATTTATTTTACAATATCTTTAATATTTCTGACTTACATAAAAATATTACAGCAGTTTTATAAATCATATTCACGATTTGTCGTCCCATCAAATTGCACAAGTGAGATTAAGCGTTGCTTTGGATCCAAGAGAGAGAGATACTTGAATGTCATTATCAACAAATATGAATTCTTTGGGCTCCATTGAAATAAAGTTACGACTAGATATCCGTGTTCAACACACACACACATACACTCACACACACACAGACGCTCACACACCACCGTCACACACACACACAAACTCACACACACACACAACTTACACACACACACGCAGACAACAAGTTGCAATGGCACCTGTAACAGTAAGCAGCGCTGAGGATGCTCTTTTCGTTAATGATGGAGCCTGCACAGATTTGAACGAAATTCCAGGAACTGCTGCCATAAAATAACATAGCAACAGCTTAGGGTAATTGGTCGATAGAAATCGGCGACCCTCCAACAAACCTGCTAGGGTCGGATGGTGCAGTTGGAAATATATATACATAATTAGTGACTATATATACATATGGGATAATACTATTGACTTATCCCATCTAGGATTAAAAAAATTTACCACCCTGCCTACACTGAGAGCCAACAAGAGAAACGCTTGCATTTTGATTTGTTCGGTAATGGGAACTATTTCTTAGAAGCCTTTATATACATATTATAAACTCTTATCACTGTATAACAATATCAATTATGATATCACAAATTATTATATTTATATTTACATGCAGACTATTTATTATTTTCATTTCCTTATCTCGCAATCAGATTGCTTTATTTCAAAACAGAAGGTTTTATCTGTTTTAATCATTCGTGTGTGGGATGCACATGACGGTGTATATATTTAAGTTCGTATGTACGTATGTATGTATTCATATGTGGCGTTGTGGAGACCAAACACATTAACTGACATGACAATATTTCCTTATTCTGCCTTAGTGCTGCCGACAGCAGACGTCGGGTTCAAATTTAAGGCACGCACCACTGACTTAACGGGACTAATAATTATTAGCCAACAGCCATGTGTCGCAGTTGACAACGCACACCCCCTTGCAATGTAATTGGACATTGGGTAAATACTGTAACGCACGCAGTTTTGGGATAGCGGGAGCGAACGCAGTGTTCGCAATCTTGTAACATATTCAGTGTGTGATTTGACTCATATTCAATTAACATTACAGTTGCCTACAATTACAATTAATATAATCAATTGGGGATTAAAAAACATTAATAGAATATAATTCTAAAATTTCTATAAGTTCTTCTTCAGACGTTCCTGATCTGTAATTTTTATATGTCAATGGATATTTTCGTCACGCTGCACTAAACCTTTTGTTAAAGTTTCATTGCTTTATTCGTTATAGTTTAGCTGGTATATTATAATTCTACATCAGGTGTTCCACTCTACGGAATCAATTATCTCTGACCAGGCTTAAAAGCGCTGTACAGCAAAATAGTTATATTCAAATCAGTCCAGTAAATTTCGTAGTTACTGTGATAAATTTAAATTCATAGATTCATCGCCATAGACTTACGTACTCAATATACGTAACTCAATTTTTACAATTGTTCTTAAATATAATTATGTACAGATTATAAATTAATCAAATGACGAGAGAGGTCAACTTACAGATATTAAGTAAATACAGAAACTGCCAACCTTGAATTAATATTTTACCTTTTTGTGTCGTAACGATGAAAGTTTGCATCGTTTCATGCTACGGTCAGACTTGGTCTAGAAAGTAAAATAAAGGGGAAAAAACTATACATTATTAAATGTTCAACTAGTTGATACCTTCAACTCCATTTACGTGGACTTTACACTTAAACGAGCGACATGTTGACTGGTCGTGCCTGTTGCCATTGACAGTTGACCCAAAATTATAATAACTACGTTTAAAGTCATAATTTTCATGTTTCTGAGACGTCTATAACAAATATTCCAGAGGATTGTAGGTATTTCTTGAACTTAATGCTTTTTTCTCTTTGTCTCTCACAAAGAGGACCAACTGACTCAACGCGTTTCGAACGATTTGTCTTACGAAAATAATTTTTCGTAAATATATTCGACTTGAGACTTAAGCGAAAATTCGCTTAAGTCTTTTCTTTGGTCATTGTTTAGTCTAATCATTACTTTTAAATGAAATGAAAATCAACGCTAGAATGAGTCATGGGATGCTAAATGCCCAATATCGGACATCGTCACAAATCTTGGTCTCATACTCAAAACACTTTCTGACGTAATTGTGTATTATTTATAAATGATTGAGGTTTTTAAATAAATAATGATTTCAATGATTTCACTAAATGTATCTATTGTTCGCCACGTAGCTACAATACAAAATATAAATACTCATTTAAATTATTTATTACAATACAAATTAAATCATTTTTAAAGTGTTATTCTCACACTTAGTGTATGAAAAACATGTTAAAAAGGCATAGAAAATTTTGAACGCAGCCGGAATGCGGTTCCTCTCGGAAACCGTCCGAGCGATGTCCGGCTACTTCGAAATGCTTTTACGCTTATAACAACTTATTTTTGTTGTTAACATCTCCGTAGAGAGTTTTTTATAAAAAGAAGACATATTTAGAAAACGTATAAAAATTTGAACGCAGCGGGATTTGAACCCGCACCTCTTAAGAACCGTTCAAGCGCTCTGACCACTAAGCCATGCGTTCTACATCCACCTACATCGAAATTCTTATACGCTTATAACAACTTATATTTGTTGTTAGCATCTCTGTAGAGAGATTTTTACAAATTTCTGCTACATTTACTGCTGTAGTTAGGATAGGTAAAGAATTAAATTAAGAACATAATATCCTTATTAAAAATCAGCTTCATATGTGTATTCCCAAGTTTAATGGAAAATTGCTTATTCATTTATACAGTACAATAGATATTAGTAGGATACTAATACCATACAAAGTCCATCCTTCCGTTGTCGATAGTTTCTGATCAGATCACATCATTTCAGATCAAAAAGCAAGCTTAAGCATTGCTTTGAATCCAGGGCACGTAGTTAGATACACGAGTGTTGACGCCGGGTAGCTGTCGGTCGCCGCAACTTATTGTCCACGAGCAGACACCGACGATCACACCATTATGAACAAGAGGTCCACCAGCATCTCCATGACACTGGTCGCGGCCGCCGACATTGAGCAAGCCCGAGCAAAGCATGTTAATGGTAATATCACGAATTGAGGCGTAACGGTTTCTGCAGTAGGCAAAGTTCACAATTTTGACCTGCGCGTGACGGAGTAGCTCCGAGGATGGAGAGCCGATCTAGAAAAATGTAATTCAATATAAGTATATCACATTTATAGGCACAATTCGAAAATATTCGTATTTATACTAAATACAAAATATTATTAAATGGTTGGGGTTAGAGTTAAGAGTTAAAAATTAAACACGAAGTTATAAACCATGCCGTATATAGCCTAAAGGCAAAAAAACAACATTTTTTTTTTATTTCATTTGTCTACTAGTATGATGAATCATTTAAAAAGGGTGCGCTACTAATTCTGCTAGTGGTAGCCAGGTAGTGGCTGTTAGTGGTAGACAGTACGCATACTCGTAATAATAAATAAAAAAACTTACGTTAGTGCGTCCCCATCCGATAGCAAAAACATCATCATTTTCACGGACATGGTAGTCAACACCAGAAACACGTCCGGGACGGACGAAGTCGTTGAAAGAAAATGGAGATGCCACACGCAGTATTGCAAGGTCGTTGTCCAAGTACCGGAAGCCAGATATGAAGTTAGGGTGGATAATGATATTACTAATACTGTGAATAACACCGCCGCTAGAAGAATTGGAAGAACCAACGCGACTCCGCCATTGTACAGCCTGATTTCCACTGCAATAAATTATAAATATTTGAATATAATATGATAAATAAAAAAATAATTTGCGACTGATTCAGAGTATATTTAGAACTGTCGCTAGGATTTAAAAAATTGGATTGACTGGATTGAATATAGCTAGCATAAATATTAAAAAATACTAACAAATAACAGTGAGCAGCGCCAAGAATACTTCTACTGTTAATTATGGAACCACCGCAGGACTGATAGAAATTTGCTGAACCACTGCCTGAGTATAACATAGCAGCAGCGTAGGGATATTGGTCAATGGAAACCTCGGACCCTCCAACAATTCTGCTAGGGTTAGATGGTGCGGCTGCGAAAAATATATTATATAACAGAACATGATTTAAAATTTTAAATAATTATAAAGTTATTAAAAGAAATGATTTTTACTCACCGATGGCCGCCGCTGCGCTGAGAGCCAGGAAGAGGAAAGCTTTCATTTTGCTTTGTTGGATAGCTACGAAGTTATGAGAATTAAGTTGATCAATGGTCTTTATATACAATACAGTGTAATCATAAAATTATTATTTACAATTATCTATATTTTTAAGCCAATGAAACGTAAGAATATGCATATAAATTAATTTCAATTAGATATTATCTTAAGTTGTTTTTTATCATTATCATAGCTAACTTATTTTTTTTATATTATGACGTTTTATAACTCGCTTCCCCGACTGCTTGATATACAAATTAAACATACATGTCCCATTATATATTGAAAGGGCTATATAGAACGATTTTTATTAAACGTAGGCTTATGATTTAGCAAATATGACTAAAAATATTTTGGCACGAATTCAAGCAGAGCCTTAACCAGTCACGCTAAGCCCCCGCCGTCCACCTGAGCTCTTTTAAAGCCGCTCCGTGCTCGCTTAGCGAAGGATGCAGGACAGAAGGCGATTGTTCTGCGCCTCAAAAGAGAACTTTATCACGAGGGAGGATACCCAAATCAATGTAAATTTCGCTACGAACACCGGAATGGCAACCCCGCAAGCAGGTTAGGGCACAGTGGCCTAATCACCCGCTCGTCTAAAGAAAATGATTCATGAAACTGAAATAGATAAAAACTGAACTGATTGTTCAGTTGCAGACCGAACCATTAAGGCCCGCTTTAACTCTGGGGCACGTTAGATATCTATAGGACTGTGTTCCGCTTTCTCCAACGCTTCCATCGAAGAGGACTTCTATAGCCTAATTCAAACACACCTTGACAACGCACACACCTTAACACCTTGAATGACATATGCAGACAAGATATTATTATCTTAATAGGAGACTCTATGTTAAAGTGAGTGAATACTATGAAAAACATCTGGGGAAACATGAACTTAAAACGATCATTGACTACGGTGAGTGGTTCCTTGAACTCCGCCAGAATAAGAACCATCCATTGGAGGATCCCTTTATATACCTGATATCTCCCGACAAGCGGTAGTCAGGCAGGGGTGGGCTACTTTTACCTCTACTAACTCACTATAAACTGGAGGGGGACCGAAACCTATGCTAACAACCTATGTCTGCTCAGCCACAAGCATGTCGACATGCAAGCCAAACTGGCAGGAAAACTGAAGCCATCCGAGATGACGCAAATTGCCCAAAACAGACCGCCTATGACATATACAGAGTATGTAGGTCCTCTGCCCCACCTAGGGGACATAGTACAATAATACGAGTAAGGCAAGAGCATTTTTTTAAGATACCTAATATCTAGTAACTTTCTTATATCAAGTATTCATTTAACTTAAATGTCAATCATGATATTTACTCATTTTTTTCAGTTTCATGCTTTTTCCTGCATAGCAAGGGAATCTCATTCCTACATTCTTATTTAACTATAGAAACAATATGTTAATTATAATACAAAAAATGTATGTATATCCGTTTAGTAAAGATAAGATTTTAATTGTGGCAGACTGATAACTATACATGTGTCACGGGTGCTACTAATAAAATACACCAGATTGTTATCTACATAATTATTTTTTTTAGGAATTGAACGTCATACTGTTATTCCAAATAATGTTTATAAAAAAATTACATACAATTTTGAAAAAATTACTAAAAAGAACACGATAAAATAATATCATCAAAAAGACATATTTGGGAAACGTATAAAAATTTGAACACAGCGGGATTTGAAACCGTGTCTCTTGAAAATCGTTCAAGCGCTGTGACCACTAAGCCATGCGTTCTACACCTAGCTACGTCGTTCAAATTTTTATACGTTTTCTAAATATGTCTTTGTAAATTTCCTAATTGTGCTAATACACTTTAAAAAAAAATGTTAAAACGACATCATCATCCAGACACGTATCCAAATCCGGAAAAAAATCAATAAGCGAAAAGTGCCTTAATATACCGTTCGCCTCATAATTCCACTTGTGGTATTTTTTATCGTCGTGTATCTTTCGCATTTTTCATTTCTCTCCTTTTAGAAAACAACTGTTTTTATTTTATTTTAAAGTCATTTACAAACAACACTATTAACTGTAAAATATGACCACTGTAAATGTACATTAAGAGTTTAAAATACAAAATAAAATACCAATAGTTTACGTCAAAATATACTCATGATATACTCATTAGCTTACACGGTCTGTACATGCTCGTGATTATGCTGGGTATGTGCGTCTTGCAGGAATTTTATTAGAATTAAACAGTTTTTTGTTCTTACAATTTTTGATATTTGATTAGACATTCGGTGATGGGTTAATTCAACGCGCAATGTTTCTACGTGAGAGAAAACAAGCACAGCTATAAAGATGTACAAGCAATATTTTAAAAATTATTTATTTATAAATTGAAAATTTTGAATACAAAAAACAACATTTTCAATTACAGTGTGAAATTCTAACTCCAAAGTTTCAAAAGAGCAAATTTGAAACTCAAAATAAGACTCGTAAATGAAAGAACGAATTTATAGTTCAATATGACAACCGAATATATAAATAATATGTTATCGTCAAATAGTATTATTAAGTGTGAATATGTCTGGTATATAATAAGTCTATACCATTATATAAATATAATAAGTTATTAATTAACTCCTTAGATTAGATTGAAAAGATGTCTGCGCTAATTTTAATCTACCTTAACGACGAACGTAATGTAAAAAAACAAAGATTTTAATGTTCTTTCGTAAACGACTTTGACGAAGTTTCGAAACTTGAAAACCGTTCAAAGAACGGTTCAAGAGACGCGGGTTCAAATCCCGCTGCGTTCTAATTTTTATACGTTTTCTAAATATGTATTTTTCAATTTCCTAAGTGTGTGAATAACACTTTAAAAAATGTTAAACAATATATTAAATATCTTATATAGACATATTATCTTAGTAGTCCTCCTTAAGCTAAGGTCAGAGCTCGTCTAGCACGGCCTCCTCGCTTGACGCTTGCCCTGCGTGTCGCTGCTGTAGAGGCTAACAGGGCCAACAGCTTACTGTCCGTTCGAAAACCAAATAAAAAGTAGTGTTCCATCTCAGAATTATATTCTAAACTTAATAGTCTAAACACAATAATTTGGGTAACGTAAAATATTATACTAGACGATATCATAAGATAAAAAGATGTAATAATTTAATAGAATCTCTTTAATAAGATCTTTGGTTTCTGCGATTTTTACACAATTTTAAATGAAACTATTTTTAACCGGATATTTTTGGTATTCGAAAATACATTTTAGAAACCCGACGTTTTGAACACTTTACAGTAATCCGGGGTCATAGGTAGACTGAGGTGGCATTCGTCTGTCAGTTATCATATCAACAATTATTATATCAAACTACCGCCAACGATTTCTTAGTTGCCTCGCGTGCTGCCCTGGATTCTTGCAGAATGAGCTGACTGTATCTTGCTCTCTGGTGTGGTAGGTTTAAGCTTTCAAAGTTTTCAATATTGGGTACCAATCAAAAATCTTTTTACTTTAATACTTTTTTTATACTTTTAAAATCACAAAGCCATTAATTATTATTTTCATCATACATACATGTACACATATACAACAAGGAGGCAGAGAAAACCTTGTGTCACCGATAACAACTATATTATTACTATTGTAATTACACTATGGGATTTTAAAATAATGAACCATATTTTTATTTGTATATGGTATGGTACGTGGCAGAGCACAACGATTCATATAACCAAACTAATGAAACAAAAATATTTTATATACATATTTATCTAAACACAAATTGTATTAGAATTTTTTTTGTGGTCACTTTTACTCTTATTTAAATGTGTATATTTTGAGTTGAGAAAAAAATTGTAATCGAACCAATCTACAATTTCTTTATGTTCGTCTGTTCGTTGATATGTGTGTGCAGGCTAATTTCTGAACAGTAGTTTCATGTGTGTTTTGAATAAATCTTTTTTCTTGTACAGGTTAATAGCTGTACATCTATATTTATGTAGTAAAAGCAATAAAGCTTTTCAGTCCAACTTACGTTGACGATCCCCCACTGTGGTATATTAAAATTTACGGGCAGATACTATACAGTATTTTTTTCATTTTTAGTAAACTTTTGAATTCCCTAATTACTGGTTAGGCAGCATTCAACAATTGTTACGGCTTAAAGAATAATAGTGTATCGTTTTAGGTGTAAAATATTACATTTCTATTAAATTGCAAATAATAAAAACGTATGTATTGAATTATAATAAGAATTTATCTTATAGAATTTATATTTATAGATATATTATTAGTTATTTAGTTACCAATAGTTAGTTATATATTTACAACAATAAAATCGATACAAACCAAATGATTGACAAATAAAGGAAGTAAAATACTGGAGTTATTAAATACTTATCAATTATATACATACATGGGCTTATTACATTTATAAATCATATATATTAGAGAAGGAACTTAAAATACATAAGAAAAAGATAAATATGCATGAACTGTATATTTTAAATATTTACCAAATTGATTAAGAATTATTCTGGAGTCATGAAGTGTAGCGTGATACACGTGCGTTAACTCCGGTATAGTTTGGCTGAGCACAAATTTCTCTCCAAGAGCAGACGCCGACCATAATATTGTTGTAAAGAAGAGTTCCTCCACCTGGGTCTCCTTGGCATTGATCGCGGCCACCAACATCGAGAGCCATTTTTTTTATATTTTTTAATTTATATATTTATCAATTTATTTGTGCTTCATGCTTTACGTCTAGCGGTATAGTTAATAGTAACAAAATAGAAATAAATATTATATTATTAATAAATATATATATATATATATATATATATATATATATATAGGATTAAAGGATATATTTGTATATTATATATAAAAATGGAGCCTTTGTCCGCATAACAGGTTACTCATAAAGAGCCTAGTGCCAAGATAATCCGTTCTCCACTTTCTGCCTGAAATTGAGACATTGTTTGTTAAGCGGCAGAACTAAACGCCGCGCTTCCATTAAGTACTAGAGCGTAGAAATTAAAGTATTTTAAGCTTTATTAATATTAATTAAGCTTAATTATAAAGAAATCGAACCCACAACCAATTGCGTTTACAGTCCGACGCTTTCCCACGACTTTAGAGGCCAACGTGCACAATGGCGGATTATTTAGTATAATAAAAGTAATAATTGGTTATAAAAACATTGATCCTATTTAAATTATTATAATTTTTTTCAAGCTTTAGCGTATTTACAATATATTAAGTTGATTACCACCAAAATTTACTTAATAAGATTAAGTTCAACATGTTTAATTCAATTATTCATTCATTCTAAATCTTTAAAATAAAATAAATAAATCACTATTTTAATTGCTTGCTCCAATCCTTAAAAATACACTCGATTTCAACATATCATAAAGTAATTAATACGGTTTAATAAGTTATGGTGTTGGCCAAAATCGAGACT
Source organism: Podotricha telesiphe (assembly GCA_038994665.1). Lineage (NCBI taxonomy): Eukaryota > Metazoa > Arthropoda > Insecta > Lepidoptera > Nymphalidae > Podotricha > Podotricha telesiphe. The sequence goes on along the minus strand of JAOYRR010000107.1, from coordinate 607,494 downwards.
ATAGCCGAGGGTTCAGTTTCTGTTTTGGCTGAAAACCTTGTTTAATGAAATAGTTTAACGATAGTTTCCGTAGGAATTTCAGGAAATCGAAAATCCTCTCTTAATACTTGCATACATAATTTGGCATGTAGGTTCCATATCAAATTTCAACTTTATACGCTCAGTAGATCAGTGGTAGTGCTACTGGTAGTACGCACAGTGTTGACAGTGCTTTGTCTGGCAGTCACTCACACAGTGAATAATAAAACAGACTAATACGAGTATGTAGATAAAGACCTCTTTATCTATACCTATATGGAAGATTAAAAGTAACGAGGTTATTTTACTTTAGTAAAATATTTTGATTTTATTTTTAGATTGAGTTTGAGGTACCCTCCACGTAGAGACGATTTTGTTACATAACACTATATTTACTCGTCAGAAAATAAGAATACCCAATTGTTAGCTTTAAGCTATCTAAATACTAAAATAAATTTATTAGAAATACCAGTACGACAGTATTAACTAAAATTTCAATTTTACCATAGCAAGGAAGGAAAAAGGAATGTTTCACATTAGTTGCTCATCTCGCAAGTTGTTAAGGAAAACCAAAAACTGCCAGTCAATATGTTTGAGTATACTAAAGTTCGAAGTCTGAATATCAATATTTATTAAAATGAGAGTTCAAATATTATTCCAAATTTTATACATAATAATTTAATTCTTACATGATTATTATCGTATGTGTGTTACTTTCTTATTTGTATAGTAAAAATATAATTATTTATATGGTAATATAATCACATGAAACAGTGGGCAGGACTAAGAATGGTTCTAATGGTAATAATAGCCCCTGCACAACTATGTCAGAAATTTGCAGAGCTACTGGCGGACTAACAAAACAGCAGTGAAAGGATATTAGGCTGATAGAAGTTACCGAACCTCCAATAATCTTAGTATTAGACGACGTGGCTGGAAGTTTTTAATTTAATATAATTTTTTAGAACTTATGGTTTATTTAATAGTAATTTTGACATAATTTTGGTAAAAAAACCAATTTGGCCAGTAAGAGAAACGCACGCATTTTTGTTTACCGGTTACTAATGTTGTACAGAATATTCGTTAAAGGTCTGACTGACTATCTATATATATATATATATATATATATATATATATATATATATATATATGTACAGAGTTATCATCGAATTTAATTAGAAAATATCAATCTATTATAAATTATATTATATCAATCTATTATGAATTATAATTCTGAATATTAATTACATGTAAATTAAATGTTATATATATTTCGTTATCATTATCTGTCAGAAAATTAATATATTTTGTTTTACGTATCTCTAAAGTTTTGTTTTACGTACGTCTTTGATCACAGATATTATATAAAAATGAAACTATATTCGGGCACTCCACTTTCCGTCTGAATTCGAGATTTCAATGATTTTAGCGATTTTTGTACATTTTGAAATGAAACAATTTTTATATGTTAAATAAATCTGCCGACCACACTAAACAATTTTCACATGGAATTTACTTATTTCTTTTAGTTTAGCATTTCTATTAAGATTTTTCAGATCTTTATTTGCTATTTATGTCAAAAGAGAATTCTATCACATTGAACAGTTTTTGTTAAGGTTGCTTTTCTTATTTCCTATAGTTTAGCTGCTCTATTAAGATTACGTTCCATTCTTCCAAGTGTTCCATTCTTATTGGATTATTATCAAGTTTATTTCATTTGATAAGTCATAATAGCGACTATTTATAAATATATGCATAATAGAAAGTTGCATGTTAAACTGACACGCTCAAACCGCCATACCTTAAGGAACTAAACTGAACTGAAAATCAAAGTTCTGAGTGATCCAATTTCACTGGAAATTTTGGCATATTAAACTATTTAACTATTGTTGGCTAAACTTAAGCTGGTAAACTTCAATTTAGATAATAGGTTCAAGGTATTCTGTCGCTGTGGGGCTGATGCTTTCACTTGAGATGGTTGTGAGTTCAATTTGCTTTTCACATGTCATTCCAGCACAAAATTCGTCATACCTCTTAATAGGGCGGAAGCAGTATTTTTTTAACACAAAGTTACTTCTGCTCTGCTATATGCAGTGAAATATGTGTTGTAAATATTGTTTAACTGTATTTTTATAAAGAAATAAATTTTATTAATCCCATATTACCATATTTATTAAAATAATAGATATTATTCTAGATATCATTTTCTTATCTATTGCAATTAATAAGTAAGTATGCAGGGTCTTGAATAGATAAAAAAAATACGTTTTGACATAATTATGTAAAATATTTCGATAGCAGGGAAAAATAAACATTAAATGAATATATATCTATTTCACTGATATAATTTTTTTACAAATAATCAAATACAAAGCACATAGCTCTCAATCATTAGATGTAATAAGTCAACACCTTATAAGAAGTACTATTAAAAAAGCTTGAATTTACTAAAAAATTTCTAACACCGCTTCTAAATTCACCTCACCTCGTAGATGATATAAATAACAACCTGCGGCGAAGTTAGATGCTAATGTCATAAAAACATAGACGGTTCGGCTAGGGCTAGCGATCTGTGGGCAAAATAAAAATATTTAGACATGAAAATAGTTTTAGATTGAGATTAAGAAAAACAACGGAGCTTTATAAACTCCTAAGGGACGCCGAAATTTCCACCATCATTGTTAAAAATCGGCTTTAATGCATTTCAAATGATCTGGGAGAGTAGATAAAAAGAATTTAGTATAACGGTATAATGCCACCGAAAATCTCATGCTATATCTGTAGAGAAGCAATAGGCACAGCTAAATGTTAGAAATCATATGCAAACCAATTAGTCTATTATTAGCAAGAGCACAGAGATATACAACAATCAAAAAACGTTTAATAATAAAAGCCTTGTCCAAAAAACCTCACAAAATGACGATGTTATTATCTCGTCAGACATCTACCACAGCCTCTAAATATTAATCATAGTCATCTATACTATAATATAACAGTTAAAAAGTTGTGTCTGTACATTGAATATAGTGTTTACAAAAAAACAATTTAGGGAATATTAATATATGATTTTTAAAACTTTTGTCTGTCTGTTCGTCTGTTTGTACGCGCACATCTTCGTAGCTACTGGACCAATTTGAACGAAACTTTTTTTTGTTGTATACCTCTTAAGCTTGGTCGGGACTAAGGGTATAATTGATTCCAAACATGAAGAACTATAATAGACAAAAGTGTTTCAGCTCAATAAATAATTCAGGCTAACATAAAACAAAAAAAAAAATAAGATCTGAAATATATTATGCAGAATCGTTCATATAAGCCTAGCAATATTATAAGAAATGTCACCTTAGCAAAAAATTATCAGCTTGATGCGCATTAGACGTTGACATATAAAAATTCAAGATACGGAACAGCAGATGAAACAAGATATAACAAAAACTATTCAACGTTATTGGTAACATTTTATACTGTTTTATAATCCAATTTATGTAACAATTAAAAATCTGGAAAATCTGATTAAGAACCATAATATTCAACCTAAACTATAAGAAATATGGCAATGCTTCATTAGTAAGAATTGTGCAGTATGGTACGCAGTTTTCGTTAACAAATAAAAATTAAAAATAACAAATATTGGCACAGAAGGAGAGAGAAGTAAAAAGATGATGATGATGAAGATTTTAGAGATGATGGCCGGAAATTTCAGTATTTGTTACTATATATACTATACTGTGAGATACGTTTCACAATAAACGCGATGGTTGTGTGTTCGATTCCCATTTCAGAGGATCGTTTTGTATTGTTTTCATTTTTCTCTCTGAGACGATAAAGATAGGCGTTGAGCCCAAAAAAGAGAAGTTTCTGCATTCAATATGCAACGTCTCGAATTCGGATGAAATCTTATTCTAGGGCTCCTAGCGTATAACTTAAATAACCTAACTTAAATAACCTAAGTCAAGATTACGTTAATTTACGAATTAACTACAGAACTGTGATACTACTTAATTTATATTTACAATATTTGTTACACATTTCAGCATAATTGATTTTTTTGAATTTTTGTATTTATTTATCCACTTTTAAAGTTATTTTTTGGCTCTCGCGTCCGGATCCGATGGCAATATTTTCCTAGCATGAACTTAATGCCTTTGACAGAATGACAAGGATAATAGGAAAAAAATTAAGCGCGCCTCCGTTTATTGCATATTTTAAACTTCATGCATTAATTTACATATAATTAACATACCCTGCAGAAATAGGCGGCGTCATCCACTTCCGTTATCAAGGGCATGCATACTAATAGCATGTGTAGGTTTGTTGATATTATTGAAGGTTTACGAAAGACTTTTTTTCCTTTCTTCTCCTCAATCTTAATCTTAAGTATTAACATGTCCCAAATATTTATTACTGTTTCTAGAATCCTCCCATTCGATGATACAACAATTTATATTGAGATTTGAATCCGCATTAGCGTGGGCTTCGCGAATTTACACATATTGTATCAAGACGGGCAAATAAAGATAAATATATTATATTGAAGTGCATAGAACTTTCGTAAAGATAATAATGAACAACAGTCGCTTACAATACGAGTATATAAATAGAGTGACAGTGCCTAACAGTTTTGACAAGAAACAGTCAAATCATATTTTAATTGAACCTAAAGGACTATTTAAGTATAAAAGGTAATCGTTTTAAAAATATTGTAATATTTGTTTGGAAATGGAGACGATTCCGAGTGTGGAGTCGAAATGCTTACTTAACAATGAAGGTACGTTCAAAATTTTAATAACAAACATTTAAGAGACTTTATTTTAGTAACAATATTTTGTTTCCAGAGAAAGTAATGATACAGAATTGCAAAGAATTGTATACTTGAAAAAATCTTCTAATTTTTTATCAGCTTTACGCTTTTTCACACATTTTAAGGTAGTCAGAGAGAGCTTAATGTCTCCACTCCGTTCTCCACTACCTATATTTGTATAGGAAAATCTTTGTAAGAAATTAACTATTCCGCATATAAGCTTAACTGTATAGAAAGTTACTTATTCTTTAAAGATATGTGGATACTTCGAAATGCTTGGAATTACTTTTAGATGTATTATTATGTACTTGAAATGATTAAAGTAAGCAAAATTGTGGTAGAAATTTTAGGTCGGCTTGAATTCAAAAAAGCTAAAGCAGGTGTCCTTAGGGTGTGACCAAACGCAAGTTATTATGCTCAAAAAAAGCTAACCAAAACCAATTTAGTACTAAAAAGCAAAAAGCGCTTGGAACTATCTTTATCAGTATAAAAATGTATTATCTGTTTTCTTAGGAACAAATTTAAGTTTTAAATGTTCTAATTTTTCTATATAGCTTATCGTTCGCAACTTCGTTGATATAGACTTTATGCATTACTTTTTTTTACGCTTCACGCTTTTTCCCGCATAGCAGGGTAGTCAGAGAAAACCTAGCGTCAAAACACTTCTTCCTCTACTTTCCGCCTAAAACCAAGACATTGTGTGTTAAGTAGCGGACCTCAACGCCGCCCTTTGTCTTCTTCACCAGAGCGAACCAACAAAAATAATTTGAATTTAATCATTCCCCCAAGTAGTAATCGAACCCATGACCAATCGTGTCACAGCTAGACGCTGTCCCACTTTACCACGATGGTAGACGGTTCCCGGTAGCTTCGTCTGTAAAATATTAAACCTCATTTATTTCGTTCCCATCATAAATTCGGGAGTCCCTCTCACAGTGCTCATTAACATTTAAAAAACCTCATAGCCAAATTTTGGGTTTCGCTTTACTACGCCCAGTAAATTTGACTGAGCGTTGTCTGTTAGTCACTCAGCGAGTATCGGAAGAGTTTTATAAGAGTACATATATATTTTTTTAATTTTATTGGAAATGTGCCTTTTATTAAAATATTACAGAAGCAATATGTCTTGCATACAGTATTTTATATGCTTTTAATACAGCAATAAACAATTTATTAACCGATGATTAAGATCTTTAGTTCACTGCCATTTTATCAGTCACATGCTCCACGATAACTAAAGGATAACCTAGTTTAAACCTCATATAAATGAAATTTTATATAAAATTGCGACAAACAGTTTTTCAAGTATTTGGATTAACGTTGTATTGTTTTGAATCGATTTCAATGAGATGAGGTTGTTATCTGGACAAGATAAAGATGGCGGTGCGTCTGAGTCGGCACTTATGAGAGGTCAGTGACTGCTTTGTGTGTGTATGTGCGTGTGTGTGAGTTATAAATGAGTTAATATAAAATATGACAAGTTAATAAATTCAATTAAATATACAATAAATAGACTTCTTTATTCGATAATGCCTAAAAACAGTCAGTTATTGTGTACGGTTATCGCAGTATCTATCTTTTTTCACTAATACTTTTTATATTAATTATAATTAACCCAAATTAACAAATAAATATGCAGTAATATTTTTTTTCGAATTGCATAAATGTCATATTATCGAGTAATAGAAGCTATTATTGTTAGAGACAGGCAAAATATTGCTTAAAGGATATCAAAATTTAGCTTTGCTATTGAAAAGTGGTAACAGTAAATGAAAAAGAAGACAAGACGCACGATCTCTATAAAAATAAAACTATAAATATAAAAATAAAACAGCCTGAACTTAGAAATTAATAATATAGTCCTATCCACCAGCCATGCAAAATATAAAGGCATCAAGCATTTTCTCAAACCAAACAGTAAACAAATAACAATTATTTATACCACATTAAACAATTTGCAAAATAAGCTGACGAAAATAGATTTATTATTAACCCGTCCCTAAACTGGTTATAGACCAACCACAACAGGCAGCTCTCTATTTCTCTGACAACGCCCTTCATAGAGTTTATTAATGAAAATGTATATATAGAGAATAAAACGTTTTACAGGAAAAAAAAATACTATTTTAAACATAAATTAAAAAAGAATCATTTCATACTAACTAATATTTTTTAAAATTAAATACCAAATTTTAATCAAAAACTAAATTACTGGCTGAGACGAATTTACTTAACTAATAACTACAACCACGGCAAAGTAAACAATGCCTTTAACAGAATCCTAAATTAAAGTATAAGGGCGCAATTTCATCAAATTCCACCAGCTGATAATAAAGTTTCAACATTTAATGTAACTTCTCGTTCAAATTGGTTATTTAGTGTAACTCTACTAAATATTTAAAGTACAATACGAGATATTAATATACCTATATAGGTGTATAAATACTTATATAGCTATATTACTTTATATATTATTATATTTGTATGTGTACATAAAATTGCCATTGTGGCGCAGTTAGTGGTTGTGAGTTTGATAAGGGCCCGTGGGAGATGATTATATTTCATTTCGCTCTTGTAAAATGTAGTGTCCTTTTTTTTTAAATTTATTTCATTTTGCTCTTGTAAAATAAATTCCACCATTCATCATACAATGTCTTGTTATCGGACGGAAAACG